>PPLS03000001.1:600000-1143824 GCA_003706565.3 Teunomyces gatunensis | reverse complement strand
TCGAGGTGAATGTGGTGGTGTATTCCGTTGGGCTAGCGGATTCAATGATTGACGAAGTAGTAGTCAACGAACCTTGAGAGTCTGTGGTGACAATAACATCAGCTGTTCCGGTAGTAACAGAACCATCAGCATTAGTAGAAGTAAATGTGGTGGTGTATTCCGTTGGGCTAGCGGATTCAATGATTGACGAAGTAGTAGTCAACGAACCTTGAGAGTCTGTGGTGACAATAACATCAGCTGTTCCGGTAGTAACAGAGCCATCAGCATTGGTCGAGGTGAATGTGGTGGTGTATTCCGTTGGGCTGACAGATTCAATGATTGACGAAGAGCCAGTATTTGATTCAGATGAAATTATTGGTGTTGATGTATTCCATGGTATGGTAAATGACCCTGTTGACGAAATTGGTTTGAGGGTACTGAATGTGATGGATGGAAATCCAGTATTTGATTGTTCGGATTTAGTCGAAAAAATTGAATTGCTATTAGAGGTAGTTGTGCCAGATGAAATTGTTGAACTATCTGTGGGTGTTTCAATATTTGATGATGTTGTTCCACTAATACTTGGTAATTCCGTGGATGTTGAATTTGAGGTTAATGATTCTGTATTAGAAGAAATTGTTGAAGATGAATTTGATAAGCTTGTGGATGATGCTATTGGGCCTGAGCTTGATGTTTCGGTAGATGAAGTTGTTATTGATTCGGAGCTTGGTGTTTCGGTGGATGCAATTTCACCTGGATTAGCGCTCTTGGTTAACGTTACTGTATCAGTACCGTTCCATGTAGATGTGATCGTAAGCGTTGGAATTGGCAATTCAATAATGACAGTTCCGGTCTGCCCTGGTACAGCTGGGAAAGTTATAAATGAAGTTTCTTCTCCGGTCCAGGTGGAAAAAAATGTTTTAGTAGGTACTGGCAAGTCGATAATTACGGTTCCCGTGTCACCTGGAGCTGCAGTTTCGGTGATAACGACTGTGTCACTTCCTGTCCATGTGTTAGTGATGGTAACAGATGGTACAGGTAATTCAACGATAACGGTACCAGTTTCTCCGGGAGATGCAACTTCTGTTCTGGTTTCAGTCCAGATACCTGTCCAAGTTGTTGTTAAAGTTGTAGTTGGTATTGGCAATTCAACAAGAACAGTTCCAGTTTCACCAACATCAGCAGTTTGTGTAATAGTCGTAGTATTCGCTCCAGTCCAAGTCTGTGTGATAGTGGTCGTTGGAATTGGTAATTCAATAAGGACAGTACCAGTTTGCCCAGGTAATGCGAGGTCAGTGACCGTTATAATTTCATCTCCAGTCCAAGTTCTTGTTAATGTGACAGTTGGGATTGGTACCTGAACAAGAACAGTTCCAGTTTCACCAACGTCAGCAGTTTGTGTAATAGTTGTAGTATTATCTCCACGCCAAGTCTGTGTGATAGTGGTCATTGGAATTGGTAATTCAATAATTAGAGTGCCAGTTTCCCCTGGGAAACCTGTTTGTATGATGGTACTGGTATCATTTCCTGTCCAAGTTTCCGTTATAGTCGTTGTTGGTACTGGCAATACAATTAAAACTGTACCGGTTTCTCCAGGGACTGCTGTTTGTGTTATTGTAGTAGTATCTGCACCTGTCCATGTTTCTGTAACTGTCGTAGTTGGAATTGGAATATCTACTATAATAGTACCAGTTTCTCCGGGAACTGCTGTTTGTGTTATTGTGGTTGTATCTGCACCTGTCCATGTTTCTGTTACTGTTGTAGTTGGAACTGGTACCTCAATAACAACCAAACCGGTTCCATTTCCAGAAGCAGGATAAGTGATAGTATTTGAGTTCATTCCTGTCCATGTCCTGGTTGTTGTGATGGTTGGGTTGGGATCAAAAATGATAACAGTGCCTGTTTCGCCGGGAGTGGCACTTACTGTTGTGATAGACTTCGCATCGCCAGTCCATGTAGTAATCACGGTTGTAGTGGGAACAGGGACGTCCACGATCTCGGTATTCGTACCATCTGTACCAGACACAATACTTTCAGTGCTTGTAAATGAATCTGTCCAGGTCAGTGTAAATGTGATAATTGGTACTGGAACTTCAACGATGACAGTACCAGTTTCGCCGGGCATGGCAGAATTTGTAAACGTAGTCAGATTGACTCCAGTCCATGTGGATGTAATCGTAGTAGTAGGAATAGGAACTTCAACAATTACAGTACCTGTGTCACCTGGAGTAGCCGTTTGGGTGACAAATGTTGTGTTGTCGCCGGTCCATGTAGATGTAATCGTGGTAGTAGGAATAGGTTCTTCAATAAGTACTGTTCCAATTTCTCCGGGTCCTGCCTCAATGGTCGTTGTCTCAGTCGTTGAATTTGACCATGTTTCAGTGATTGTCGTAGTTGGTACTGGAACTTCGACCAAGACTGTACCAGTCTCCCCTGGGTCAGCAGAAACTGTGATTTTAACGGTGGTCTCACCACCCCAAGTTCTTGTTATCGTAGTTGTAGGAACCGGTAATTCGATAACAACGCTACCAGTTTGACCGGGAGTAGCAGTTCTAGTTAAAGTACTTGTAACGCTGCGAGTCCAGGTCACCCTAAATGTTGTGGTAGGAATCGGTAATCCAATATACACCGTTCCTGTTTTTCCAGGAGTGGCCGTGCTAGTAACCGACGTTGTAAAACTTCCTGTCCATGTAGTTGTGACTGTCGTGGTGGGAACAGGTAAGTCAACAATAACGGTAGCAGTATCACCTGGAGTGGCGGTTATTGTGGATTGTGAAGTTACCGTACCAGTCCAAGTACTGGTAGTTGTCAATGTAGGTACTGGAACAAGAACTTCAATTGTTTTGGTGCTGTCGTCGCCTCCGTGGTATGGGAGAGTTGTTACTGTAGTTGCGGTCCCAGTCCATGTCGAAGTAACAGCAATAATAGCTGCACCATCTTTGCCATTAACCTGTTGGTCTTCGTAGGAAACCCAGTTGACTGGGAAACTGTTACCCCTTTGAAATAATGCGCCTTTGCATGTGTAGTAATCTTGATACCGAACAGAGTTTTTGGTTGGATTCACCACTGTAAGGAACATAAAAGGATGATATCCTGCAGGAACTTCATTGTAATCAAGAACCCATCCCGAAGAAGTACACTTATTTCCACGAATTGATAATGGAGAAATTTGCAAAGGGCTCATTGAAATAGGAACATTCCAAGAGTTGGTATCACTGACCATACCAATCCAAGATCGACTACAATCAACTTTGCCACCAGTAACCAGCATACCAAAGGTACCCCAAGTATAACCATTAGGACAACCATTTCCCATCAAATTGTAGTTTAAGGCATTTAATGTAGGAGAAAATCTAGCAGCGTAATCGGGTGAGTTTCCAGTGGTTGGGGTATTCAAATCGAAAGTAACTGGTGCAGAAAGATCATTTTCCCCGTCATTAAATGTAATAGTATTTTCGCCTGTATGGTACATTTCCGCGCAGGTAGCATCACTCGGACCTCCACTAAAACCGGTATCAAATGTCAAACTAACAGCAACTGTACCAGAACCTTGAATCATAGAACTGACAGAACTTGAGACTGTACAGCTTATAAGCGAGTATGGGGTAACATTTTCGCCACCAATAAGTTGACATGTTGCCATAGAAGTACCACCTACTTGTAAATCAAAAGTAGATTGGCCAGTAGTGAATTTGAAGACACAAGGTAATGTTAAAGAAAATGTGTCTCCTGGAGCAACTTTAGTACCATCAACATTCCATTCTAATTCGGCAATCCAACTTGGATTTCCTGGTGTAGCTGGTGCCGTAAGTGTACTAGGACTGTAATAAACTGTGTCAAGTTTAGTAAAAACACCTGTAACCTGTTTACATAACGCGGAGGTTACAAAAAAAGCCAAACTGGCTAGATTTACTAATCTCATGGTGTGTGTGTAATTTTTTCAGTGTTTGAAGACTGAAAACACACGGACTTAGTTTACTATATAAATAAGCTGAGCAGTCACTTCAATCTCAACGTACATAGGACTATACAAGGCACAATTTAGTACAAGTTCTTTCAAAAAAATAATCAATAAAAATATTTTCTAAATATGCAAGTGACCTTATGTTGTGTCGTTACCTGGCAGAAGATGTTAGAGTCGTTTACCCGAATTGACAGTTTATACCGTAAAAAATAAAACCAGTCAATTCCACAAATAAAATGAAGTTTGGTTGGTTACAGGGTTGAACATGCATTTTTGTGAGTTGAAGTACCGTAAAATTAATTCACACCAATAATAAAACGTTCGGTAACAAATAGCTTGTTCTGTCCGTGGGACAATAGTTTTTTTCTTTGCAGAAATAATAGTATGAAAGAAAAATAGACAAACCTTCAGCGCAGTTTTCTAGCAAACTTGAGTATTTGGCCAATCGGCCTCTTATAATAGAGGCTACTGGTATGTAGATATATATATGTATCTGTGTATAGTTTTGTTAACAATACCAGTGAGCGACTTCTTCTGTAACATAACCCCTTTTTCGGAGATCAGTCGCGTGCGGAACATTGCTCTAAAACCCGAGCTGATGGAACAAAGATTAGTCTAAAATCAGGGAAAAGTATCGAAGAACAAATACACCTGACTGTCCCATGTCAACATCTATATATATCTTCTTGAAGTTAATATATATGTTCAACCCCTACAACAATATGGCCGTACTTATCGCTATATTGCCATATCCTTTTAACTCAAAATATGTGAGAGCAACTATGTCTTTGAAAGCTTCTTAGTGACTCCTTGCATATGTGCAATTCAGCCACTGAGATCAAAGGTCTTCTCATTTAAGTCAAAATTTCAAGTTATGGTACATTTTATTTTTTAATTTTCGGCTTTAACCGAGGTTGACAGTTATTGTGGCGAAGGTTTCCGGGGTTCCCAAATTGTTATTTTTTCTACCAAAAAAATACTTTTTCTGGTCACTCTTCCACTATAGCTAACATCAGAGAACTTATTGTCAAAAATGGCTTTGGTATTGGAAAATAGCGGGCAAACTTTACAAGTTTGACTTTGGAGCTTGTGACATTCAGAAATTGTTATCTTCATATGCTGGTTTAATTGCTATATAGTATATGTAAAACTTCTTAATTGATTGACTTTAAATCTTAAATAACCTTTTGGCGATCTGCATCAGCTGACACAGGGTTCTAAATAGATCAGAGGATACCTATAACTTGCACCAAACATGCGTGTGAATTGTGTAATATTTCTATGAGGCGCGAGTCCACACAAATAGTAGTGCATATTAATTAAAATATTAAAATGAGGCGGCTTTATCCCTAAATTATCATCTATCGTTCAACATGCTGTCAAATTCACAGAAAGTCAAAAATTTGTCAGAATTACAATACCTAGGTGTACCAAATTCTAAACTTCACATACAATGTTTAGAGTTGTATACCGATTTACACCCTATCATTATTATAAATAGAACTTCAACTTTTGATTAAAGATACATGTACACCAATTAAGGTTCGCGTTTCATTTTTCTTTATTTCAGTCCAGGGCTCTTAACGAATACCGCAAAACATGCGTTACTTCCATATATAGACCTTTTCACGTCCCAAACAGGACTCTTCGGTTCTTAGTTTTAAAATAATATTACGTAGCAAAGCCTAAGATACAGAATTTAAATCAAAGCATGTCTGCTTTTACTATGTCTAGAGTTATAATCTTGTGCAACGCGGAAATGGAGAAGAAGCTATTAGCTGAAATATTCATTGATGTAGAATTGAATTTTTCGTTTACTTATAATTAAGTTTGGGTTGGGAAATAGCCATTTTCCCGATGTACCAAAACTTGAAACGAAATCTAATCTATAATAACCCAATGCATTATTTATTCATAAAGTGGGCTTAGCCACTTTTTCTGGCGAGTGCGATATTTGTGCTTTAGTGAGTGCACTACACAATCAGGGTTGATTTCATATACAAGTCTAAATTATTTTAAATGCCCATAATAATATGTCCTACAGTAAGAAAATAATTACAAAGCAAACCAGTAATGAAAATGGCCAGACCACCTGAAAACAATATTCAAATATACTAACAAAATTTTAAATTCAAATCATCTGGTAAGTAGCTTTCCTTCTATAATTGGAATATTTACCCTAACACATCAAAAAAGCCTGTCGCAGTTCTTACTAGTGAAAGAAATGTTGATTGTAAAACCTTTTAAAAGCAACCAAACCAAAATACCGGCTTTCATTCCTTACAATTTGAGAATGTGACAATCTTAGTTATTTGGATCCTGATAAATCTAAGAGGCCTTTGGTACGACTTTTCCATTTTACACAATTCTTCCATGTCAAATGTTTTTAACAAGATAGAAGCGTATTGAATTGGTTTCTACTTATTTTATCTATTTCACAATTCAGTATGATATATAAGTATGGACAATTCGTACAAGAAATTCTGATACATTCCTTAGCCTCGTTAAATTACACTCAAAGCTTTCAACGGTTCATCATCAATTTTTGGAAACTACTCTAATGCTCTAGAAAATTATAAACACTCTTTGAAACCAAGTTTCCGTTTGCTTTTAATTCGTGAAAGTTATACATCTCTTTATTTGAAACCTATTGAAAATCAACTCATTCTCATTTATTGTCTTTGGTAGCAAAATGAGAGGGGGTCTTGTTAATCATTAAATTCTCACCTGAATTGCAAATTCTTCTATTCCTTCTATTGAAGAATCTTGAAATGATGATTGCATTAGTTCACAATACAATACTACGCATTTATATTTTCGTGAATAGTCAAAAGTATTCTCTCGAATATAGTATTCCTGAAATATTGGTGTCCTCAATTCATTGTATAGCTCCTTGTTTAAATTCTCCTCTAATTAATTTGCTGTTCCAAACACAAATCTTCATAACTTCCTATGATTGGGATGTGTCAAAGAAACAGTCTTATATCATCCTGAATTCTCTGGTATGTACTTTGTCTTAGGATTAGTATTTCTTTTCAAAGATCTCCCTTATTGGTAAAAGAAAGCCTTCTCGTAATTATCTGTGTGTGTGGCCAAGGAGCAATAATCATGTATTATTCATGCTTAAAATATCTATCATGGGAAGAAAATGCAAATGATTTAGTCTTCAGGAACCTACTAAAATCTTATGTCCGGGCCAAGGTGGTAGTGAATTAAGTGAATAATTATCGTTTAGACCCCAGTGTGAACGTAGGGAGCCAAAAAATTTAAGGATTTTAGTTTCACATTCTTCTCCAAGTATTCAAATTGTGGTTGCTGAGGACACGTAACCATGTTTAAAATCTATCGATTTTGACTGAGTTTTCACGAGAATATCAATGTAAACATTTCAACCTAGTTAAACAATGTATGAGATGATTTAGTACATAGGTTACAAGTACTAATACATGTGATATAAAGCTCATATTGAAATAATGTATTGCGGTTATGATCTTTATATGTATTAATATTACAATTCAAATAAATAAAATTCATCATCAGAACTATTAACTAATACTGATGAAATTTTGTCTTTTGATGTAGTAAGTTTTGTTGCTGTTTGTTGCCTAACTTCATTAGAGATGAAAGGTGCTATTCAAAAGGAAACTAAAAGGACAAAATATTTAATATTCATAGAATTTTTCATTAATTACAAATTTTAGAATTTATCATTCCGTTTGTTCTTTCCTTAAAGGCTCAAGAATTTAGTTTGTTTGGCTAATATCATATGAGTTACATTGTATAATTCACGGGTTTGTCTGATTGGATCAATCAACACTGTCCCAGATGCAACGTTGTTTTGGAAATACTTACAAGTTAGGTATCTTGCTTGTAATTCTTTCAGCTTTTACAATTTTGATGTAACAATCCATAGTGTATCAGTAGTAGGAGAAGTAATAATACTTATCCATCATCAAAAAGCATTACTACAATATGGGGTTTTTATGGCCCCTACGGACCACAGGAATATAATTCTCTTTTAGACTTTTCAAATTAAGTTAGCATTTACCAAGTACATAGGTGGATCATCTTCTACAGTAGTATTTGATCGATTTACTCACTCCATACCGAAGTGCCTAACGTAGCAGTCTTCTTACAGATTAGTCTTTGGGGAAGGTCGCCTCAATAAGCTATTACTTGATTAGTGAAGCTGAGTGACTGTACCAGACTTAGATGGATTTAACCGAATCTTTGCTGTAGATATTATCCTATTCATATCTAAATCCCCCTGTGATTCCAAGACTTAATTAATTTCCTCATAATCCTATATGAAATATACATAATAGATTAATCCACAAAAAATCGTACAGTCATCTTAAAAGAGGATTCCGTGGCTTATTACCTATACATCAAGTTAGCATGATTTTTGAATTCTACCTTTTAAATTGTTAGAAACGATACTGTGAATTGCCTATTTAGGAATAGGAAATAAGTTTAGGAGCCGAAAAAAATATCGGCTTTAGGATCACTGTTTAATATGATCGCAAGATTATTTCCGAATTTGTTATCGGAAATAATTGGTTGCTCTGAATCTTACTTTACGAAGAATATGTAAAGAGCCTATACAAGCAAGCTGACAATTAATAATCCAATCTATACTATGTTCAGCATGCGTATATCACAACAATATAAAGTCAACATCAATGTCATTATACCATTCATGAATTTGTAAAGAATACTTACTAAATATCAGCTCATCAAAAATGCCTGTTCCTACTTCTGTTTTCGTCTCCGGTGCTTCTGGATTTATAGCTCAAAACATTGTAAAGCTTCTCATTAATAAGGGATACAATGTTGTTGGTTCTGTTCGTTCTACGGAAAAAGGTGAACAATTGAGAAAGAACTTGAACTCTGATAAATTCAGCTACGAAATTGTGAAGGAAATATCAAAAGACGGTGCTTTTGACGAAGCTATCAAAGCACACCCTGAAGTTACAGTATTTTTGCATACTGCATCACCAGTAACTTTTGCTGCTAAGGATATCGAAAAGGAAGTCTTGATTCCAGCTGTTAATGGTACTAAGAATGCATTCAGCTCCATTAAGAATTACGGTCCTCAAATTAAGAAGGTTGTGGTCACATCCGCAATTCTTGCTGTTATTAATCACATGGATCCTAACAAGCCTGCAGTTGTCGATGAAACAAACTGGAATAACATTAGCTGGGAAGAATCCAAAGCCAATGGTTTTGCTGGGTATGCGGGTTCCAAAGCATTAGCTGAAAAGGCTGCATGGAGCTTCATCAAGGATGAAACGGTCAACTTTGACCTTTCCACTGTCAACCCTGTTCTCAGCTTTGGACCGCAGGCTTTTGATGAAAATGCGAAGGGTGTATTGAACTTTTCAGCTGAAATAGTTGGTAAATTGTTGAAGCTCAAGCCTGAAGATGATATTCCAACCACCGCTGGTTCTTTCATTGACGTGAGAGATGTCGCTAGAGCTCACTTGGTGGCTTTTGAAGCCAAGGCAATTAATCAACGGTTGCTTTTAGCTAACGGAAAGTTTACTTCGCAATACGTTCTTGACTTGATCAGGAAGAACTTCCCAGAGTTAAGAAGCAAATTGCCTGTTGGAACACCTGCTACAGGAGAAGACGCCAATATGGAGGATAATCAAATTAACAATAAAAAAACAAGAGAAATCTTGGGTTTCGAATTTACCAGTCTTGAACAATCTGTTAAGGATGCTGTCAAACAATACATTGGAAATTAGTCATCAATAAATAACAAATATAGTTAGTGAAATGAAAAGTGTTTCTCAATAACCTCTTTAAACATTGTTTCAAATTCTTCTTTAGTTTGATCTTGTCTCCATCTCAAATCATAAGCTGGATGATTTGAATTAAGGTACGTCAGTTCCGGCAGGTCGATACCGAATAGATTTTCTCTAAACGTAAGACCTTCTTTCGGATAGTCATCCCAAACTAAACCTCTCTTTTGAAGTTCAGGAATAAGGTAATCAACAATGTCTTCAAATGTTTGCGGAGATACTGCATAAGCAAAGTTAAATCCATCGACATCTGAAATATTAACCCATCTTTCAATTTCATCGGCTACCTCCGTAGGTGTTCCATAGAAAACAACCCCCGCACCACCGACGCCTATCTGCTTAGCAAGAAAACCTCTTGTTTTCTTCAAGCCGTCTTCCTCCCCAGGAAGCTTTTTTGTCCAACTTTCAGCAAATCCCCGTACAGCATTGCTTTCTACATGATCCAATTCCTGATCCCAACCATATTGTCCAATGTCAATCCCAGTCCACCCACTAAATAATGCCTGAGCTCCTTCAACGTCAGCATAGCTTTGATATTCTTTATATTTTTCCAAAGCTTCTTCATGAGTTTTACCAATAATTGGGGTAACCATTTGTAAGGTTTTAATTTCACTAGGATGACGATTGTAGGTGCTTGCAATATCCCGTAAGATCTTTATTCTGCTACCCAAGCTTTCTGGGGTCAAACTAGATATGAAAACGCCTTCTGCATTTCTAGCAGCATATTCAAGACCAACCTTGGATGCACCGGCTTGCAAGATGACGGGCAATCGTTGTGGAGTAGGACTTGTAATACTGGGACCAGGAACCTTAAAGAATCTTCCTTCATAATTAATCTGTCTGATCAAATTAGGATCGGAAAAGATTCCATTTCTTCGATCAAGCTTTAACGCATCATCTCTCCATGAGGATAAGAATAACTGGTAAATGACCTCAATATATTCTTGTGCTCGTAAATATCTCTCATCATGAGGAGGTAAATCTTCCCCGTTCAATAAATTTCTTGCAGCACTATCCAAATATGAAGAAACGACGTTCCAACCAACACGACCATTTGTTAAATGATCCAAGGTAGCCAATCTTCTAGCAAAATGATAGGGTGCTTCAGAAATGGTACTAAAGGTAACAGCAAAGGAAATGTTGCTTGTAACAGCGGCCATTGCAGAAACAACAGCACTGGGTTCATTCACCGGCCATTGTGCACCAGAATTAACAGCAGCATCAAGATTTCTCGGTCCATTGTAAACATCATAGCCCCCTAAAACATCAGCGAGAAAAATGGCATTAAATTTTCCCTTTTCACAAATCTTAGCCAAATTAGTCCAATACTCGATAGTACCAAACTCGTGTGATTTGTCCTTGGGGTGCTTCCAAAGTCCTGGAGACTGATGTCCACTACAACCCATTGCAAATGCATTGAGAATCAATCGCTTTTTATGGACTTTTGATTCACTCATTGGTATTTCGTGTCAATGTTATTTTAGGGGGTTCTTATGGGTCGGCCAACATGACAATTTATAACTTCGACTTGAAATAGGACAGACCCCGTGCAATTCGAGAAGTATAATGGTGACGTTATTGTGTGTTGTGGCTACAAAACTGTGTACAAACGCAATGAGGGGGCCAAGGAATATGACCCGAACCGAGCGAATTCTGTATTGGCACTTGCAAATTATTCGTAAAACTGAAAAAAAACGGGGTATAATAGAAAAGCCTTATACAAAGAGAATTAAACGGTCAACAATTTCTTACTTCTTTCTTGAACGAATTCTACAGTGTCAAAGAAACTCTTCTTATAGAATCTTTCTTGAGTTGTTCTGTTGACGACTTGAAGACCAAACTGTTGAGCATAGTCACCAAACTCCCAATTATCAGCAAACGACCAAGCAAAAGCACCCAAAACATCAACCTTATCAACATTGATAGCTTTCAAAATTGCATCCAAGAAAGATCTATAGTAAATTGATCTGGATTGGTCATATAATTGATCTCCTAATTCTTTTTCACCTTCTCTCCATTCTGGGAAACCAAATTCCCCAATAACAATAGGGGTCTTCCAACTCTTCCAGATATAGTTCAAGAATTCCCGTAATTGAACTGGGGTAATGTAAACGTAACTTTGAGAACGGTATCCAATCTTCCATCCATCTTCCCTCGTTTGAGTCAAGTTCACACAGAATGGCCAAGCAGGATGGGAAGTATTCTTTTGACAAGCTTCAATCCCTCCAATTACAGGGGTTACAACCCCATAGGTGTAGGGATCAATTCCAAAGAAATCTGATCCATTAGCAACTTGTCTCAATTCTTCATTGGTGAACAAGAATTGGTTTTTGGGGTCGAGTGTACCATTGTAACTGGTGAAGGTGTCCTTCCAAGTTTGAGGTTGGTCCTTTCCTAAGAAAAGTGGGTTTGCAAAAGAGCCCAAAGCAAAATCATTCACTCTGTTAGCAGCAATAACATCATCTTTGTTACTCGAGTTTTTTGGAACAGCGAAATTGTTAACCAATTTGATACCAAACTTACCAGTACCACCAATTTCTTCATGGTAGAATTTGTGAAGCTGGGCAGTGGCATTGACAACATTCTTGACACCCAATGGATAGGCAGCATACATCATTGGTTCATTAAAGCCAACAAACACTGGAACTCTATCGGCAAAATGAGTCAAAACAATCTTACCATAATTAACAAAGGCTTCAACAAAGGTATCATTCCAGTAACCACCGTTATTTAAAAGAGGATACTTTCTCTTTTCCGATTGCATCATTTCTGCACTCGTGATTGGGAATTCCTTGCTAATAAAAGCCATTGGAGAGTCAAAGTGGGTCAAGGTAATTACAGGCTTGATACCATAACTCAAACAAGTATTCACAACATCATCATAGTGGTCAAGACCTAATTTGTTAACTGGGGTTCCTGGGAATACAAATGGGAGAATTCTTGTCCAAGGAATGGTAAAGGAGTAATGGTCAACCCCCATTGCAGCAAGCCGAGCAATATCTTGCTTGTAAAGGTAGTAGTTTTCGTTAGTAACGTAATTTTCTGGTTGGGTAGAATTACCGGTATAACTTTCCATGATAGTAGGAGAACGACCTTCATCGGCAACAGCCCCTTCAATTTGGGCAGCCGAACCAGCAACGCCAAAGAAAAAGTCTTCAGGGAAAGTCACATTAGATTCAAAGGTGAATGGGTCTTCAGGAGGTCTAACAAGTTCATCAGTTGGAACCGAGGTAGCATTCACAGTAGTACTGTAAATGCTAGTGTAGGTAAAGTTAACAAGTGAAGCCGATTCCCACATCTTGGTCCAAGAATAGTTTCCATATGGGTCTTCCTTATCGGTTGCAGAAGAATTGGCCTTTGGATCCCACTTTCCCCATTGTCTGGTAGCTGGTTGGGTAGCAAATAAGTGAGTAAGGTTAGAATAAGGAGGTGCATACGTCTCAGGACTTCCAGTTGGCTTTGGAGCCGGTGTGGCATACCGTGGTTCAAGGTCAGGGGCAAACGTAAAAGCATTAGTATCATTAGAGGCGTAACTTAACGCAGCATATAATACCAATGGTAGATACTGCATTGTTATAAGTTAACCCTTTCACATTTTTGCTTCAACTTGCTTATTTATATTTCTAGTTTATGGAAATATGTTTCACCGATTAGAATGTAACATCCATTGCCATTACGTGGGTTGATTGCTCGTAGGATTTCCCCACACCGGAACAAGTGGGATATCGATAAATTGTAACGTTTATTCCCAAAATATCAAGTGACATCAAAATTCAAAGTGGCGATATTGTAGGATTTTCTGTCCAAGAAATATTTCAATTTCGATATTCGTATCATGCAACTCTAGTTTTCTCAATTTGAGCTACATTTTACTCATAAAAGAATTTATTATCACGTATCCCTCAATTGTTTGATTTACAAAATCACTCGATATTTATCGCGAATAATCAAAACTTTAATTCGAATGGAGTGCAACGTTACTTATTTGAATGGCCGTTAGAAGTACCATTTGAATGGCCGTTAGAAGTACCATTTGAATGGCCATATGACAAGCCATTGGAGTGGCCATTCGTTTCCTTCTTCAGGTCTAAGTAGGGTCTTTCACCAATAACTGTAATCCGATAATGATGGCGAGCCGAGGTTTCATGTTGCAAAAAATCATTAATCGCAGTATGCAAGAGGAACCTATTGTCCCACGCAATTACGGATCTTGAATCGGTACCTTTGTGTTGAGCCCGAACCTGGATTTCTGGATTGTTGGTAACATGATCATCAAGGAAATTTAAAACAGCATCCGACTCGGATGGTTTGAGACCCTTAATACTATGAACAAACGATCTGGAAAAGAACAAACTCTTCTCTCCGGTAACTGGATGTGTTCTCACCAATGGATGTTCAGTGAAATAGTCACCTTTGACTCTAGCTACGCTATTGCTCAATTTTGCAGCTAAATTTTGGTAGTAATTGGTGTGAATTGCAGTATAACTTTCCAACTGCTTTTGGAAAGTAGGCGAAAGACGGTTAAAAGCTTCTCTAAGATCCACAAACACTGTGTCGCCACCCGATGGAGGCGCTTCTAATGCAACAAAAAACGAGAATGACGAGGGGTATTCTTCAAAGCTTATATCGGAATGCCAGGCAGCCGAATTTGTTGTGTTACTAAATTGTTGGTCGTACCTAGAATCATCACCTGCTGGTCTAAATGTAACCAATAATTCAGGGTAGTTTTCTGCTGTGAAACTAACAGGGTGTATATGCAAGGGACCAAAGTATTCTCCAAACTCCTTGGCAAATGCTGGCCCTTTGTCTCTAAAATCCTGGTCTCTGAAAACAGCCAAGCCTCTGGTTTCCAAATACAATGCTAAATCATTCTTTCCAGCTTCGTCCAATTCACTCAATTGAATACCTTCGATCTCGGTACCAAAGTTAGGAGACAAGTCGGTAGTTTTGATCTTTTTACCTTGTGGGAATAGATTCTTAAAGGTGGGGTCACCCAAGTGACCCTTGTCATTCTTGGCACCATCAATATTCTTAAAGTTGTCAAATTTACCGGCTTCTTCCTCTTTTGTAGGATACAAGTAATGTGGATACTTGATCTTGTCTCTTTGTTCAAGGACCTTTTCTGGTGTCAAGAAATTGGGCTGACTCTTTTGAAGAGAGAGATGTTTGAGGAAAAGAGGATCGAGAAGTTCAGAACCTTTGGGCTTGTAAGACATATTTGATTACAGTGATGCGATAGACAGGCATACGTCAAATGATCCTTATATATATATCAAGGGGAACGCCACAGGATGATACAATCCGGTGCCACACACCAACGTGCTTAGGATTCCACACAACTGAATAGAAAGCATACCACAAACGTTATTCCTATCCACATATGGCGATGACGAAATCAGTTTGAAAACTTTCAATTATTATAGTTTTCCATTATGGCGGTCCACACTCCCGATTTTTTGGGTATCGCTTGCGACACATCTATTGCGACATCTACTGGACCGGACCTATTGATAGCCACATTAATAATTCGTTTAATAATGAGACATACGAGTAATAAACTTAATGCTAAATTTGTCGTTATATCCGATGCAATCAGTTTGGAATGTGTCTTGGCCCAAACCGTTCCAAGCCCATATGCCTGTTATAGTGCTAGAAAACTCTCTCTGGTATAGAGCCGGAGGGAAATTATCTGACCTGCTGCTGTATTAGATGCAGTGACCTGCTTGTGAAGAGCTCCTCATAGAGTAATACTTCTTAACACCGATGATCCAAGAAACCCATTCCGTAATCGATATTGATAGATCTCGAGGAACATGCTAAGCCGAAGATTGTTTTTGGGGCAAATCTCTCATTTCAATTCCCTGAGAGTGATTCATTTGACCTAACTCCTGCTGGTCCAACATATTTTCAAAGAATGTCGTTCTTAACTCCTTCCATCTGGTCAGATAAGTGGAGAGGGTTACCAAGAGTACACCACTTAGCACCTGTAAGCACCACCATAAAATAGAGGTGGGGAACCGACCAGAATAGAGCCAGACGACAAGCAAGTTGATGATATGTACTGTGATGGCAAAGTCCCACGCCAACTTGGATCTGCCAACAATAATCGTCACAAAGAGGACACAGAGAAGCGAGTCAAACAACCACAATGCAAAAAGAATCAACCCCAATGCATTATCCAGTACAACCAACTCCCACAGAAAGATCCAATCAAGCTTAAAGTTGTAGCCGTCCAACGAAGCCACAAGGTAGAAGATTATAAGCGCAGATAAGTAGTAAAAACATTGTAGGACCACAATCTGGACAAATAATTTAGATGGACTATTAATATCCGTTGAACTGTTACTGTTGAACAATCGCGTATAGCCACTGTTAAGAAACATGGTAAGAACACCTGCTGTATATACAATTACTATGTGACCGATTATTGACAGATTCGCTACGGGTTCAATTCTGAAACCGCGAATCCTTCGGTTTGTGTGCAGGTAAAACGACCATGTTAAGTTATTGAGTTTCACGTGATAATATATAGAACCGCGACACAAATGTTGTCAGGTGGTACCATTAATTAGTTTCGAAACAATATGTGTAATTTCAAGTATAATTGGATGGTGTTTTTACTCTTGTGCAGCACCGATACAGTCGCATCAAGAAGTCTCTTAAAGTGGTTGGAAGTTATTTGAGTTGCTCCAAATTCTACTGGGAGTTTACGAATTTTCAATATTACTTGTAGGTGATAATTTTGCACCCATGTGATACTGAATGTACAATAACTGAAAAAGGTGAAGATATCTATCCATTGTATTGAATTTTTTTGGATTACTCTCACTAGAGGTATTCCTGCTCTATTTATAGTGCCAATTATTAATAGGGAATGCACAGCTGTAACCACGTCGGGGGCCATTCCCAATTACAACCAACTAGGGCCGTGTCCGATCATATAATGCCTATCTACTTTCGTTTACCTTTCGACTTGGATTTGGTAGGCTTACTGACTTTAGCTTTAGGGTTTCTCTTTTGGTCGGTCATTCTATCGTTCTTGGTTTTCTTGTATGATCTGTTGCCATCTTCCTTTTTGGACTCGAGTTGTTTTCTCTTCTTCGAATTCACTTTCTTACCATGCTTCGTCAAGTGTTCCATAACTTCAGTCTTGTGCTTCTTCTTGTCAGCCTCTGACTCAAACCAGGTTCTCTTTGGACGTGAATGAATTTCCTTTTCATGCGCCATCATGTTGGCAGCCTTGGCCAACTCCATTTCGGCCTGCAATATCTCCTTGGCCTGTTGTTCTTCGACCAACACTTCCTCTATTATCTCGCCCTTTGAATCAACAATTTTGTTGAGCGACTCAACATCCTTCCAGTCCACATTACGTGAAATGGCCTTACCAGCAGTTTCGCTCTCAGACAATGACTTGATTGCTTCCTTGACAATATTTCTGTCAGAGGTAGACTCCCCAACAAATGAAATAGACCTACCATCTCTGCCTGCTCTAGCAGTTCTACCCACTCTATGCAAGTAGATTTCGTGTGTCTTGGGCATATCGAAATTGATCACAATTTCGATCTTGGGAATATCCAACCCTCTGGCAGCCAAGTCGGTACAGATCAATACTGGGACAGCCAAACTCTTAAAATCATTGACACTTTTGAGACGCTGCTCTTGGGTCAACGAACCATGCAATTCACTCACCTTCATACCCAACAAACCCAAAATGATTCTCAATCTGTGTGCCTGTTCCTTTCTAGCTACAAAGACCACAGTTCTATTCTGCTGATGGGGATCAACTTGCTTGAGCAATTGAAATAACAACGCTGGTTTCAAGTGTTCTCTCTTACGAATACGCACAAACTCTTGTACCAATTTGCTTGCAGCCGTCTTTGGTGGATCGATCATAATACGAACAGGCTTCTCCAACGACAACTGAATCAAATCCTGGATCTTTGTGTTCATGGTTGCCGAGAACAATAAAGTTTGTCTCTTGTGCTTGGGGATAAGCGACAAGATCTCGGTCAATTCGACTTGGAAACCTTCTTCCAACATTCTATCGGCTTCATCAATAACCAACACTTCCAAAGATTCAATTGAGAACGATGGCGAGTTTCTAATGTGATCAATCAATCTACCGGGGGTGGCAACAACTATATCTGGTCTCGTCTTCAATTGCTGTTCCTGTTGTCTCAAGTTCAAACCACCGACTGCCAAACCAAAGTTGAGGTTACTCACAAACTGTCCAAGCTTTTTACCAACATCACATACCTGAATGGCTAATTCTCTTGTTGGTGCCAACACAATAACTCTTGTAGAAGATATCTTAGCTGGCTTGAATAATAATCTTTCAATAATTGGAATCATGTATGCTGCAGTTTTACCGGAACCGGTGACGGCACCAGCGACAATATCCTTCCCTAACAATGCAATGGGAATTGACGCAGACTGAATTGGAGAAGGCTTTGTGTATCCTAACTGTGCCAAACCTTTTAGAACTGGACGAGATAATTGTAACGTCTGGAATGTTGTATGGAGTTGTTTCTTTGCCGTGTTCGATTCTTCTTCATCAGCATAAAACTCAGCCATCGCTTCAGCTGTGTCTCCTTGAGGTTCCTCGATTTCTGCGTCAGAACCCGGACTTTCTTCGTCCATGTCGGCTTCAACACCCTCTTTACCTTCCTCATCTCCCTCTTCAGGTTCTTCTTCTTCCTCTTCTTCTTCTTGGTCAGACTCTTTGGCTCCCATACCAAAGCCATCCATTGCAAGCTCATCATCATTTTCCCCATCCTCCTCCTCTTCTTCCTCTTCATCTTGCTCTTCTTCTTCTTCTTCATCCTTTTCTATCTCCTTATTAGTGGTGGCAATATTTACTAAACCACCTTTTCTTCTTAAGATTCCATCTAAATCCACGTCTTTGGTAGCGACGTTTCCGTTTGGATCCTTGGTTTCGACTTTGAAATCCCAACCATCGAAAGATGAAGCGGTATCAAGACCATCGACAGAAAACACAAAGTCAGGATTGATATCATCATCCTGTTCCTTTTCTTCTTCATCTTCTGTATTTTTAGACTTGTTCTTCTTGTTCTTCTTGGTTGACTTTGGTTGAACTTCTACTTCTTCTTCTTCAGATTCGTATGGGATTTCCGTTTCAGAATCACTTTCAATCGTTAAAAGCAAGTCATCGCTAGGCTTCTTCTCCTTATTGGAGTCAACAGTCTTGGCCTGCTTGCTTTTTTTTCCTTTAGCCATCTTGTGGTGCTGTAGTGTTTTGTGAATTTTTACAATGAGATGAGCTCGCGAAAAATGTTTGATAAATACCTACAAAATCGAAAATTATACATACAACAGGAGTCACGACGCATAATAAAAGTTCTCGGTGGCATTGACCAACTCACCAATTTCATACAATTCCTCATCTTCCTCTTCTCTTGCACTGAGGTCGATGTCTTTATTTTCTAATGCCATCAACTGGGTATTCTTTCTAATGTCGATCAATGATTCTATTTGTTTCTCAGTATCCTCCGACAATTGACCCTTGCCTGTATATCCCTTCAACATCTTCAACCCATCTAACCACACATACTTGTTCACAGTAGTATCTGTGTAGAAACTGAGCAATTTTCTTTGGCCCTCACCGAGCAAAGTAATCTTTTCGTAGGAGATCGTTCCCTTGATCGAAATCAAACGACTGTTCTTCTTCTTATCTTCCTCACCAATATGCTCGCCCACCTTGGTGGCCTTGAAATCGTGGATATCAGCAACTTTGATGTATCTTGCTTCCAACTCTTCATATGTAGGGTTGGTGATTGGCTTTTCAAGAAACTCTTTGTAGTAGACAAATCGTCTGTTGGGAGACAATGTAATAAAATAGTACTTGTATCCACCTGTCTTACGGTCAAGATTTCTCAACAAGTTCTCTCCATGGTTTTCGGTGTAAACCCAAGACCCCTTCAATAATTGAATCAATCTTTGTTCTGAAACGAAATCAAACACTTCTGTCTTCAAATCCTTATCAAATTCAGTGAATCGAGAGTGCCATTCGTCTATGTGAGATTCCTTGATTTTGGTGACTTGTGCGTGTCTCATTTCTTCACTGGACTTGGAAGAAGTAATGTCCAAACACTCTTCAATGGTCTTTTGCTTGCGGGACATATCTTGTTCTAACAGATCAATGCTGGATTCCAAAAGATTAAGAATTCTGTCAACATCAATGTCGTTTTCTAACTGAGCGTTGGTTTCTTGCCATAAGATCAAACAGTTGTTCATGGTGTAGTAGATCATCAACTCCCAACTCAAAATAGAAGAATAAATACAGGTGTACTTCTCTTTCTGGTGAAAGATATCAATCCATAACGTAGTACACTTGTCAATGAACAAATACAAAGGGAAAGTTCTATTATGGTCACTCATCATCAACTCTTCGTGGAAACGCTTCTTGAAGGTGAAGTTTGGATCTTTCAAAAAGATCTTCAAGTCCATAGCCAAGAGAATGGTAAAGTTTTCCACAACAAAGTTCCGAGGGTTTTCGGTGAACCCAGCCTTTACATATTCAGCAGCAGTGGCAGGAGTACCATATTCGTTCAAACTGACTTCCAAGAAGATAAACAAGTTATTCAACATAGTTTGGTGTGACGGGATGGACAAATCAAATCTAGTTGCGTGTAAGAATTCGTTCAAGTAGAAGTACGACACCTTCAACTGGCCAATAGCATCGATGATGGTTTTATCGTCGGTTTCAATCAAGTTACCGATAGTACTGAAGTAGGTGACATGCTTGAGTCTACCAGCTAACGTGATAATTCCGTTATACTCAAACTTGAGGGCCTTATTGATCAAATCTGTCACCAACTTAATGGAGTTGTACGTGATCTTGTTGTCTTGCAAGTATAATTTGTGGGTGGTGATATCGATCACGTCCAAGTATTCTATAAGTGATTCGTATAATGGCAAGTAGTTCTCGAGAAGATCATCTTTTGATCTGAAAATAGACCCACTGATCAAGATGACAGAGATCTTCAAGATAGCTTTGTAGGTCTCCGTGGACATATTAGTACTCACTATGGAGAATAAGGTTGAGAAGAGTACTCTATCCAATATGGTCGAGAAGTCATTAGACACGGCATCACTTCCGAGAATACAGTCCAAAAGCTTGGCCAACACGACAATAGAGTTAACTTTTTCTTGCTTATCCTTACCCAAGATGTTGGCACGAAGGATGCTGGCATAGTTGAGAGCAGTCGTAGCGTCCAACTTTGTCTTGGAAATATTATCTGTGGTTAGTACAAAAAAACCTGGTTCTGGAAGGTGTATTTGGTACAAGATGAGCCTAAGGACCACGTTGGTCGGGGTTGATTTTCAAGGTACGTCACCCCGAAGACCAAAAAAGACGTTGATGTGACCCAAAAAGGACCAAGAAGATATAACACATACTCTTACTCAAAAGCTCGTTGAGCTTGTGATTAATAGTTCTGGAAGAATCTGCCATATTTGAATCTAAGTGGATTAGAAGAAAAACGTAAATTGCCTGATCGCTGATTTAAATCCAATCTTGATCGGTTTAGACGAGAACCGGGTTTTTTTTTGCTCGTTGGTGAAAAATAATTTATACCTAAAATTTCAGACGAAAGCCAAGTTTCTGGAACAGAAAGGAGGCAAGTGTCTTGGAGTTTCTATTGGTCTGCAGGAGAGTCTCAAGATGGAACAGGGACCTTGAAAATCACCTGAAATAAGTAAAACTACGAAAGATCTTTAGTAATCAGAAATATCCCATTAGTAAAATGCCACCGCACCCTTTTTGCACACATCTTTTTTGCACACATCTTTTTACACACCTAAGCAGAACAGAAACTTACACTCTGATAATGTGATAGGGAAAAAAAAGTCTCCTGTGATGACACTAACTAATTATTAAACCCAATTGGGAATTGATGCATAATAAAAAATATATACGAAATTGATATGATTCGTTTCCCGCAGTGCCTCTGTACATTACAAAAGATTTTACGTTTGTCCTGCAGACACTTGGTAAGCTCTCAGAAGAAAAAAAATAACTTCTGCCTCGCAAGTGCTCGCCCACGCTTATGAGCGCCTTCAAAAAGGAAAATGAGACCGCACACGCACTTCCAGAAATTGGAGGAGGTGGGGGGGGGGGGTGGACACAAACCAGCAAAAGGTTTTTTTTTTTGGTTGATTTCAACCTGTAATAAAATTTTTTGGTATACCAGACTACTCCAAGTCTAATTGCTGTCTAAGCGATCAATACTATTTTAGGCATACCGTACAATCCATCACATATTCAATTACCTCATCACCATTCGCTTATTACAAATTTCAGATCGCTGCTCTATTTTCTGCTTGATCAGTCTTCTTCATGAGCTTTTTACGTAGAGACAAATCAAGAAGCAACTTGCGGGCTACGGGTTTTGGGATGACTGCCGGACAGTCACCTCAGATCCTGGAAGATGATCCTCCAAGACTGCCAACTAATGTTGAATTTCCATTGCATCACCAGCTGATTTCAGAACACCATTCTCAGCCATTGTATCCAGCATTGTCCGGATCCTCTTCAAACTCAAACTCAAACTTCCCTAGCATTAACAACTCACACGAACACGATGGGTTGTTTTCGTTCAAGTACGATGACAATCAGTTGCATGAGGGAACTCCTGGATCCACTGGGCCAACAGCCAATGATAAAAGTGAAAAATTGGGACCTACCACTCTTGAAAACTACAGCCCGAGATCTTCCATTTCGGTGTCTACCAGTGAAAACCAAGATCCAGACACAGAGGGTGACGACACAATTATACAAGCTTCTAATCTTAAGGCAAACTATCGTGGGTTCCACGCAACTACTCGCAAGAACCATTTTAATGTACCTCCACTAAGCCAACCCATCAAACCACGTTTCAAGAAAAAGGGCAGCTCCTTGCTTGGAAAGTTGATTTATTCCAACCGCAAAGATTCGGAGCAGTCCGTTGAAGATGATGACCAAAGGCGTTCGATATCGTCCACCAGAACGTCTTCTGTATCTTCGTCCGAGCCCCACAACCCCACTTTTAATCAACGCAAGAGTGCTTCATCCGCTTCATCATCATCGTCCAAGCACAAGTTTAGAATTCCATCAATCTCATTAGAGCATCACTACAGTCATTCATTCCAATCTCCACAAAGCCCTAAGACTAGGAAGCCCACCAGCACCCCAACCATTGAAATCATTCCATCAGATACACCAACTGAACAGGAAACCCCAAAAGCCAAAAAGTCAACTTTTGACCTAGACATGAATTTGGATGATTTGAAGGGCATAATCAAGTCCCCAGAACAAGATCATCACTATGACCTTCCAATTGTCGATGAGAGGTCGGATGATTCGCCTGAACCAGCCAGTAGCGACGGTTTAGAAAAAGCCATCAATTTCACCTCACATTCTAATTCGATTGGCCAATTAAAAAAGTCATTTTCTGCGCTGGGGGTAATTCCTTCTAACGAGTCCTTAATGTCAGCTACTAGAGAGAGATCTCACGGTAATCTTGTACATCAAGCATCTGTTGCTGGCCAAGGATCAGGTGGTTGGAAAGCTCCTGATAGTTGGGATGTCAAATTGGATAATGAATCCAATGCACTTGCAGAGTTGCCTCTGTTCGATTCAGATGATAGTGATAAGGATGAAGATAATAGTGACGAATTTGAAGTTGAATTATCCGACTCTTCTTCAGATGCCTCTGTTGGAGGAAAGGTTGACCAGAATGTGGTTAAGAAAACTGTCGCTGTTAGCAAAAAGGTGGATGAAGTTAAGAAGGAAGAGAGATGGAAATCTACTTTAAGCTCTGTTCCTATTCTTTACGGAACAGAGATGTTGGTTCGCCATCATCATCCACCTGCTAATACAAATCCTGCCAATACCAGGGGTCCAAATCATATTGTTCGTGTCTTCAAAGAAGACAACACCTTCACTACAATCCTATGTGCATTAGAGACTACCACGGCAGAATTGTTAACCATTGTGCAGAGAAAATTCTTCTTGGAATCAATCTCTAACTATCAAATTTCTGTATACATTGGAAATTGTGTTAAGGTGTTGGAACCATTTGAAAAGCCAATAAAAATTCAAATGGGTCTTTTGATGTTGAGTGGTTACACAGACGATGACAATCTTAAGATTATTGGACGTGAAGATTTGTCATTTATTTGCAAGTTTGTTCTTGAAGATGTGTTCTTGCGTAACTTAACACACGACGAAGAGGCTCTGTTATCAAAAGATTATGTTGATGTTAATATTTCAAGCTTAAACTTGAAGAATATTCCAATTATTTTTCATCAACATACGTATGAGATTGAAAAGTTGAATGTTGCAGACAATCCATCGATCTACATTCCCTTGGACTTCATCCAATCATGCAATAATATGACTAGTATTGACTTTTCTAAAAATGGTTGTTCTAAATTCCCGATGAATCTTTTGGAAGCTAAAAAGTTGACTCACTTGAATTTAGAGAAGAACTTTTTGGATGAGTTGCCATCTAAAATCAATCACTTGAAGAACTTAACTCATTTGAAATTGAACTCAAACCAATTGTCATTCTTGCCAAAAGCATTTGGTAAATTGCAAAATTTAACATCGTTGAATTTATCATCGAATTATTTCAAAAATTACCCAGAGCCAGTCAACGAATTGATCAACTTGAAGGATTTGGATTTTTCTTACAATGATTTATCAGGCCTTCCTGAATCTATTAAAAAGTTAAAGAATTTATCGAAGTTGAATTTGTGTACTAATAAGTTGAGGAAATCGTTGCCAAGTTATCTTAAGGGTTTAGTATCTTTGAAGCGGTTGGATATCAGATATAATCAAATCTCAAATGTTGATGTATTGGGCTATCTTCCAAATCTCGAGGTTACGTATGCAACGAAAAATAGCATTACCAAATTCAGTGATGAGATGAAGAACTTACATTTGCTTCATCTTGACAGAAACCCAATCACCAATTTGCGCTTTGAAAATGTTTTGACAAAGTTGACTATCCTCGACTTGTCTAAGGCTAAATTAACATCTATTCCTGCTGAATTCCTATCCAAAATTCCTAATATTGAAAAATTTGTTTTGGATAAGAACCACTTGGTAGAATTACCAAAAGAATTAGGGAAATTGCATAAATTGGCATTCTTATCCTTATATGGTAATAATTTGCAATCTCTTCCAGCAACTATTGGTCAGTTGTCGTCATTACAATATTTGGATTTACATTCAAACAATTTGCAATCTTTGCCAGATGAAATTTGGAATTTGAAATCGTTAAGTGTATTGAATGCAGCATCCAACATTCTTAGCTCTTTCCCAAAGCCGTCATTTTCGATTGCCAAGCGGATTTCATCTACTGCAAATTTTAGAAATTTTGCAGCAATTCCTCTCCTGCAACCTTCCCCATCGGTTGACGATGTGAATACACCAAAACTTGAGCTACTTGAAGAGGGGGAACCCAGTGATCTGGATGAAACAAGTAGTACTAGTTCGGTGGGTGCTCAGCCAACCTCGTCATCCTTGGCAGAAAGTTTGTTATCTTTGACTTTGGCCGATAACAGACTTAGTGACGATTGCTTTGATTCGATTTCTTTCTTGGTAGAGCTTAAGTCATTGAACTTATCTTACAATGACTTAACAGAAATCCCCGAAGGTGCAATTAGTAGACAAGTTCACTTGCATGAATTGTACTTGTCAGGTAACGAATTGACCTCATTACCTACAGATGACCTTCATAACCTAAAAGCACTTAAGCTTTTGTACTTGAACAACAATAAGATGGTTTCTTTACCAGCAGAGTTGAGTAAATTATCTAATTTACAACATTTGGATGTCGGATCAAATCAGTTGAAATACAACATTGCTAACTGGCCATTTGATTGGAACTGGCAGTGGAACATTAACTTGAGGTATCTTAATTTTTCGGGTAACAAGAGATTTGAAATCAAACCAGGCCATGGTGCAAACAAGGAGACTGGTCAGGATTATGATAGTTTACTCGTATTAAAGGAATTAAAGGTGCTTGGTTTGATTGATGTCACATTAACCACAACCAAGGTTCCGGATCAAAGTATTGATATGAGAATTCGGACGACCGGGTCTGAATTGGACAACGTAGGCTACGGTGTTTCTGATTCTATGGGTATGAGAGAACATGTTTCAACGAGGGATTTATTCATCCAGAAGTTTAGAGGAAATGAAAATGAAATATTGCTCTGTTCCATAGATGGGAAATACGGTCCTTCCAACCAAAGTCACAGGATAGCACAGGTAACAAAGTTATTGTTTGTTCCTACATTCACGAACGAGCTTAATAAGATTAAATCAGATGATGAAATCCAGGGTGCCATAAGAAAGACATTTTTATCTTTGAACAAAGAGATTAATGGAGTTTTATCTGGGAAGAAAAACAATGCATTTATTCCAAACACTCAAATCAGTCCAGAGTTATTGGATTTGAATGTCCAAGATGATGCGAAATCTGGCTGTTCTCTAACAGTGATCTACATTAAGGACAAAAAGTTGTACACTGCCAACATTGGTGATACGGAAGCCCTACTTTCGAGAAACAATGGTGACCATGTCTTCTTGACCACAAAGCATGACCCCACAAATAGACCCGAGTTTGAGAGAATCAGAGCTTCAGGTGGATATGTTTCTGGTGATGGGGCCTTGGATGGTGATCTACCAATTTCGAGAGGTGTCGGTTTCTTCAACTACTTGCCACATACCCAAAGTGGTCCCGATATTTGTGAAATATCATTGGCTTCTGCCGATGACATGATTGTGTTGGCAACGAAGATGTTGTGGGATTACCTTTCCTATGAGATTGCTGTGGATATCTTGAGACAAGAAAAGGATGATCCTATGATGGCAGCTCAGAAGTTGAGAGATTATGCTATTTGTTATGGTGCCAGCGATAAGATTACGGTTGTTGTTCTTACTTTGGGTGACCAGAGATTGAATAGACTGAAATTCGGTTCTAATGCATTGTACCATAACTTGGGACGTGAAAATGATGTTTATTTGAATAAAAAGAGAAGAGATAGAGTTCAAATTACTGGTGATTCTTCATTAAGAAGATTGGAAGATGAAATTGAACCTCCAGTGGGTGAGTTGGCGTTGGTATTCACCGATATCAAAAATTCTACTTTACTCTGGGATACATATCCTGCGCCAATGAGATCTGCTATCAAAACACACAATTCGATCATGCGTCGTCAATTGAGAATAGTTGGTGGGTACGAAGTGAAGACCGAAGGTGATGCATTTATGGTTTCGTTCCCATCTCCAACATCTGCCTTACTTTGGTGTTTCAGTGTGCAGCAGAATTTGCTTACAGCTGACTGGCCAACGGAAATTTTGGAGACGGATCATTGCTGTAAGATTACTGATAATCAAGATAACACTATCTTTAGAGGACTTTCTGTGCGTATGGGTATACATTGGGGTGCCCCAGTGTGCGAACCGGATGTTGTTACCGGAAGAATGGATTATTTTGGTCCCATGGTCAACCGTACTTCTCGTATTAGTGCTATTGCAGATGGTGGCCAGATTACTGTTAGTTCGGATTTCCTTTCTGAAATGAAGACATTGTACAAGATCCATGATGATATCGTGGAGAAGCGTACGACGATGATGGAGGCTTACCAAGGTAATGTTAGTGCTGGAGAAATTATCGAAAAGGAAATTAAATCCATCGAAGAGGTTGGGTGTTACTACTTTGATTTAGGTGAGAGAAAGTTGAAGGGTCTCGAAACACCCGAGCCAATTACGTTGGCATACCCAAGAAAGCTCAAGATCAGATTTGAAGTTGCTCAGAATTCACAAGACCAAGAAGCGCCCAGGGCCACAATTTTTGGAACGTTCCCGGTTGAGGTGATTTATGGATTGAGAACCGTTTCGTTGAAATTGGAAAATGTGTGTTCTTCAATTAGTGGAGGATCTCTTGTTAACGAGAGTTTCCTGCAGAATTCCTCGGGTGTCTTGTTGGAGTCGTCGGGTGCTGCATTCAAAGAGGTTGATTTAATTGGTCTTCTTAATCATATTGTTACACGGATAGAAAATTGTGCGGCAACCCTTGAACTTAGACAAAACTTGGCCCAATTATCGGGCGACGGTGGATACATCAATTTCGTCAATGGCAACCCGATAACGAAGATTATGCAAGAGTTATCGGAAGTAATTACACACTACCAGGAATTGGTAGCAAAAGCAGGACTTTAGAAAACTGAACGAAAGTACTTAGGAGATAATCTTAATATTCATTATTAAATTTTTTGCAAAAATAAAAAAAATTAATAGACACTAAGTTCCAAGAAAATAAACTATTTGATGAGAAAATCGCAAGTTAAATTGCAAGCTTTGTACCACCTAATCGTGTTCAGCATCAAAAATGAATTCTTCCAGTAGAATTAATGTAACACAGGATCAACAACGACTGAAGCTGCTGGTGTCTCTTCCTTTCATTTCACCACATATATCTACTGCCTCATTAGGCAATGCCACCGCTATACCCGCCAGCACACCAGCAGTGTGTCCGTGGCTTCGGGAAACCAATTTTGGCGAGTCTTTGGGCCAAAGGGCCAAGTTTCAGGAATCAGTTGGTTCGGAACCGGTTCTTGGACCTCCGGATCTCATTCACTGGGGTCGTTATTCGGGCTCCAGATCAGCACAATATACCATGAATGACTTCACGAAGACTCTGAGTAAACACGACGAGCTCAAAGACGATGGCTACGTGGGATACTATCACTATGTAAACGGGCTTCGTTTGGAATATATGGAGATCGATATCGATGAATACGTTTTAGGACTTATCGGTATCGAGCGGGACCAAAACAACTACTACTTCAAGAAGGATGTAATCAACAATGACAAACTCAATCCGTCCAAGAGAGATATGGTCATCACCTACTGTACCTATAATGTATTCAACAAGTCTGATTTCAAGGCAAAATTTATCATCCAAATGTCCAGCAGTCTGCGTCGAGTACCTCTCCAGATCGACCGCTCTTACCAAATCATACCGAATCCACTGAGCGATCAGAGAAACCGAAAGCATTTCAACTTTTCATGGGAAACTATCAAAGGATTATCTCTCAGTTATTGGGAAGAACTCCGTACAACGCAATTGGTGCGTCTCTTCACCCAACTCGATAACCCAGCACAACAGTTAACTGGTCTTGTCACATACTCCAACACCATTGATAATAAATTAGCTTTGATAAGTTCCATCAGAATTCTCGTGAAGTACTTGCCTAAGTCAAACTTGACTGGATCCAACTCTGGCTACGGTCCACCATCTGCCTGTGGAAACAAGGGAGAATCCAGTCGCAAAACAAATAACTATAGGAACCACCTTGTTGACACCTTGGTCAGAATTTGCCAGCTTGATACAAGCGGAAAGGCAAGTGAATTTGCTGTGTCAGAGATTCAAGCACTATATCCTAATTCAGAATGGAGCTATATTATCTTGCGTATTTTCAAGGGACAAAGCGGCTCAAACATGGACCAATCTTATATCAAGCTTATCCACACACATTTGTCAACAAATAGCATGTTTTCCACGCAACTGGGGTTGATATTGCAGGATCAAGTCCGGTTCTTAATCTCAAGACATGATTACAAAAATGCCCTAATTATTGCACAAAAGTGTGTGGAAATACTTCCATTAGATTTTGATGCATGGTTTTGCTTGGCTTTATGCTACATCTTGATAAAGGACTACGAAAAGGCATTGCTTGTGTTTAATAACGTGCCAGTCATTTTAAACAATAAACTGAAAGTGAACAACGAGTACGTCTCGGGTATAAAAGACTTATTTACGTCGACTTTCATTGACAGATTACATGCAAATGTCGAAGAAGTTATCTCAGAACGTACATTCAATTCATACTTCCCCAATCCAAAAGTGAATGCCACTGATTACAATCTAAAAACCAAAGAACCTCAAGTTGACGAGGGTTCGATCCACAAGATCTGGCATGATTTATTCATTTTTAATCCTAATATCCGACATCCTATTTCGGGAAATTACTTTTACCAGTCGCCACTCTTGAACTGTTCTGCTAGAGAATTATCTTCTGTGAACCCCGCCTTAATAAAGCTTTGTGGACCCAATTCTGCCAGAAGTATTCTTGCATCACAATCCTCTGGCAATGCATCCTCTTCTATGATCGATTTTTCTAGAAAGTCAACCTGGGGTAGGTGTTACGATTTACTTTCGCTTTTGGTAGCCGAGGTTGGCTGGGACGAATTAGTCCGTTTGAAGGAGAAATTGTTTAAAGTGGCAACCGTAACAAATGAAAAATCACATGTTGTAAATCACAATTCCAAGAACGATGCCCCAGTATTTTGTGAAAAGTGGTTGGACCAACTCTTCCTTGTACTTTATGATGACCTTCGAACCCTAATGATGATTGCAGCTAACGACAAAGAACAACAACACAGTGTGATCGAGTGGGAAATACTTGGTTTATTGGGCTGGTCAGTCAAATATAATCTCAAGGAATCCATTAGTTCATTGATGACAAGTATTCTTGGAGCTTCAACCGAAGGAGGCTTTGATTATTTTGGTACAGTTCAATTGTTGGAAATCTACGATGAATTTATTTTGAGTGGTACTACAAACTCCAATATTGATTTGTTCAACGATGATTACGAACTAAAGTTTTTCAGCAACAAGCTAGTTTTGAAACTGACAAAACACTATGAGGGGTTTGCTAAGTCCTTAGAAGAAGAATATTTGAAGCTTGACTTTATCTTGCTTCAATTGATGAAGCTTATTAGTTGGAACTTGAGGTGGTACCAATACACACCAAACTATCTAATTACCAGAATCCTATCGAAATTAATAATGAAGTACGACTCGGTTTACATTATCACACATTTCCGGGTGGTTTTTGAACAGAACAAGAAAAGCAGTCCTGTAAAGTCGAAGGGCTTTTCATTTGGAGCCTTTTTGACAGGCAGCAGCAAACCAAAAGCAGTTGAACCATTTGAGTTCATTGAAGAGGATACCATCTTCAACTACGTGGAGCGGGTTATTGGTTGGATTGACGGCTTGCAGGAGGCTACTTAAAAATATACAATGGCACCTATTTAATCATTGAGCCTTCTTCTTTGGATACAACATCTTCTTTCTTTGCTTAATCATGTAGGTGTAAAGCATGTATAAACCAGGAATGTAAGTGACAAGCAAAATTCTCAAGGTCCATGCGTACCATGCACCGACGACGTTCGTAGCTTCATTCAATGACAAGTAAATCATAAAGGTTTCGGAGAAAACTCCAGAGGGATACAAAACGTAGAAGGCAGAGTAACGTAACCAGGTTAACCAGTAGGGAACGTTGACAGGAGATCTCAAGTTAGAAGCATAATAGGAGTATCTGATAATTTCGGTAATGGACCAACTCAAACACAACGTAATGTAAACCCAATGGTAATTGGCTGGAGAGTTTGGAAGGAGCTGACTGATACCAAAGACAACCAACAATCTTGACAGGACCTGAGTGGCAGTGGTGAAAAGAGGCGATCTAACAATTCCAGTGGCCGAGTTGTATATTTCAACAACAGCAAATGACTGGATAACCGTGGTTATAAGACCGGTTTTTTCAAAAAGAAAAGGCTGTCCAAGAGTAAGTCCCAAAAAGACCGTATTAAACAAAACAATTGACCATAATGAGGCAGAAATTGAATTGTAGGCAATGAGCCACTTCTGAGGATGAGACATGGGTTTGGTGTTGGGAGAAATATTTCTGTTGGATCTAATACTTGGGCGATGCAGGAAATTGAGCAAATAATAAACCTAGAAGAATTCAATAAAAACTCAACTACTTGTTGCAAAGAGATACTGAATCAATGCCCAAAGACTTCTATCTCGACCAAGTATACTTCAAGTAGAGTCGATCATGAAAATATTGAAAATGTTTGAATTTGTTAAAATTACAGAAAAATTTAATAAATGAACCCCAATCATAAAATATCTCAAGTACAACTCATTCTTGCAGCCATAAAGTTCATAATACCATCATTAAACAATAAAATCCTAAACAGAACAACCACCATCTCTTTTCAACCATAAATTATTTTTCATCTATCTTAATCGATTTATCAAGAAATTATTTGTTCTATGAGGACTGTAGAAGGGACGGAACGAATCTGGCCAAACAATAACTAAAACCATAGATCACAAATAGAATTATTTTAAAGGATAATGTCCTAAATTTTAGGCTTGTCATGGTATTTCATAACATTCCTTAGTAATTAATTTCGGAAATTTACGAAGTCATTAAGTTTGAACTCTAAATCTTATCAGGTTGCAATTTGATAACATCCAAGGACTAAAATTTTGGTAGTTTTCACTGGCTAGAATTTCATTTTTCATTTGTTTGGAAGGTCATTTTATGCTTTCCCAATACCTTTCTCCGTTGCCTGAGCATATGACTATACAAGTACAAGAATCCTGGAAAGTACATGATTAAAGCAAATATCAAAAAACCATAGTATCCTCCAGTAGTACTGTCTAATGAGAGATAAACCACGTACAGCTCGCATAATAAACCCATAGGATACAACAAAATAAGCAACGAGTACCGAAGCCAGAGAACTATTGGCAGCTGATAATGGACCAGTTTTAGAACATAGAAACTGTAACGCAATATTTCTGCAATTGACCACGTTATTCTTATACCAGTAAATGTCCAATGGAAATTACCTGGTGATTGAGGAAGTTTGTTGCATATCCCCAACGTGATCAAGCTTCGAGCAGTAGACTGAAGAGTGACGGACGCTAACAGAGTAGTCGTAACAACAATGATAGAGTGCATTATTTCAAGTGTCGAATTGAACAACTGAGTATATACCAAGAAGCTGTGGGGTAAGGGAACATTCATATTCACATTCAGATCAAAAATAGACTGGTAGAGAATACAAGTCTAAAGTATTGCTGATGTAAGATTATAGCCCGTGAAATACATGATAAAAAGAACATATACAAAAGCATTACAATAGAGTCGATCAGTTATATTTAAGGGATTTCATGTGATCGTTAATTCATTATAAATAATATCGCCTATTTACATATTGGGTGCGAAAATCTATTCATATTTGCTCAAGATTTCGCGAACCCCGGACTCATCAGCAGCAACTATGTTATGATCCCAGTCCACAACTAATGGCGCACGGAAGATATCCGCAGGGTCTGGAGTATGTGATGTCTCGGCCAGATGTTCAAGGGCTTTGTTGAAAACCTCGAAAACGATATTGTATTCACCTTCAGTGAATACCTTCGATGGCTCAACTCCCTTAACGGTGATGCTAGTGCTGTGACCAACATGTTTCTTGTCATGAAGGAAAGGATAACACTGGCTAAGGGCAGCCCTCGATGCATTGTCTGCATTGCTAACGAGAGACTGGTACTGGTCGAAAGTGGGCATCTTGTTCTGCATCAAGTCAACCTGGAACTTTTCCTTTTTTTGATGAGTATCAGCATTACTCAAGAGCTGATAAAGCTTCGAGGAGAGTGGGACCTTGGTGTTGTGGAAGATGCTAATGGTAGCAGGCGAGTTCTGCAAAGTTCTGAAGAGAGACATTGTTGTTTTGATTTAATTCTTTAATTCGTTGCCAGGGATTAACCGGCTCTTTAAATACGGACGTTATCAGTTATCGGACTTTGAGTTCCGAGACTACCTCGGATTGATGGAGATTTTTCGCCCGAGATATCCACGGGAGAAAGGAACGTGGTGTGTCCCGGTATGCGCGTGACAAAAAAGAGACAGGCTCGAGTCACGATGTTGAGGACACGTGACATTTGATAACGACAGGGTCGTTTTTTTTTTATATTGTTCATGTCACATATTAATCATCTAGAGGACAAGCCATGTGTCGTTTTATGATCTACAAGGGCAGAGAGCCCATGGTTCTTTCAGATCTTCTTACTAAGCCTGCTCATTCCATCATCAATCAATCATTTGACTCACGCCTCCGTTTGGATATGCGAAACCCAATCAACGGGGACGGGTTTGGGGTTGGCTACTATTCCGCAAGCCATCAACCATGTATCTTTAAAGCAATCACGCCGGCGTGGAACAATGTTAATCTCAACAATCTTTCACTTTGTACAGAATCACACCTTGTATTTGGCCATGTTAGAGCTTCGACACAAGGTGTGCTCAGTGAAACCAACTGTCATCCTTTCTCGTTTGGCAAAATTATGTTTATGCATAACGGTGGCATTTCTGCATTTGATAAGATCAAGCGTAAGCTCGTTAATCACTTGGAGGATCAATACTTTTTGTTCATTCAGGGTTCTACGGACTCCGAGTGCTGTTTTGCCCTTTACTTGGATACCTTGCACAAAATGGGTTACGATCCAAGCGATCCAAAGGTCACTTTTACTCATCAAATCCTCAGGAAGGCCTTGTTAACGGTAATTGAATTGATCAAAGGTTGGCAAGTGTCTCTCAACTCCGAGCCTTCGTTACTTAACTTTGCTGTGACCGATGGAGAATCGGTGGTGGTATCCAGATACATCACCTCAAAGACTGAAGAAGCCGCATCACTCCATTTTAGTACTGGCTCCAAGTTCTTTGAATACGAACCAGGTTTGTTCAAGATGGAACGTCTCAACCGTTCACAGGATGTTATTTTTGTTGCAAGCGAACCACTTACATTTGAAAGAGGTGACTGGATCTGCGTGCCGACAAATACTTCCATAACTATCACCAAAACGAACACAATTCTCATGTATCCAATTGAGGATGAATTTTATGATGGTGGTGTCCATGAAAGATCGTCAACTCTTGCTATGAGAAAGGGATTGATGGGAGGAGTTCCCAAGAAGCAAGATAGCGAACATAAAGATAGTACAATTCCACCCTTGGTTATTGAGGGAAGACGAGTTAGTACTGACTCCGCAGTATTCTAAACTGATACTTGTGTTTATAAAGCTATTAAGGAATGTCGTAACAATCATAAGTAATAATAACACAGGATAAGAAACCTAGCCCTTACTGGCTGCCCGCGTAAGTGTCATGCCGCTGGAACTCTGTCCTTCGGTGTCTAAATCAAGATCATCGTCATCATCGTCATCTTCTTCGTCATTGTCGGAAGAGCTCGAGCTCGATGTCGAGTCTTCGCTAGATAAGTCATGGTCACTTGACGCAGGTAACAACGTACCAGTAGAGTCATACAATGGATTGCTCTTCTTGTATGACATCCCGTCGTCGTTGGGGTCAATGTATTCCTCGGTGTCATTCTCGGTTTCAATGGCCTTTTCAGCTATATCAGTCGAAGCAGTATTGGTCAATTGTTGGGACATGTAATTAGTAAAATGATCGTCATCGTCTGATTCAGACTCATCGCTGTCCTTCTCTTTGTCTTCGTAACCACTGCCCACAATATCATGGTCGGTATTGGGGTCAAAAACAAGTCCCGTTTTGACCTCCTCGATGATCTCGCCCAACCCGTCGTCAAACGTATTGTTCTCGTCTTCGTCTTCTTCGTCTTCATTTTCGTCTCCTCCTCCTAAAATGGCATTGTATTTTTCTCGGGTATCATACAATACATGGCTCACGTAGTCATCCCACACTTCATCTTCTACCTTGGCATCAATGAGCTCGCTCAAAGTGTTTGCAGGGTAAAGCTGGATGAACTTGACTACTTCTTCAGCAATCAATGTCAAGTGACCCATGAATCCCAATCTTAAACCATTGTGACTCTCTTCATAGTCGGTACACAACTTCTGTCCTTCAATGATCTTATTGGTGATGTCTCCCAAGTGGAACAAGTCAATCGCCAAAAACTTGTTGAAACCAATGTCCATCGACCCATTCAACACTTGTTGAACTATATCAAATACCACATTATGGAGGAAATTATTCCAAGGAAACTTGAAAAACATACTCAATATATTGGAAATGATTTGGGTGTCAAACAAGGCAATCTTTAAAAAGTCTCCTACAACAGGATTTGCTCTAATCTGTTCTTCAGTAAGGTTGGCATTAGCATGAGGCTCTTCGTCGTCATCGTCACGATCTTGGTGTTGAACCAACGAATCGTCTTGAGTCAATTTGGAATTGAAAGAATCTATGGTGTCATTGAAGTATTCATCCTCATCTTTTTTGGATGATTCCTCCGTACTGCGTTCGGTATCTGACTCATTTGGAAGAACAATGACCTCATTATACTTGAAGCTGATCGGATCATAGACCTTCATTTTGTTTCTCAACTCGTCCCTTTCCTTTACAACATCAAAACCTTTGTTATCGTTGAGCAAAGCCATATTAGAACAGTGCAATAACTCAGCAATCAACTCACAAATCTTGAACCGCTCAAATCCCAATGGTTCGATCTCACCAAACGGAGTTCTAAGTTTATTATTTTCGGTTCCATGGACCTCACTCATTAAAAGGTTGTTGAAATTGGTAATATTACTGCCAAAGACCTTGAGCAAATGGCCCAAGTAAATAGGATCTCTTCCATTTGGAGGGTGACTTTCAAGGGATATGTACAACACCGGCAAGATATCATAGTCAGAATTATTCTTTCTAATAATTTCTATTACGATACCCACACCGTTGGCCAATGCATAGCCTCCCTTCAACATTATTGAGCATAAAGCGTCCATCTGTTCAAAAGAAACCAATTCTCTTGTGAGTTCGTTGGGGCCAATAGTTGAGTTATCGGTAGTGGAGTTTGCAGAGATGGTGATTAATGCCTTCAAGAAGTCTGCTGCTGAGCTCTGCTTGACCAAGGCAAGGTCAAAGTCTTCTCCGGTGGTATCGGAAGAAATGTTCAACGATTGGATAAGGTGAGAGACCAAGTCTTGATTCTGTAAAAAATCTATTATACCAGTGGAGTTGTCTGGCTTGTCAGTAGATATTAATTTGAGTAAAAAGTCCATCAATGGTGGATTGGAAAGGTGGTTCATAAACATTTCCACCAAGTTGGGCTGGTTTTCTATTAGGTAAGTGATCATTTCGTCGCATTTCATGTCTAGTAAATGTTCCATAATTTTCATAAAATACGTGGATAAGCTGATGGACAATGGTGTTTTAGAGTTAAGAATCGACCATAGTTTGTTGAGGTTGGTGGTTGATTCCATCACAGTATCGGTGAGAGACCATACGTCTGCACTCAATATTTCGACAGCGATGGTAGCCTTACGTGAAGCCTGTTCTTCTGGAGTTTCCTCGTCGTCCTCTGCTTCTTCCGCATCCTCGAATTTACCGTCATCGTCATCGTCATCGTCAGTTTCGTCAGTTTTCATTTCCTTTGCTTGTTCTTGATGTGGTTCTGGTTCTGGTTCTGGTTCTGCTTCGGCATCTGGTTCTGCTTCTTGTGACGAAGATTGCGGCAGACTCGGTTTCGAATCGGTCTTTGGAGTAAAGGAGTTCACGTTTCCCTCGCTTAATACCAAGTCCACCAATAAACTCAATACATTATCTTCACGTAAAAACTCCAACAACATAGGATTGTTGGAAAGGAGCTCTTGGAGCAAGTCCTTTTCATCCAACAACTTCATACACACATCGAAGGAGTTTGCGTAGAGATCATTGCCTGATTCACGATTGATCGAATAATTTTCGAGCAACGTCGAAATGTTTGAAAGCGACGTAAAGCCATTGCTGAACTTCCAGAACGACCCTGACATTGGCGCGTGGTGGGTGAGGGAACGTAGGTGGAAGGGGATAGTCTTGGGATGATGGGATAGCTGGAATCAGTTATTATTCTTGTACGAAACCAATGGTGTACGGTGTACCTGAAAAGGAGATGGTAAAAAAAAGAAACCAATCGTCGCCGATATTTGATCTCCTCGACGTAACTAAAGCAGGTTCCCTTTGTCGTGCCCAGTTGGCGAATGGTTCAAAAAATTTTCTTTTGAAATTTTTTCGTTACACAAAAAACAAAGGTTTAACAAAACTGACAGAAACCTGAGAACCTTTTTGACATATCCTCTATCTGTGTGCCAAATGTTCCGTCGTATGATAACAACGGCTGCTCGTGCACGTGCGACGGCAGCAGCAGCTACTCCAACCACGGCAGCAGATCTCTTGCCGTTGAAAATCAACTCGAACGGCTCGCAGAACCTCTATGCCGTGTTCAAGCTCCACAACATGCCTTACCTCGTCACCAAGGGCGACAAGGTATATCTTCCATATAAACTCAAGAACGCCGAGGTCGGTGACCTGTTGGTGTTGAACGATGTCACCACCTTGGGCTCTCCCGACTACACTTACAACAACGACAACGGCATAGATCCCAGCTTCTACCAATTGAAGGCCAGTGTGGTTGAAATCACAAGAGAACCATACTACGAGGTATACAGAAAAAAGCAGCGTTGCAGAAGATTAAAAACATTTCCTGTGGAACCCCACCAAACTGTGTTGACCATAAATGAGTTGAAGCTTACCTAGGTAATTTTTATATAAAAAAGTATGCAAACAATAAAACTGTAAATAGTCATTTTCATATCCTTGTCCTTGTCAATGGGGCCGCATTGACCGCTTCTTGGTATTGTATCTGATCATCTGCGCCAATCTCGTGTTTTCAAACCGGAACTTGGGGTCTACCGTCATAAACGGATGTCCCAAAAGACTCTTAGCAGTAGGTCTTTCTTCAGGATCAATGACAAAACACTGATTAATGAAATTCTTTGCATCGTCAGATACCAATTGCTTGATATCATCGGAGATTGGAGGTGCCAGCTTCGTCTTTCCGATCTTATAGATAGCACTGATAACCGCCTCGTTTGACCAAGGTCTCTTACCAGCAAACATTTCCAAGACAACACACCCCAAGGACCAAATATCAACCTTGGCACTATACCCTTGCTTCTTGTTCTCAACAATACTATCGATCACTTCGGGAGCCATCCAAAACACAGTTCCCTGCATCGACATTTCAGCGTTGTTAACATAAATGTCCTTACTCTTCTTGGATATACCAAAGTCAGATATCTTACACGTCCCATCAATCTCCAACAAAAGATTGTCGGCCTTCAAGTCACGATGAAGAATCTTGTTGGCATGCAAATACTCCAACCCCAACAACACTTGTTTGGTGATGTACCGAATTAAGGTTTCCTCGAAACAACCAAACGATTTCATGCACGACGCAATCGACCCACCAGCAACATATTCCAAGAACAAACTATGGATGTTCCCATTCTGCTCGTAGCCGAGATACTGTACAATATTGACATGGTCCAAATCTTTCATCGTCTCTACTTCCTTATGGAATGCATTGATTCCCTCAGATGATTTGGTTCTATCAGGAGCAACTACTACTTGCTTCACTGCTAGCATTTCACCGGTAGTCACATTCAAACCCAAGAACACAGCACCAAAGGAACCACGCCCAATAAGCTCACCTTTAATCCAGGCAAATTCAACACAGTCACCACTGCTCTTACGGAGCTTACTAACAAACCCCTTCTCTATCTCGGTGGAAGTCACTTCAATTACCTTTTGACCCCACATCTTAGTATTAGAACGGGTAAGCCCAACACTATTGCCACGACTAAGAATAGAATTGGCAGGAGAAACAGTCTTCTTCTCCAACCTTGTACGGCGAGCTTCGTAAGCAACAACACGAATGGTCTTCATACGACGAGTTAATTTGGGTGCTTGGTTATCCCCGTAAATAACCTCATCTTCATCTGGATGTACCGGTGAAATGTTAGCATTGGAGAAAGTCCTGGAAATAGTTGGTTTTCTGGCAACACTCTCCAGCTTCACCACGGGAGAAGCAGGTAAGTCTTCAATAATTGGTTTATCTAAATTGGTATAAGGGAAGTACTTCTCAAGATTATCGTACACTTCTTCGACCGGTGGCCTAACAGTCATGCGATTAATAGGGAAGTGCTGCTGAGGTGGTTGTCGAGGCAAATCCACTGGCTTCATGAAGAAATCATCATTAGAATCGCGTGTTGGTGGAGAGGGTAATGCAGGTGACTTGCTTTTAATAGATTTCATGAAAAACTCATCTTCGTCATCATTATCATTAGGTTTGGGAGTATTGTTTTTGACAGGCTTTACAAAGAAGTCCTCATCATTATCATCATGTTTGGGAGTATTATCACAAACAGGTTTGACAAAGAAGTCGTCGTCGTCGCCGTCATCATCGTCATCATCACTCCCCTTTCTAAATGCCCTAGCTGAATCGAGGACGTTGAACAAAGGTACTTTGTCGAAAGAAATGTTATTTTCTTTAAACGCTTCAGCATCTCGAGTGATGGTAGATCGAATACTGTGTCGACTCCTCGAAAGTTCACCTGAGCGAATTGAAGCATCTCTAGATAATATCGGATTGGCTATTCCAGATGGTGTTCGCTTAAAACTCTGATTCTTTGTCAAGGGAGGAGGAGGAGCCGCTCTTCTTGCAACTATAGCCCTTTCCTCTGCTTTTGGATCCGCATCATCCTGACTCTTTGTTCTTGTAAACAGTGGCGATCTTAAGGGAACTTCCAAGTTAGGGGTACCTTTGGTAACCGGGTCATCTCTGAAAGGAATAACTGTTGTTGCTGTAATCGGTGACCGGTATTCGGCTAGCGACGAAGAATAAATGTTTGGAATCAATTTTGGAGCCTTTGTCTCGTACGGAGACTTTCTTCTTTTATCAAAGTCAATCTCTCTTCCCTCTCTGCGAAGTACCCTAAACGTGTTGTTCGAGCTTGTAGAGTGCATTGAATATGCTGAAGCGGGCGACAAACCAGACTCATTAGGTTCAGAAACCTGATTTGTATTGATGACCAAGGAAGGAACTTTTGACGAGCTCTTAGCACCTCTGTTAATGGGGAAAGCAAGTTTAAGTGGGAAATGGGAAGGTTTTCCATGAATTGTTGATGTTGAAGCCTCATTGATTTTGTTTAAGGTTGGTACCAGTTCCTTGAAATTCAAGTAGTCAACTTTGCTATCTTGTAATCCCTGTAGCAAATATTGTGGTGTAGCTGGATATCCATGCACGTCATCACCTCTAATCTCAAAGGATTTAGATTCAGAAGAAGTAGCCGTACCAGCAGGTGAACCAATTTCTTGCCGAATCAAGAATTTAGGAAGTACTTGGGTCTGTACCGAAGTCACTAAGACGTCATCAGGAAGAAAAACACCTTCCTTTGCATTGAAATCGGTTAAATGAAATGATATAGATCCATAGTTGGCCATTTCAACTGATTTAATACATATTTCTTTGATTTTTAGAGCATTATCAGCATCATTTGGCTTTATGATCACGGGAATAAACAGCACATTATCCTTTGTTACAAGAATACTAGTACCCCCCGTGTTAAATGGATGGGGAAGATACTTATCCGGTACTGTGTTATCAACACTCTTGATATCAATTTTTGGAATCGATAACACCAGCTTGGTATCCGATCCTCCAGCGAAACATTCTTCAGCTGCCAAACTGTTAACTGGAGATTCAACAAAGTGGGCCTCTAATGAATATCTATTTGCTGCTGGTTGCTCAATGACTGGAATACTAGCTTTTGAAAACAGATCAGTAGTCAACGATTCTCGAATAGGGCTTGACTTTCTTTCAGGCCTTGTCTTCTTGGGATTTGAACTACTGCTACGGTTCGAAGAAGCGGATTTGACAATTTCTGCTGCCCTGTCACCACCATACTTTCTCAAGGTATTCATAAATCCTCCCTTTTTGGGGTTTATCTTGGCTATAGGAGTAATTGTCTTTGACTTTCCCTTTGGAGTAGTAGATGCATTTTCTTCACCAACACCCTTTTTAAGCGGCAATGACATACTAGAAGTAGAAGTTGAGCTGTTGGGTGCACTTACAGACTCTCGAGAATCGGTTGAAGTGGTTCTGTGATGCTTTCTAAAGAACTTGTGAGGTGATGGTGATGCCGAAAGGTCTTTTTGCTTGTGGTTGTTTGGATCAACGTAGGAAAACGGTCTCTGCTTTTGAGATGTGCTTGAAGCCAACGAGCCTGTCGCTACCGAGGTAAAGGATAAGTTCTTTTGAAATATAGGAGTGGATTTTCTGTACTCTTGCTTTGTGGTGTTAGTTGTTAAATGTACCGGGGATATGGATTCTCCCGACAACTTTCTTGACTGAGGCATGAACTCTTCATCCTCAGCTTCTATGTCGATGTGCAAAAGATTGATAAATCTATCGATGGTGTTGTATTCGTTATCTAGCAGCAAAAATTTGGAGAACTGTTTCCAAATCATTGAATCCTTCTCAAAGTTTCCCAATTCGAGAAAACGATTCCCCGATATTTCGTTCTTGCGGAAGGTTTCCTTCCACGAGTTGTTGAAGTTGTGTTGGTCGAGCCATTTCAAAACATTTCCAATCAGCCATTTCTTGGAAGAGCTTGTGTATGCTGTTTGGGTATTCATGGCATACTTGACAAATCGTTTATCTTTATTGGCTGAGGTAGACGCAGATGATGTAACAGAGGTGGTAGATGTTTCCGAATTGTTCCGATTGTGGTCTTGTTCTCTTTGGAATCGAGGAGGCAATTCCAGTCTCATCGAGTCGGAAACAAAGTCTCCCGCACGGACTCGTTGTTGTAGATCGATGGAGGATGCAGAGTTTTCATTATTGGTTTCTATGATAATACAGTCGAGGGGATTTGGGTCTGGAACAATGGAACTCTGTGTCAAAATAGGTGTATCGTCGCCAGGAGATTCTATTATGGGGCTGACAAACTCTGACATGAAGCGTGAAGGTGCAGCAGCAGCAGCAGACCCCGTGGCGGAGACTTGGAATTCGTGTACGGAGTCGTCGTGTTCAGAGAAACTGAAGTTTCCTGATGCTGGTGGTGTTGGTGCTCGTAGATTGGGTTTGGTGTCAATTGTGAGATGCTGTGAGGGGCTGGTAGTGGTGGCTAGAGGCCCAAAGTTGAAGTCGAAGTCGGACTCGCTTCTCACCATATCTCCACGACGGGAAAAGTCCTGGGAACTGGTGGAGGTGGGAAGTTTTGGCGGCACTCCAAAACTGGAGATACGTGGATTCACCACACTATCAGAATATATTCGGGAGTTGGGTCTTGTCTTCGCACTGGGGTCATTGGTATCGCTGTATACACTAAGCCGGGATCCGTTGCTTGTGTTGAAAGGAAGCTTAATACGAGACGTATCATAAGGAGACTGCCGTTTCATATCCTCAGCAGAAGACTTTCGTGAGTAAGACTGCAGCAGCAGCATTCTAAAATGTGGACGTTTTGAATAGCTGTGCCAATTGACTTATTTGTATGTGGAGTCTCAAAGGTTAAATTTAGAATGGGTTCTCAGCGGACCCGGGCACAAGTACAGCACCAAAAGAAAAATAAAAAAATAAATAAATATACATCATAATTTCAAAATACAGAAAAGCAGTGGCCCTAGAGAGCGCGATAAAAGAGCTGATGGTCCATACACCATTAAATGGACTTCTTCAACAGACACTCAAGGATCTCCATACGCTCCATGTATTTGTGGGCTCGGACATGGAGTACGAGCGTCTCTTGATCAGCACAGTGTCAAATATTCTCCAGCTTTTGAATTACAAAGATAAGCGGCACCTCCCGCTCGTGTTGGACTCCATCACCGGAAAGTTAGACCTCATATACTATGTGCCAAAGAACCATACACCAAATATCAATATAATAGAATATGTCACTGCCAATGCACATAGCCATAAAGCGACTGATCACCAAAACATCGATGTCAATTCATCCACCATTCTCCGATCAATATATGCCCTTTTACTGAATGCTGAAAAGAAACCTGCCCGAATAAAAGACTCATATGCCACGATCCTTGCAAAGTTTGCTGAATTGTTGGAATTTTTCTTTAGATTACACTTGAATTCAGAATCCCAACTCGTATCATACCTCTCACGATGTGTTGCCTACGAACTCCAAATCCAACAAGAACTCGAATCAAACCTCAATTTGAATGATGAAGACACTCAAAATATTGTTGACTACCTTGACAGTTTTGTGGAAGAACACAACGACAAGGATGACGTTGATGATGACGACGTCAACGACGACAATGATGACTCCATCTTTAGCTACGATTTAGACCACAAATTTACCAAACCACTTGATTTCTACAGCAACAACCAAGAATTTATTAACATTTACCATCTTCTTCTTCGACTTTTCAGCTTCAAGTCCGGTCACCACTTGGAAATTAAAAAGTATGCCAGACTCATGGTCAAAATGTTTAAGAAACACACCAGATTCGAATTCTTTGAATTGTCTGATTTCAAGTACAAGGAATTGAAACTTACCCAGTTCATCAACTTTTTCACCCAAGATCAAACCCACCATAATATGGTCATATTGTCACTGCTTTACAAACATGTATCTGATGCCGTTTTTGAGAGGATAGATATATTTCCTGAAATGAGTACCAAGAATCAAGTTATGCCCTCTAACCCACCAGCTCAACCTAACCTGTTTACGTCACATCCGTACTCGAGGGAGGATCAGGGAAAGATTTTTGATAATTCGAGACACATAATACAGATTCTCAACGAGTTTGGCCTTAATTTCAACGTACTATTTGTCAGTACTTTCAAGCACTATCTTAATCTTTTGTACGATGTCCTACCCACATATTCGACCCTGGAGGATTTAGAATACATTGAAAGTGTGGTGAAATTGGTGAATGAAATAGTTGACTTTGAAAATGGCGAAGATGATATCCCTAATCAATCAATCAAGTCAACTGTTGACGAATTTTACAAGGTTCATTTGAGGTTGCTGGTTCAAGGCTTAACTGACCCAACGAATTCGATCTTGATGAAAATTGCAGTTGCTGAATTTAACAAGAGTTTTGAAACGAAAGCGAAAATGTTAATATCATGGAACAAGAGAATCCAACACATTAAAGTGCTTAATGGCCACTTGAACTCATTTTTAATCAGTGATCATCAGAAACTTCCAAGAAAATACTTGAAAAAATGGTTTGGAAAGAGTAGAAAGGTACATGCATTGGAGTTGGAAACAAGTTATTTTGAGGAACGAGAGTTGGAACGCAAAGTTTTTCAAAGGATAGCTTCAAAGATGAAATATCACAAGATGAATCAATTACGATCTGACCAGAACTTTGAAAAACGCTTATTCAAAGTATGGACGACTAAGGTTAAAGCCAACCAAGAAAGCTACAATCAAGCAGTCACCTTTGACCGAAATAAGATTCTTCCGGAGACATTTGAGTTTTTGTTGCAAAAACATGACTTGTTAAAGAAGACACGAGACGTAGCTGTTGAATCCCAACTACAATTCAAAAGTAGCCAAGAGAGAGCACTCAAGTCATTATACTGGAAAAAGTGGTTTCTGAAATTTGAAGTTTCCGGATCGTCCACCGATACAAGCATTATCAGTAAAATTCAAAGATTATCCACTATTGAAAAAGAATATGTAACATTAAGATTCTTACTTATTTGGAAACAAAGAAGTAAGTTGGAGGACGCTGCGAATGAAGCTAACTTCCGAAGCAATTTTCTGTTGTTGAAGTTTACTTTCAAAGACCAGTGGGTTAAAAAATTCCTTCTCAAGCAACGTGCTGACCAGTTTAGATTTGGAAAAGATGTTACAATAGTCAAAAAATTGATGGAGCACATGAAAGCGAAGAGAGAAATCACACAATTGGCCCGAGGATTTGACCGAAAACATTCATTACGACATTACTTTAATATTTGGAAGATGCATATAGTTCAAAAAGGGGAAAATTTCAACCATTTCATTCAAAAAAGTGTGTTCAATCAGTGGAGAGTTGCGTATAAATTACGAGTTAATTCCGGTAAATGTTGTCAGACCTTGTACCGAAGCGTCTTTGATAAATGGCGATATAAATTGACCAATTCAATTGCATCTGATAGCAAGTCCGAACGATTCTATCATGAGACGTTGATTAAGAGACATTTTGACGTGTGGAGATTTGGAGTCGATAATCTCACGGTGTTTCAAGGGATTGCCGACGTAAATGCTAAAGGTAAGTATTATGACAAGATACTTACCAAGATGCACGACAATCAGGAGCTTAAAAAGATATGCGATTCAATGAAATCGAGCAAACGAACATTGAATGATAAACTCAAACTACGAGCCAGCTTCCAGCAATGGGGTAAGAAATATTTGCAACAAAAGGAAGAGAACTTGATGCACTATTTGAATACCTTTCAAAAGGAGGTTTCCATGCCTTATACAAAGAGCAAGTTTTTCAGGATGTGGGCAGAAAAGTGTAATCGTCAAAGGATAAGAGAGCACAGATTGAACGGCCACTGTGACCTATTCAGGCAAAATTCAGGTACAGTTGGCGTGATTTTTAGTCAATGGAAACTGGTGATGATGCAACAACAGGCTCTTTCCGTTCAGGCAGAATCGCTTGCTAATTCATTATTGTTTAAGAAATATCTAATGATTTGGTACAATCATTTTATCAACAAGGGGGCGTATCTTGAAGACGTGTTGGAGAACTACATGGATAACAAAGAGTTTAGACAAGTCCAGGATATTATCCGGCTTTGGCAAATGAAACAGATCAAAATAAATCGCCGGAACCAACAGAGCTGTGATATTTTTATTGAGAGATATAACAGCAACAAGATGCGAGCTATGTTTGATCTTTGGGTGTACAAGTATCGTGAAAAGAAAACACACGAAGATAGTTTTGATGAAGCGAATAGCAGTATGGCGAGTAACCGGTCGCCATTAGCTAGCAAGAAGTCGTATGACTCTCATCAAAGCTACTTGTATACTCCAATCAAGCTGCAGTACGTGCCGTCAACTCCTGCTAGAACGAGAATAAGTCCTTCCAAACTAGGAGAAACCACCCAAAGAATCAAGCAGGAACGGATCAATGAGTTACGGCAGCATTTTGGCCGTGCCAAAGGTTCATCTACGCCTATTCGACAGCGTCCTGTAAAACAAGAAATACTTTTGAATTCAACTACTACACGGCTACAATCTTCTACGAAACTGTATCCCGACATTCTTCCCCCAGCACCACCCAATTTTGTTCCCATGAAATTGGAGCCTTCAGTTTCGATTGATCAGTCAAAAACTGGCGGTAGTGGTGGTGCTGTTTCCAGGCACTTGCGTAAGGTGACACCGATTCTTTTACCGTTAGAGAACGGCTTGGAGCCCAAGTTTTCTCCAGTGAGTAAATTGAAGGAGAGAGTACAACGACTGGGTAGTTATTCCAGTTTCTAGTGTAATATAGTGTACATATAATGTAAAATTAATTTACTAGCGAGCAAAAACAAAACCTAAAAGTATTACATTACTCCAGTTGGTTAAAATGGATATACCAGAATTAGTAGTAGACTTGGATGGCACTGCGGTTGAAGGTAACATTCAAAGCGAACTGGTGGTTACAAGCGTGGTAAATCTTGGAGGAAAACTGACAACTCCAAGTCCTGGCAAAAAGATCCCAATAACGATCATCACGGGGTACTTGGGGTCAGGCAAGTCGACGCTTTTAGAGACGATAGGTAGGCAGTCAAACAAGAAACTAGCGATAATTCTCAATGAGTTTGGTGACTCGTCGGTGATAGAGAAGTCTGTAACTATTAAAGATACCGAGAAGAACGAGGCGATTCAAGAATGGCTTGATCTTGGAAATGGGTGTCTTTGTTGTACGGTCAAAGACAATGGGGTGCTTGCGATTGAGCAATTGATTGAGAATCTGAAAGATAAAATCGACTATATATTGTTGGAAACCACAGGAATAGCCGATCCTGCGCCAATTACCAAGATGTTCTGGTTAGACGAGGGTCTCGCGTCCAATATTTATATAGACGGGGTGGTGACAGTAGTAGATTCCGAGCATATTCTTGAGTGCTTGGACGATGTGGGTGGCCATTGGCACGTTGAGAACAATCATCTTCTGGAGGTGTCACCCGAAGAGATCGAGACAGAGCAGAGCAAATGGGCCGAAGGAATCACCACTGCCCAGCTCCAAGTAGCTCTTGCCGATACAATTCTTATCAACAAGATAGACAAGGTGACACCGGAGCAGACTGCAGCGATCACCAAGCGGATCAGACACATCAATGATACGTCACCAATCCATACCACGAGATTTGGCAATATTGAGTTGGACAAGATTTTGGATCTCCATGCGTACGAGGCAAGTGACAAGATCGCGGCACTGCTTGGCTCAAGGCCGCAAACATCGTTCCACGATGGCCGAATTGCGACCGTGACGCTCGGGTTCCCCTTCTGTACCAACGACAATCAATTTGACCAAGTGGAGCGGTTTATCCAGCACATTTTATGGGAAAACACTGCCAATGGCGAGACAGTTGATGTGCATCGTCTCAAGGGCTTGCTTGTGCATCGCAATGGCGAAACCGTCAAGGTTGTCCAGGGCGTGAGAGATACCTACGATATAATAGAGGGCGGCAGATTACTTGACGGAGTCATGGAGAATAAGTTGGTGTTTATCGGTAAGAACTTGGTTCATGACAATTTGGTCGCGGAGTTGAACAATTTCTATAGAGCCTAAATAATTCAACCAAAGGTTCTCTTCTTTTTTTGGTCGCACATAAAAAATTTAAATCTTCTTCATAAAAGTTGACAATTTTCGTTACAGGCGTGGGAAGATGTCTGGTTCTGAAGAAAAGCCCCAGACAAAGGCGAGTTCGGGCGAGACAAAACCCAAAGTGAAGAAACAATGGAAGAATCCTGCGCTTCGAATGATGGGAATCCCCCGTTTTTCGCTTCCATCGAGAAACTGGATGATCTTCTGGACGGTATTGGCCGTCACTGGGGGTGGTATCGTATACGACAAGTACGAGCAAAAGAAGATCAGAACCAAGTGGATGCTGAGTGTTGAAGAGTTGAGCAAACAGGCGTACGGAGCCGATAGAACACCCCGTAAGTTGACCATCTACATCGCACCGCCGCCCAACGACTACCTCGATGAATCGGTAAAGTTATTCCGTAAGTTCATCAAACCAGTGCTCAACGCCAGTGCCATGGACTACGAGATCTTCAGTGAAACGAGACAAGGCGATATCAGGGTCAATGTGGCAGAAAAGATCCGGTCGTTGCGTCGGGCCAAGATCGCTGCTGCAGAAGCAGATGCGGCCGAGGCTCAGAAACAGCAGTACGACCGTTCATGGACCAAGTTTTTCAAGGAGGACTTGGTTTCACTTTTCCAAAGGAAACCATCCCCAGACAATGATGTTTTGACCAAAAGACAAGAGTTATATGAAGCCAAGGATGTATTGGGTTTATACCAAGTATTCGAACCGATTGAACCCAAGAGCGATGATGAAGTTGCAGAGTTGGCTGGTGGTGTTGTTTGTGTTGGACGTGGTGCCTACAAAGAATACATGACGGGGCTCCACGAAGGATTATTGGGTCCATTAGAAAAGCCCCAGGAGCTAATTGACGAGGAACAGAAGATTAAAGAAGATAAGCAGAAGCAACGTGAACTAGACGAGGCAGAGGGCAAGCATGTCCGTGATGACGATGAAGACGAGGACAAGAGGGAACCAGTCTGGAAACCGTTTATCCGTCCTGAAAGTTATAGCGATGCCGTGTTGGCTCCAGAACTTGATTTGACCACCACAGTCAAGGAAAACAACGTTCCAATCTTTTTTGAACAGCCAGTTTATGTCTATTCGGTGCCTAACCTTCTTGGGTTTATGAAGATACCGCAAAAGATATATCGCTTTTACACCAAGAGAAGATTGGCTGACGACTACGGGTTCCGGACCACTGCGATTGTGAACAACAAAATCAGACTGTTCAAGGAAAAAGATATTTACCAGGCCAAGGAAGAGGAATTGGACTGGCCCAAGAAATGGGTAGAGACTGGCCGTGAGAAGAACTCCGAGTGGGTTCAGGACTTGGTCACTGACTCGCGGATCACCTCGAGAATGAAGGTGTTTGATCCCGAATTAAATTGATGTACATATATTTATAATAGAACTACTACTTTCTTTCCCATAAAGTATAGTTGTAACAAAAGTCTCCCTCAACTATGTTTGACTCGAGCACAATGTCGTCACCGATAAATTCTTGTAGTGCCTGTTGCGATGCCCGTTGCCACACATCAGACTTGTCTAATCCAAATTGCAAAAACGTATCCAGTGGTACTTCGTTTGTGGGATCCACGGTATCAATTTCTGTAATCAACAAATGAGAAACTCGGGTATCTTTGATTAACTCGTTGTAGATCTCGGCACCCCCAATAATGAATACTCGTTCAACTTCGGACGCATGAGATTCCAATGCAACAAGCGAAGTTGCCACAGAATCAGCGTGTATCACATTGGGTTCTTGGACCGAGGCTCCCACATACGATCGTGATAACACAACATTGATACGATTGGGCAACGGTCTGAATTTGGCCGGAATCGATTCCCATGTCTTGCGTCCCATCACCACCGCATTGATTTTATCGGGACTCGAGGTGTGCGTAGTCACATCTCTAAAGTACTTAATTTCCTTCTTAAGACGCCACGGCATCTTCCCCTGGTATCCGATACCTCCATTCTTCTTCAAGGCAGCTACAATAATGGCAACAGTTGGCTTTGACATCTGGTGGATTGGTTTCCTGCAGAACAAAGCCAGCCAAAACAGGAAACGGAAAATCCAACTAAAATTTCGACTGCAAAAAGCGAGAAAAAGAGAGCAAATCAGAAAAGCTTAAACATGGATTTCATTAGAAAATGAAGATATCAAACAAAAATACTGGATACAAATACTAATACACGTTGAATTACTAACACAAACAGCAAGAAACAAATCAGAGTAATATACAATTCCGCTTACTTGGAGGCCTTCTTCTTAGGAGCAGCCTTCTTAGCGGTTTTGGCAACATCCGTCTTCTTTGTTGTCTTCTTTGCAGCAGTCTTCTTGGTGGCGGGTTTTGTAACCTTGGAAGCAGACTTTGTCACCGACTTCTTTGCTGGTGCCTTCTTGGAGACAGCTGCTTTTTTGGATGCGACTTTCTTGGTTGTAGAAGAGGCAGCCTTTTTAGCATTGGCTGCTGTTTTAGCGGCAGGCTTTTTAACGGGCTTGGTGACCTTTGCCTCCTTCTTGGCTACCTTCTTAGTAACACTCGCGTCCTTGATATCTTTAACATCCACCTTACCTTTCTTGGCCACTTTGACTGGACCAGAAGGACCTTTGGGCTGCAAAAAGTCGCCCGCTTCAACTCCCTTTCTCACAGCGATGTTGAACAAAGCATCAAAGTTGGCGGCCTTGAGATTGAAGTTAGATTGGACGTACTTCTTCAAAGCTTGGCGACTATACAAATTGGTTAGTAAATTGTCGGAAGGGAAAAGGGAGAAAAAACTGGTCACGGAAAACTTACGAGGAGCCATTTCTTTCTTTAAGGGTAATGATGGCGGACTTGATCATGTCTGCGGTTAGTAACTGGATTAGAAGAATGACACTCGATGCTCATGTTCACAACTGGTAAAAATTATATATATCCCTGGTGAGGTCCTAGAATTTCCCCACTGGGTTTGTTTTTGTCTCTTGTTTATTTTGAACAAAACCAAACATCGACGATCAAAAATACATACCCTTGTAGGTGATCTTGGGGGCAGCTGAGGCAGCAGCAGAGTCAGAGGCCTTGGTCTTGATTTTAGGAGCCATATCGGTAGAAGTAGAGCTATCTTTTTTAATTGTTGTGACTTAAACAAATAAATAAATATAAATAAAATGGGAAAATGGGACGCCTTTATTATTATTGTTATTTTTTTTTTGTTGCCTCGCTCTGTGTCTTAAATATAAACAAAAACTAAAAAAGTCTGGCGACCGCGCCTGAAAAATGTACTTTGTTTTTGGTCCAGTGATTGAGCACGGGATCAAGTTTTTTTCTCTCCTTACCATATCAGTCGTGTAAAAATTTAACCTGCTAACTACTATACATATTTCTTTATACATGAGTGTTTTATGGACACACTTCGGATTCGTTCCATTGCTGGTGGCTATCCTTCTCATATAAGCAGCGTCTGTCCTTGTCCAACTCGACAAAGTCCACATGATCGACAAAGAGGGCAATCACAGCAAAGTTCTTGAGTCCATCTTCATCCTTCTTACCATCGACCCCTCTACTAATACGATCAATCGACTTGTGGTTTTCGTCAGTCATGGGGTCTAATGGCGTGGGTTTGCGGAATGACTTCTTGAGCGTCTTGGATAACTGGTCCCATTGACGCGCAATCTCGAGCTGCCATTCATCGGCAGTAGGAGGAGCCAACTGGAACAGTGTCAAGTCGTGTAGATTGGTATATGAGGCGTCAGGAGTAGCTTTGAGAATATGGTCCATCATACGGGGCGAGCAGAGACTCGATGCAATGACCTGTTCCTGAACGGGAATGTGGTTGTGGTGGTTAGAATGATGGTTGATATCGATGCTCAACGCATCGCTGTCCTCGCCTTCGCTGTCGTCACTTTCAAAGTCCGAGTCCAACTGTTGGTCACGCTTCTTAGTAATCTCGTTATTGTTCTCCAAGATTCTCTGTGGCTGGATCAGGGACAAGTCAATATTTGGCTGGTGTTCGTTGTCCAATATTCTGGCTCGGCCACGGAACCGAAACTGTTTCTTGATCTTTTGAAAGTAAAACACCGCTTCGTAGACATCATTATGGAGGAGTTCAGAGTACTTGGTCATACGCTTATCAGTAATGCAAGTCAAGATGTTATGTGTCTTGTCGTCAAACAAGAACCCGCGGTATACTAAAGTTCGGTTCCGTGGAAGTCCGCGGGAGTCGATAGTGGCAAGCTGGAAGGATATGAATGGGGGAACGTTATCATTGAGCGAGAGCTCTTGCTCCATGCACTGAGTAAACGAAGGCACCCATGGCGCCATGTACTGAAACTGAAGCATTCGTTTTACTGTGGTCCGTGGTTGGTGGAAGAATGGCAAAATTTTTTTTTCTTTTATCACCCGAGCGGACGTGGGTGGTTCAAGGGAGGGGTGTGTGGACTGAGACGATAGTACGGTGCGCAGCTATAGGCTCCGAAAGATGCAATCACAGACAGCTGTGTTTGAGATCAAAGTTGCAATGCAAGGAGAGAAAAAAATTGTCTTGGGAACCACTTGATGCCACAAGTATTTTTCTCTTGACAATGGTCGCGTCCATTCAGTAACTGATCCAGTGACCTAATTATTCTGCCCAATATGGCCCACGAGGGCCCGTGCATTTCCAGAAAAAAAACTGAACCTCACGTGAGGTTCATTACCTGCATATACATATCACGTGAGTGTCTCGCTGATGTCGCCTTGAGGTCATGATGTTTACACCGGTATATAATCTCGGTGACCGCATCTTTTCTTAAATCCGAAGTCATGTGCGACATTTTGGAAATGATGGCTCATAACCATTGAACTGAAACATATCGATTTTTTTTTGTTTTATTTTTTTACCATCGCGATTACGTTATGTGGAGAAAACCCGGAACACATACGGTAATATTTTTTTTCTACTATTGTTGGATCTGAATATCGCTTCTCAAGTTGTTCAAAGAGCTTTTCTCTCTTTACAATGAACCGGGTATTGTATTATCCTGAGTCATCTAACAAAAACAAAAGGAGACCCCACTGAGAAGTATTATCTAGATTGCTACTTCTAATGGTTTCATAAGTATTAAGGGGAGACTTGTATTTATTTCCACTCCAGAATAGATAATTTACACACACGACCTTATGGCGACATTCAGGTGTTGGAGGTCGCAAGTCACTGCATAGGCTTTAGTTTTTCTCTTTACAAAATACCGCACGTGTAGGCTAGCCTGCTTTTTTCTTCTTTCGCAATTTGCCTCGTAGGCAATTCTATATTTAACCTTGCATCAAATGTGCTTTGAAGGATAAGGTTTGTACGCCGTATTAAATTTAGGTTTATTGTATATCCCAAAATACTTTTCAACGTGGTAAAATTACTGTGGCAAAGTAATGAAATTTATGAATGTAAACTAAGTTGATGAATTCGAATATAAATATTCAGGTGCTGGTCATGACTTCATCATTTTTTTTTTCTTGTCTCCGTAATTCCATTTTGGACAGGGTTAAGAACGAGTCCCTTTACCTGCGTTTCAGGCGTTTTTTGTTGCTGGTATTTTTTAATGCGGATAATAGAAAAGAGTAAATAGAAGCTTAAATCGGAGTACCAAATTCCAACTCATTCGCGAAGTTAAACACTCCTTTGTTATAACAGTGTAATTAATTCACCCTTAAAAGATATAAAGCCGGCCCGTCCAAACACCCCAGACCCCAATATCACTGCTTCAACACTTCTTAGTTATCCGTGTCTCAGCATGACTCCTTCCTGGGTCTCCAAAGTGCGTGCCGTCTCATCCAGGTGTCACAAGGCTAGCTTAGACTTTTACCATGACAAACCCCTAATAAAAATCAGTTGGTGGGCCATGTCCCAGTGGGCTATCATAGGCTACGCATTGACACTTAACATCATCCTTTCCATCGTCTACTATACCTTACCCCATTTTAAAATCACATCGTTAAACACCAATATTTATTCCATTATTATGGAGGGCCCCATATTGATAAATATGATAATCCAACAATATTACAAAGGTCTTTCCTCGTTGCCAAAGGATATCCAACTAGCATTCAAGTTATGGAGAAACATTTTATGGATCGGCCTTGTTATTGTCCTGGTTTTTAAAATTATTTATCTCATCCTGGGCGGCTCCGACGACCCATTAAATTTAGGTTGGGTTGCCGTGGATATAGCCCTGTTTACATTTGGCCAAAGAGTTGTCTTGCTTATTTTTGAAGTCATCTCCATTCTCACCGACTTGTTTGTCCTTGCTACATGCTGGGTGAAGAATAGACGCAGTGAGCTGTTCTTTTTCCTTTCCCATACTTTGGCTTTCTTCTTGGGTCTCTTGAAAATCTATCTTTCCTTCCGTAATATCCAGAAGGTCAACAAATACTTTGGTCTTATCTTTTATTTTATTTGGGTAGATACCATGACACTTTGTGGTACCTTTTTGGGACTTTCACTTTTCATCGTCATGTCCAACAAGAATAGACTCACTGCAATCATCAGCAAGTTAATTATTATCATTTACACCTACTACACCATTATTATCATTCTTGAGTTTACAAAGTTGGGTCTTGCGGTTGGTTTGTATGCCAGATCCCGTAATGGGTTCTTTAAAACCTTGTCGATTCTTAACGGTCTTTCAGTTATTGTAGATTTGGTCATTTTAATCAGTGCTACTATTCTCACAGCAGCACCAACACCAGAGTTGAAAGTGGAAACTTTGGACATCACTCAACTTAAACCAAACCAGAAACAAGCCTTCGCGAAGTTAATTAGTGCTAATTCTAAGGCCAATGCTGGTACAAGTGGAGAAGAAATGATATCTTTAATGGAAGCTTACACTGCTTCCACTTTGCCAGATGTCGAATTTTCAGTACTTCGTGTCTACAAACCTGTGACCGACACCTCAGATGTTACCGAACCCACTGAATTCATTTACGAGAACAACAATACATGGAAGTACTTGGACGAGGAACTGACAATCTTTGTTTCAGAAAAGGAGAACAATATTCCAAAGGAGGTTTTAGATTCCGTTAAGCCAATGTCGAAAAACGAAAGAAAGAAGGCAGCTAGAAAGGCAGAAGCCAAAAAGAAGAAAAAGAATAACCAGGAAACTATTCCTTTCCCCTTGGATGAAATTAAAACCGAAGATGATTTTGAAGAGGAGAAGATATTCTATACCAAGTTGATGAATACTGAGGCACTTGTGCTTTTGACTAGGGTCAGCAATTACGAAATTACCAGTACAATGTCGGGTAGTTTTGGTCGATTCTTGGCCAAATGGTTTGGTAAGAATTCATACAATAAGATATTGTGCATCAACCTTGGGTTGCTTGGTTTCCATTGGCCATTCCGGAGATCTACATTTTATTGTAGCTCCACCAAGCATCCAGTTGCTAGGAGTGCTGCTGTGATGCGTGCAATTGGTAAGTGGAATCATCAATTGCCATCTAAATTGAAATGTACGGTTTTGATTGATCCAACATATTCCGGGGACACTTCATCGAAGGCTATTACATTTGCAGGTTGGAGTCACACCGTATTACCACCATCCAATATAATCGATTTGAGACCTCACAAGAAGAAGAGCTTGCACGAATACTTTAAAGCCGTGAAGTATCGGATCCAATCAGATAAGTTTTACAAAGATAAAGGGGAGGTGATTGAAGAAAGCGACTTTAAAGTGGAGCTGTGTGACTTGGCGATGGATCTCTGGAAGAATATTGCTCTTTCACACGAAGAAAGCGGAAAAACATCATATCTTGCTATTCCAGACAGCCAATTCTTGCGTACGTTGGGTACCATTGCCAATGAAAAGAAAAGTCGGTCCTTGCTTTTCCTTAAAGTTAAAGGTAAAGTCATTGCTTCATGTATTCTTTTCAGATTGGGTGACACCATCACCTCCGATATTCAAGGTTTAGACCACGAGATAGGTAGAAATTACAAGGCTTACTTTGTTATGATGGAAGCTGTCATCAAGATTGCTTTGGCAGAGAAGAAGAATTTTGTTGACTTTGGTCCAACAACTGATAAACCCAAACACGATATCGGTTGCCAAACCGTTCCATTAAATGGGGGTATTACATCACCATCAGCCTTAATTTCCCCTGCCATTAAAATGGCAGCGAAGAAGGTTAATGTCTAATTATTTTGCATCTTTACTTACTTTTTAATAGAGAATTTAGTAAACTAATTGTAGGGGATTGCTGCGAAAATTGTTGCATGGTCCTGTATACAGTCTCATCATTGCTACTCAGATTTCCAAAATCTACTTGGAAATATCCAACCGAACATGTCTTGTATTTATACTTCTGGACCGTCAGACTCAGATCAAGTACTAGAAAGATTAGAATCAATACTCAAAAATGTTCCAGCTCTTGAAAAAGCTACTATTTTAACTACACAACCAACTGAATTCGATCTAAGTCAATGTCATCGTCAGGTTTTGGTAGAGAAGCTTTCACAAGTAGTTGAAAAAGTAGCAAAACAATCCGCCCACACTTACATCGAAGCAGTTCCCTTACGACATGTTAACTTTTCTCCTGAAGTGGAATTTAATGATAAGTTTATTCTCAACAACACGAAAGCAACTATTATTCTCACCAGCAAGACTTTCCTGCAATGCCCCGATGTATCCAAGATAGCAACTGTGAAGAAACTCCATCATACTAAAAAGGGACATGGCTCTGGAATACATGCATCGTACAACCATTCTATAAAATTTAATCTTAACCCAACTATTGCTCCAGAATTTTTATACATCCTCAATACGTTTTTTGCAGAATCACAAATTAGCATCACATCCTATGGTGAAACAGAGTACGCTTCCAGTAGTTCATCTATTACTACTGAAATAGTGAATGAACGAATCAATCTTGCGCCACTTGAAGAAGAACCAGACTTACCTGAATTTTACGAATACCTTACATTACTCCATAGAAACAGTTACCAGTTGATCCCCAACCACTGTGATTCATTCATCAGCTCCTACGAAGTACCGTCTACAACTTACACTTCAGCTCCATCTTTGCATTTAACCAAAGTTGAATTGATTCATTCAGAGGCAGTCAAAGATTACTTGAATAATCCATGGGTTTCTCTAAGCTTGCATGCTCCTGGCAGGCACATATTAGTCTTAAAACATAAGGACATCAAAATTTGGGATATTATGAAATAAATATCATAGGCATACAACGTATATACAAGTTGAACTGAATATAAATAATAAATACAAAATGGTCATAGTGTCAGTGCTGTATTGTGCGGTGTTCAGAGATCAAGTAAAATCTTTGAATAGATCATCCACTCTTATCGAATCTTGTCCCCAAGCCCCAAACCCACCATTTATTAGACCCGTGTCAGTACCATAAATATCAACTGGTGTATCAAAATTTGTCGGCTGCTCTGGCATGAAATATGCTGGATGGTTAGGCATTGTGAAAATATCCTCATTTGACTTTGGATTACTGGGATCGACAGCCTTCAATGACATCAATTGAAGCCATAGATGATCGACCTTATTATTTGGAACATACTCATCAAAGAAACCTTCACTTGATGCACTAGAAATCGAGGTAGACGCTCCTGCTTCCAGTACATCTTGCGGTATACTACCCACTGGATATTCAGTATTTTTGGTTTTCCGAGTACCTTTTCGGTACTCTTTTACCTTTTCCAAGGAGTTCTCAAATATAACAATCAATTCTTCCAACATTGGTGTGCTAAATCTAATACCTTTTTCACGGTATAGATCTTTTGTATCAGTATAAAATTCTCCTTCCGATAAAACAGTTTGCAAGTAGGTATGTGCCTTGGTAGTTCTCCAAGAATAATAGTATCTGTGGCTCAACTTTGCAAAATGTTCTTTAAACACTTTAGAACAACTGTCAATTAATCCATTCAACTTAACCAATAATTCGTGATGTGTTCTGTACTCAGCATCCTTTACCATTCTATTTGTGTGGTCAAATTTACTTTCTCTGATCAAGATGGACTGCTTTGTCCTTATGAACAATCCACTTAGCACGATTAGTGATTTGTGATTAGCCAGCTGTAAACCTGGCATAACAATTAAGTCTGTCGAATCCTGATAAATAATATGACTGTTCTCTAAAAATTGAAAGTAAAACGGCATCAAGTCTAGGACAGTAATAACAATCATCTTTTTGAGATAATGGAAAGCGAGTTGTGTGTTTTTATTTTCATAATGATTGAAAATGTAAAAGAAAATGGAAACCAAGAAGAAGTTGGACAGGTAAAACATCTTGATCCTGAGAGTTCTGTTAAAAGCCAGAATGGGTGAGATTGGTTGTCGAGACAAAATATTTTTGAATAATCCATACTCTCTAACAAAGTGAAGTTCCATGTAGTCTAGTTTCTCGGTTAATTCTTTCAAGCGAACCCGACCACGTACATTCAATACCATTTTCATTATCGAGTTCAATGTGTCGAAAATCGATTCAAAATGAGCAAATGCTCCCACAGTTGCCTTTTCTAGTTCGACGTTGACGATATTTTCATTACCTGGCTTGTAAAAGGGAATCTTGGTATCGAAATTCTCCTTAGTGAGTGTGACAGCAGTACCCATGGACATTGAAATGTTTAAGTCCGAAATTAGTAAATAATACCATATCTTTCTTCCAATATTGTTCAACTTCTCATCATTGCAAACATCTTTAAAATTATCAGGTTCACGGTTTAATCCCATGGAATAGGCCATGTTAATAAGCATACCGACGAAAACCATTGAGTCGCCGCCATCTATCCCGTCACCATCCTCTGGTGCATATTGATGATACACTCTCGTAAAAATAGCCAATTGCATAATTGACATATTTATACCTCTTGTCAAGTTGAATTGATTCAAGCACAATTGGGATATCTCAATTGCATCGATATTTATGGGGTTGCTTAACAAGTACTTTTTTTCTTGGACTTTTGGTGAAGGATCATTAGTTGCCAAGTTAGCTTCATTGATGGTTGCAAAATTGGCAAACAAACTCAAATAAGTAAATCTTAAAACAATAAGCAAGATGCCCAAATGGGCAAAGTCGAGTTTTCTTTCCACGCGTATCACGGCAATTTCTTCTTCTGCGTAGCTTTCAGGACCGAGTAACTTTTGAAGTTGCTCTTTAAACACAACTTCATCAAGGAATGGCATAAAAGGGTAGATATGAGTGAAGAATCTTTTGTATAACAACCAGATAGCTCTTTTCGTAGGAAGGACAAGTCTTATCTTTTCCACCAATTCTAACTCAGCATCTAAGCCACCTTGGTAAAACTGGAGATCTAGGCGCAGAGCATGTTCGTTAATATTAGCCTTGAGCTTATTAACTAAGCTGTTTGGGGAATATTTTGTTGTGGATTCTGCTGCGGTTTCTTTGAACGGCTTCATGACATTGGCACCTTCGTCATCATTTACCTTCTGATTAAACTGATGGTCAATGGGACGACTCTGTGAGTTAGGTGTAAAGAAAGACCTCTTGAACTCATCCTTGTTATGCCGACGATGGACAAACTCCCACATACTATTGTTGGCAAAATCAACACGTAACAAAGAGACCCAAGATAATGGACCGAACCCACGACGCCGGATGGGTTCTTTCTCGTAAACAGAAGTATAACCCTCAAAAAAATTGATAGTTTCCTCAGGAAATGAGATAGGGTTAAATCCAATCAAGTAATTCATACTATTGGCATAGTCTGCTGATGGAGACACTTTCGAGGTTGAGTCATTGTTTGGAGAGCCATCAGACGAACGAGCTCTTGAGTCATTACCAATATAGGATGGCAAAGAGACTGGAATAGGAGGGTGTGTAGGTGGCACAGGAGGTTCGAGTACTGAACCATTTTGGGCGTCAACTTTGGGTGGCAAACCGGAAACTTTGGGTGGATTTTGGATGGCGTTGACAGACTGTTCTAAGCTTATCAACTTCTTTTTTAGTTGTTCCAATTGAGTTTGAGCAGCGATCTCGGCCAGAGAAAACAGTGCTTCCGGGTTGGGGAGATGGTTAACGGGTCTGGTTTCATTAAGTGAGTCTGAGTATACACAAAGGGGGTTACCGTACTTAAGGCAGGCTGAGCATGGATTTCCCAAGTCACACCGTACCTTTCGACGCTTACAAAAGTCGCAAACTCTTGTGGCCCTTGCCCTCTTCCGTCCGGACATGTCAGCAACACGCGTTTTTTTAATTTTTAATTATTAGAAGCTTTGCTATCTTCACACACAGATGGTGATGATTATAGCAGCACGTTAGTATTGGTAGTGGCACGTCCTTTTGCGATTTCGCCGAAGAGTTAAATGTTTGTGGGGAGGAAACGCGCGTACGCGAACAGGAGCATGAGCAGGAGTACAAAAATCCTTTGGTGTGGGACAAAAAAAAGAAAAAGAAAAAGGAACTGGGAAAACTAAGCGAGTGATCGATTGATCGGTGCACACACAAAACAAACGCAGAAGACAACAGGCAACTGAAGAAAATGTCCCAAGATTTCGAGTTGCAATTAATCCATAAATCGCTTCAGGAGTTGGGGTATCCGCTGATAGCAGATGAATTAGAGGCAGAAGTCAGAAAAAAACGGGTACTACTGGCTAGTCCCGTTGGAGTTACTGAATCACGGCAATTGGAAACGTTATCGTGGTTCGAATCACAGATAAAACAGGGTGAGTACCCTGCAATTGATTCGTACTTGGAATCGGTATTGCTGAATGCGCAGGACGAATTCTGGCAGTTGATCAGTCCTACAAATAGCCCTCGCCCTGTGGTTTTGGTGATACTTTATTTGATAAGACGGTGGCACTTTCTCGAACAAATTATCGGAGGTAACCTTGGTCAGCAAACAGAATTGGATTACTTGAGGGAGAAATTGATGCCATTGCTAGACAGTCTCCATCCAGACACCATTGAATTGTTCTCCACAGCAGTAACCCTGAACTTGAACCGAGAAGCAGAATCAAACCTTCTATTGAGCTTACCACGCGAACTCCTGGATGCCAAGTCTATCTTAATTCCAAAGTATCTCTTTGGCGAGACACTCCATTCACCAGACGTCTATGCTATGCGTACGCTTTTGTTTGAAACTTGCCTCAAAGATGTATTCCATCTGCTGGTTAAGTTGGAAGGGTATGAGAAAGTTTACAATATACCTCCACGCCAACTACAAAAATTAATTAACCAGGCATCATTGTATCAAAGACAGCAGAATCCATACTATTTAGCTGCAAGAACTGAAGAAGATAACGAGCAACAGGTTTCCATTGTCGACGAAAAGTATTATAGCATTGCATTACCTATAAGGCCACTCCACACACTCAATGTCCACAGCGACGAAGTATGGTTTGCCCGGTTCTCACCCCTGGGCAATTACTTGGTGACAGGCTCTTTGGATGGCAAGTTGGCCATATATGATGTGCATCAGGATTTCAAACCGCTCAAGATATTGGAATCCAGCAATGTATTGGATACTCAGGCATTTGTTCCGTTTTCTAACAAACCCACAACCAGTAAGGCCAAGGCAGTGATTTATTGTGCCTGGGACCCCAACGAACGATACTTGGTCAGCTGTTGTCTTGATACTGTGGTGCGAGTCTGGAGTATTGGCGAATTACACAACATAAAGCGTTCCAAAAAGAGAAATATTAACCTGAAGGACGAATCAAGTAGTGCTGGAGATTTCAAGCTTTACAGTTGTTTTACTCTTGGCCAAGACATAAAGATCTGGACATGTGAATTTTTACCTCAACTGAGGGGCAAGCCTCTGTTTATAATTGGGTCTCCAGATAAAGTACTAAAGGCTTACGATATCGATGGTGTTGAGTTGTTTGATTTCTACGGCAACACTGAAGACACCAACGATACCCAAATGGAACCTGAAGAATTTGATGATGATGAATCAAAGGGGAAATCTAAGGGTGAGAAGAAAGTTGAAAACAATTTTGACAGAATAAATGACTTGGCAATCACACCCGATGGCAAGGTATTGGTAACTGCCAACAACGACCGACAATTGCATTTTTACAGTATCCCCGATATTTCCAATCACAATGCCACCACCAGGAGAATTTCTTCGATTAATCTTCGAGGTAGATTGACATCGTGCTCGATTTCGGCGAACGGCAAGTATCTTTTGCTTAGCTGTGCACCTGAAGAATTGCAAATATGGAACATTTCTGGGATCAGTGAAGGCGAAGGACCTTCACTTTACCGAAGGTGCCTTGGCCACAGCCAATCGTCATACATTGTACGGTCATCGTTTGGATATTTAGTAGAAGAAACCGGAGAGGAGGAGTTGGTTCTTAGTGGTTCAGATGACGGATGTATTTACATCTGGAAACTCCACACAGGGCAGCTTATCACACGAGTTAAGGCTCATGATGGTTTGTGCAACTCGGTTACCTGGAACACGAGTGGTAAAGTGGCTAACAAGTTTGATTACGGGAAGATTTGGTGTTCTGTAGGTGACGATAAGTTGGCTAGAATCTGGGGATAAAATGTGGCTACAGTACTGGTTAAAATGGTACCTTGTATTAGTATATCACTTATTTTTAATGTATCGGTAAAACTACAATTCGTCGTGTTCGACTGCACCTTCGGCATCCTTTTCAACTTCTTCATCTTCAACAACAGCATCACCCTTGGCTTCCTTCAAAGCGTGACCGTCAACGGCGTGAGCACCGTTGGCCTTAACAAAGTCAATCAAATCATCCAATTCTCTTGGACCTTCGAAAACAACTGGCTTTCTGAGACCGGTCTTTTCATCAAGTTCACCATTGGCTGGGTACAACAACAAGGTTGGGTAACCTTGGATTTCGTATGGAACATCAACATCGTTGTTCGTGAGGTCAATGTGAGCAATGGCAACCTTAGCGTCGTCCTTCTTGGAGTCAAAGACATCAGCCAACTCTTCCCAAATTGGAGCTAAGGTCTTACAGTGGCCACACCATGGAGCGTAGTACTTGACAAAGACATCCTTGGAGAGATCTTCAACAATTGCGTTGTAGTTGTGGGCCACCAACTTGATAACTGGAGAGGATGCAATTTCTTCTTCAGTTGGCAATGGTTCGGACTTGATGATTGGGTCAACCTTGTCATTCAAGAAGTCCGTAACAAATTGCTTGATGGCATCTTCGGTTGGTCCTTCTGGGAACTCGGTTTGGTTGATACCGTACTTCTTGTTGGATTCGAGGTTTTGGATAGCAAACAATGGAGTGATTTCTGGGTCCATGCTGAGAACTTCGGCGTGCTTACCGTATAAGGAAGCGTCCAAACCAACAAAGTTGATCTTACCTCTGTGTTCCTTACCCAACTTGTTGAAGAAAGGAGCAACAGCTTCTCTTTGTTCAGGAGTCAAGTAGAAGTAGTAAGCAAGAGGTAATGGAGAAGACATGTAGTTCATGTAGGTGGCAGCACTGATATCACCAAAGTATGGCACGGATTCTTGTTGAACGAATTCGAGCAATTGAGTGGAGTTGGCACTCTTTTCAGAGAAAGAGGCAACGTCGTCGAAGGAACCAGGATGGACAACAATGTAGGTGGAGGCCTTCTTGTTGGTTTTGACACTTGGGAACTTCTTCAAGACTTGCTTGATCAAAGCTGAGTCAGACACCGAGATGAAAGTGTGTTCGTTTCTTGCCGAGTTGGCCACAGTTTCAAAAATGTCACTCTTACCAGTGGCAATTTCGACGACGAATGGACTGGTTTGGGATTCGACCAAGGTGTCAAATTCAGCGATAGTTTCTGGGACAGAAACAGCTGGCAACGAGGCCTTGATCATGTATTCAGCGATACCAGGAGCTTCTCTTGGACCATCATAGTCATCGAGTTGTTCTGGACCTCTGGCGACCTTCAAGGTTGGGTAACCCTTGATACCGTGTTCCTGACACAATTCTTCTTCTTCGGTACAGTCGATTTGGGCCAACTTGATGTCTGGGTGGGATTCGTTCAAGGAGTCAGCTGCCTTGGAGAATTCTGGACCCAACATCTTACAGTACCCACACCATGGAGCAAAGAACTCGGTCAACACCAATGGGTTTTCTTCTAAGAAGCTCTTGAATGTTTCTGTGGTTAACTTAACCACTGCGGAGTTTGGGTCAGCGGCAGCTTCACCGTCGGTTGGACCACTGGCAGAAGCCAACGTCACAACAGATAACAAGGTAGCCAATGCTTGTGTAGAGAATTTCCAGAACTTCATAGTGTTGATAGTGTAGATTAATAAATTGTATGAGTGTAAATACAATTGCTGAATAATTTATAAGCCGAATTTTTGAACAGCGTGTCCGCATTCGGCGTGTACATATTGGATCTCAGTAGTCGCGCGTTCGGGCAAAAAACTTTGATGGCAAATTCGGGTATAACCAAACAGGTCTACGGCCACTTCTCCTCCCCGAGAAAGATGAAATTTGACTGAACTTAATTCAAACTAAATAAAACTTTGAGTTTATTTGCTGTTATAAATAATAAGTCAGGTTGAAATTGACACACTTCTCTATGAGCCTCATGAGACTCTTCCACCATATAAATAAATAAATAAGATATAATAATTGTACTTCGGTGGAAAAATAAAAAAAAAATAATACCGGTGATAAAACTGTAACGAAGAATATCTGAAACCTCTTTTTACACGTAGCAACGACACGCTTCTACGATGTTCTATGGAAAACCTGGAAACTAAAGAGACGCCTGTCTAATTTAGAAACCCAAAAATTCTCTCCAGTTGCTCCACACGTCCATCTCCACATCATAGATATATGCCATGCTGTGTCTAAGAGAACTCTGCAAATATTGTGGCTGGTAGTCGTATACAAACATCACCATTGCCCACGTCAACACAGCAAAGTACTTCCATGATTTGTTATAGACGGAAATCTTGAGTTTCTTTTGCTGATTGGGGGTTAAATCTCTAAAGATAATCACCTCGCCAGCATAATTGTGAAATTGCGGTTGAGCCCATGCCAAGTATTGATCCAACAAGATCTTACCAGAAGCAAGAATCACACGCGAGAAACAGTATAATGTGATCTGGTGTGTAATTCCTGGATGGAAGTAGTCAAAGTGTTGCGAGTACACAATCCATGAACCGAATGCACCGGCTACGAACTTGACGAGCTTAGCATTCTTGGGACCAAGTAACAGGTCTCCCATGAGCACCTTGCATGTAATCTTATAGAGAATGGCAAATACCGCCAATACCTCAGCATGATTGGTGGTTGCCTTCAAAACCAGCTTGAGTCGAGGCAACAACGGACCCGAGCGATACAACATGTTTATCACGATTGCATGCAGAAACCGGATCTTTCCTCCGTACACGATACCATTACGTGCTGACTTGAGAACCTCGAGAAGTGGTCTGTAGAGCGGGTTGGTCAAAATGTCCATCGTTTACGATTGATTCAGTGTGGGTTTGTCTGGAATGAAGACCAAAAAAGTATGGGGTATTTAATCCTTGATCAGGTGACTCAGCTCAATAATGGTTGGGTCTCTTACCACTACAAAAAAATACATAGAGAAGGAAGAAAGGATTGGAAATGTAACAAGTGACACAAAATAAGTACATACTTTCTGCCTCGGTAACGCAAGTACTTAAATTCCACCTTAAACTAGTTTCTGTTCACCTCTTAAGCCGTTCCTCCGCTTGAGGTCCTGTACATTATAGTAAGACTTTTTTTAGCTACCGCCTCTAAATATTAGCCAAGACAGACTCGGATTTACGCAAAATCTAGTCACCATGTATATCTGGGACTACCTGATCGGTAAGAGTCTCCAGTCCATTTGAGAGACGCAAATCGGCTCCAAAAAAACAGTCACTTACGGTGCAAAAGTGGTCTCACTCTTCTTTAATTACTTACTTCTACCCAACGTAGCCACAACCAACCATAACATTCGGTAAGTACTTTCTTTCCAAATATAACACAAGAAAAAAAAAAACGAGGGTAAGTTTCCTAATAATTAATCACCATATTTGCTTGGATTTATTTAGATTACACCGGTACCAAAAAACATACAGCACAATTGTATATGCGGCAAGAAATGAAGTCAGAAACTAATAGTATATTTGTAAATATCTGTAATCGTTGTGCTGTGTCTAGTCGTCTACAGCCAATCATGTTTCTTGCTTTCGACATCCTCATTTCTCGTCTGCCCGCTACACCAGTTAATCTTTGCGGTAAATGTCAAAAAAAATTTATTGAGAAAAAAAAAATTTTTGATTCTATGAAAATTTATTTGTTAATTGGTCTTTTCAGTATCTTTCACCTCCAGCACGGAAAGTCGAGTGACTTGGTAACATAAAGCATCCATAAACGTATAGTATTCGTTTTAGTCGAGTGTTCAGATCATCCTTCCTTTTCTACTACTCCATTGCCTTTCTTCTTTCTACCTATCTGAGTAACCATTTTACGAAGTGGACGAAAAAGAACGTCATTCCTGAGCTAGTTTTATTCCTCCTCCATTCCTGTTTCACACGTACCAGATTACTAAGGCAAAGCCCTATTATTCATCTCATTCAAGTTGGCCAATCATGTCTTCCACTGTTTCATACGCCAACATTGCCGCCAATGGCGCCTTTGATGCTACACCTTCCTCCGAATCTTCACCTGCTGCTGACGTGAACGTCTCTGCAACTACTAGCACTACAACGAACAAATTATCGCCTATTGTTGGTCAATCAACTGATGCAACTACTACTTCTGCTGATACTATTGCTAACACCAATAATGATGTCCATGCTGATGGTGAATCTGCTTCTACTCCAAAAAAGGAAAAGAAAATTTTGGCTCCAGCCCCCGTCCCTACTAAATCTGCTTGGGGTGTTGATGCCCCCTTTGTTGCGCCCGCTGCCAACGGTATGGTTGATGAACACAAATGGCCAACCCCAGACAAAGGTTCGCAGTTGGTTGAAAGTCAGATTGGTGCTAAGAATGCTCAACAAAAGTTCATCAAGCCTATTACGACCAAGTGGGTACCTATCCCTGCTAAGGTGACCTTGCAAAGTACTAGAAACGGTTCTCAGAAGCAGTCTAGAAACAGAAAGAACAAGACTTCTGCCCCAGCTAAGCAAAACTCATCTCAACCTCAAGCCCAACCTCCTCAATCCAATTACAAGGAACCTTCAGCATTCATAAGTAAAAAGGATGACGAATCTTCTGAATCTGAACTTGCATCTAACCCAGCATTCTCTCCTGAGTCAGCTCAGAACAATGCCGCACAATATTACCAACAAAACTTTAACCAATTTCAAAAGTTTGTACCAAACGGAACTCAGCAAAAGAACTTTAGACGTTACCACAACACTGCCCAGAGCGGCCAACAGTTTAACAATCAAAAGAGATACACCAACACTAACAACCAAAATAAAGTACAACATCCACAACATGCTCAAGGTATCCCCCCACAACAAAATGGATTCTACCACCCACAACCATTTGTACAAAATCCAAACTTCAACAGCTTTAGCAACCGTCAATTCAGACCCCAAAACGGCCAATTCAGACCCCAAAACAGAAACTACCGCCCTCAAAATGGAAATGGTTTCCGTAATGGCTCCATTGGAAGCTACCCTTCAATGGGCATGTCAGGCATCCCTATTCCAGGTCAAGTACAGATTCCTCCACCAATTTCCCCAAAGCAAGATCCCCAGCACGCTTTAATTCAGCAGATAGACTACTACTTCTCCTTAGAAAACTTGATAAGAGATATATTCTTAAGAAAGAGCATGAATGCTGAAGGTTGGGTATCGTTACTGTTGATCTTGGACTTTAAGAGAGTGAAAATCATTCTCAATGGTATCCAGAACTCTGTTGAAAATGCCATGGAAGTCAATATCAATCTGATTGTCATGGATGCTATTACTAAATGTATCAACTTGGAAATTAAGTACATAAATGACACCGCGAGCGAAACCGCTACCGTTGATGACGTTAAGTTGAGAGTTAAAGACAATTTTGAGCAATGGTTGTTACCTGTTGACAACTAGAGCGACTCTTATCTCTCGTCGCGTACTTTTTGTCACTTTGCATATCTTGTCTTATTAATTTAAGATGGGATTATAGAATTCGAAAACAAAAGGGATTCCAACTTCATCAATACCACTACCATCCATTATTACTATTTTGTTTCGATCTGAATTTGATTTGTGATTGAATTTCTCCATTCAAGCAAGAAATATTGGCTAATAATGTTCCATCGACACTTCTTTTTAAAAAAAAGCAAAAAAAATCCAAATTAATGTGTACATATTGTTCGTCCTGTTAATTTACTCTAGAAATAATCTCTTATATTTAATCCTCTATCTATTTATAACTTACTCTCACTCTCACTCTAACTCTCACTATCACTCTCCTTTTTTTAGGTGGTATAGTAATTCATAACTTTACTTCATAAATTAAGCTTGGTTGCAAAATGGTTAACAAACCAGAAACCATGGTTATCCAAAGAAGTCGTTTATTAACCTTCTGTTCTATTGTCCATAAATGAATGTATCTGATCAAAAGGATAAGATATACAATCTTTGTTACAAAACTATACAAAAGAATAACTACCAAAACTTCTTCTAGATGTACCATTAATGTCCCATGTGACAATGCCACCATCCTGACATCCAATCAAAATCTTAGAGCTATTGCTATTAGAAGGACGACATATTTCAATTCCAGAAATCTCCATTTCACCCTGTATTGATTGCTTGTATGAATCGTCAACATAATGAGTGTACTGGAGGTATACATCATCAGAAGAGATAGATGTACGTTGTGCCGTAGTAGGAACATCATAGTCCAAACTGTCATAGACATAACGTAAATGAGTATCGAGATCCTCGAGGTCTGCTTGTAATTCTTCGTCTGGCGCAGGCCCAGCCACGATATGGTCCAGGGCCGTCTGTGACCGTACTGCCTGCAGTTCTTCGTTGTCACGGCTCCAGTGTGGATAGTTAAACTTTGGTGAGAGTTCGTAAGTATTCCAACTGTCTGTTTGACGTTGTGAAGGAGGGGTGTATGCAAAATTCTTGAACAACTTTGGGTTTTCATGAACCAAATAATCATAGTCGTAAACAAGTGGGGCTGTGAACTCAATACCGTCGGAACTATAAACTGAGTTTGACGGACCACTATTGTAGATACTCAACTCATTCTGTTTCTGCTCCTGTTGATGACAAAGACTTTTGAACTCGGCAAACTGTTCCAATGCAAATGGAACCACAATAACTTGATGGTTGTTGACGTTCGAATAGTCCATATTTCTCAAGTCCAATATATGGACTCGACCAGCATGCTCTGAGATTATTAAAAGATCGCTCATGTCGCCCTGAGGGGAAAACTTGCACAGTCTAAATCCACCAGATTGGTTACCTGCTCGAGTGGACTTGACTTCCATCAAAGGCATGTTGTCCTGAATGTTTCTTATGTCGTACAACAAACAAGTCCCATCTTGGAAAACTGAAGAGAACATATAACCATTTGGGTGGTACGCTATTCCAAACCCGTATTCATGTCCTGTTTCAATGGTCTTGATAGCCGATTTCCCGCTAGTTGGATCCACAAGAAAAAGTGAAGACGAGTCACCAGAAACCGTCAACAACTTATCACAGTGTGGAGTTTTTGCCACATTATTAAGGCAGGTATTTGACTGGCAGTTGATCTTGTTAGTTATGGAAATAGAATCACCGTGTATATCAAGACAGTACAAATTACTATCATTATTGCAGACATAACTTTTATAGCTGTTGGATGAAGATGGGTAAAGGGTCACTGCGTTATTAATCATTTCGCCCAAACGAACTGTTTTACTAACATCAAGCTCTGGGTTATAAAAGGAGTAAAGTCCTTTTTTGATTCTTCTCTCTGAATTTGTTTCTTTTAAAGGAGGGTTAAGTTGTTCGATATTAGTGGAAAAGAGTCTCGAAGAGCTGTCTATAAGTCCGCCCGTGACAAAAGCTCCTCCTTCAGCAACATCAAAGCATCTAACCTTGTACTCTAATGAGGTATTGCCTGATCTGTGGGACGACGAACCAAGCTCCAAATGATGTATTGATTCTTTCTTAACATAATACAACGAGTTCGTTGTGGAATCAAACCTTAACAAGTCTCGGATCTGCCAGTGACCAATAGTTGGCTTGATGTTGGAAATATACGTTGGGTTGGGTTGAAGGTATTGAAATGCATGGTAGTAATTTTGGAAACATTGATGATAGTTGTTATTCTTGTACTTTGTCTTGTGCATAGAATCATATAGCTTGCAATGAGCCTTGGCTCCTAGAAAGCTGTTACGTGAGACATCTATAGTCATATTTTTTGTTTCCAACAGTAATGAAATGGTAAAGATTTGAATTAATTTAAATTGGTTACATGATCCTTGTCCCCTTACAAAATTCTGAAATTCAAAGTTATCTACTGCGGCACACGACCACTTCCGAAAAGATGCCATTTTTTTTGCGGGGGGTCACTATGGTTACGGTACCCTGCGTCATGGCCCTGTGTTCACCCCAAAAGTTTGCGCCGGGGTACCAGATCGTCCGACAAATTTGGCAGAAGGTGGCTATATTCTGGTTGTTCGATCGAAACACAAACGACTTATATATTATGCCAGTAATTTTCAAGAGCTTACTTAGAGGGGGTAGATTTTTGCTACGTAATCATAACTACAGTTCACCTTCAAGTGGCAAGAAAAAAGTAGAGCAAGGTACAACTTGAATCCGGTGACAGTCGTCTCCATTCGTGTAATGCTTCTACGGGATTCCGGGTGCAGGTAGAATCTTTTGATAATTATTGAAAGGCAGTGTTTGTCTGACTCGTCAAAGATAAGGGGCAACTAAATAAATAAAATGAGACAAAAAAAAGGAAAAGAATCAAAAAAAGAAAAAGAAATGCGATAATGCATTCAAAGGAAGATTTGTATGCAGTAAGTTGCAACTTCCCTCTTAGTCTAAATTACACTATATGATATTTTCCCTATATTAAACCACTCAAGGTTAACTTTTCCAAGAACGGTGGAAGGTCGTCCTTTCGTATTTCGATAACCGAGCTGTCAAAACTATCAATTCTGATTTTGGCTCCTGAGGTATTCGCTAGTTGTTGGAATGCCACACTAAAAGTATTCAACCGAGTGGTGACGGTAGCTTCCTGTTTTTCTTCAGGGTTCTGTTTACTCTGAACTAATCTTGCTCTTGTAGAATTATCCATACCTCTAGGATATTTTGGTGCCAATCCTATGACAAGGTAAGAATCACTCGAGACATCCAAACTAGCTGCAACTAGTGGCTTCAACGATTTGTTATTGTTCATGAAATCCAATTCCGTGATATTTTCCATTAACCAAACTCCTAGTTTCGAAAGCATCAATGGGTTATTAAAAATCTTAAGGTCAGGGATAGAACCATCATTCAACACACAAAGCCGATACAACCGCAAGTTTTTGATCAATTTACGTTCCAATAACGACATTCCTGTTCGGAATATTATTTGCTGAATTTGTTTGGCGTGTTCTAAACCTTGAACCAAAAGCTCGTACCCTTTTGGTTTTTTGAAGTTCAGACTTGTTGATGTCGTAGTTGAAGCATTCATGTTAAGAGCATCCCATGACGACCAGAAATTACGCACCCATGACTTTTCCCTACGTTCAATTCTTTCCCGGATTCGTCCGTCGTCATCATCATATTTGCTATCAGCTTCAACGTCGACATCTTCTGCTAAGAAGTTCTGTTCAAGTTCAAGTAAAGCAGTTAATGATTCAACACATTCCATAGCTGATAATTGGCCCGTGAATCCAAAAGTTCGAATGAATCCTTCTCTAACTATACCTTCTAACCCATACATCGGAAGATACTTGTTAAAAATGGTCGGAAGTTGCTTCTTGACACGAATATCCATATACAACCATTTCTGCTGAGCTACTGCCAACGATACCCCCATTTTGGCAAATAACTTGTGAAGCTTTTTCTTCCCATCTTCAGTCCACAAATTTAGTTTGGAATTAACATGGCTTGAATAAAAGAATGAATCGTACAATGTCCAGTGACGCAAGAGAAACAAATGATAGTCTCTTTCAATATTTAACATGGTGGAGTCAGCAGTTTTTTCGTTATTGTTCTTGACAGATGTGTTTGATGGATTTAATCTCAACACTTCGTCACGGAATACTGGTTGAAGTTTATCATAAAGCTCTGGATAGTAATTGTCAAGGGAAGATGTCCCAATAATAGCAAGCCACAAGTTTTCAAGACTTGTCTCCCCTATCGATGATAAAAATGCATAGATTGTAGCAGTGGTAGCACTCATGATGGTGGTCCCTTGACTATAGTATGACTGGATGGTATATTCATGTTTTGATTTCTCTAATTTACGCTGCTTCTTTAGTTTCTTCATTCTAATTTCATTCTTTCTTCTCTTCCTGTTGGTGGTTTCTTCTGAGTCTTGAGAGCTGAAAAGAATTTCGTGATCAGAATCGATTTCTTCTTCATCGCTGTCTTCATGGTCAGACTCGTCTATATCAGTTTCCTCCTCGGATTCGCTCCCACTATCATCTTCTTCCACTAACAAATTGTATGCGCCCTTTTCAACTTTCAAATTGGCCTCAATAAATCCATCATCAAAACAGACAACCATCGATGACCCGAAAAGGTTGTCAAGATTCCATGGCCGATGACCGTCTATTACATAAATTTTTCTGGTCAATGCAATTTTGTTGTCATTAAATGGATCATTACCAAGGTCGTCGTTAACGTTGATATCTCTTCCATTTTGTTGTAAGTTCTGGGCCACAAATTCGTCTGGATTTACTTCAAAGAAGCTCTCCAAGTCTAACATGGCCCCACATCCTATGAGAAAAACATTGGTTACTTCTGGGTCAAGTTTCGAGTAGTAATTCTTCAAGTCGGAATAACCAACAACAGGTATTAATTGGTACTGAATAAGCTCCTTTCTGAGTAATAAACTGAAGATCTTGGAGGCACAAAGCGAATCTATATCAAGACACGATACGAAAATCACCAACTTACACGTGGAATGTGATAGTGACGTTCGTCTGATTTCTCGAAACGTTTGTATGTACTTATCAGGTGTGATATACATGGCAAAGTACTATCAAACCCCAGTCCAAGCCCTCCGATATTTGTTGCTAAACGTTGTATGTGGTGATGGATTGAAGCCTCTCGACGCGTTGAATTTTGATTATTTTAATCCTGCACAAAAACACGCGACTATGATCTCGTGAAATGAAATTGGGTATCAGGTACTGAGTAAAAAAACTTCTCTGCAGCTCCAGGAATGATCCCACATATCCATTTGGCATATATGGTGAAGTATTGTATTAAGACTCATTTGGAATATACTTTCTACAAGAATAATATTTAGGAACTATTGTCAATATAGTTGATATATTTATAATAATGGGCGTGTGGCGTAGTTGGTAGCGCGTCTGCCTTGCAAGCAGAAGGTCAATGGTTCGACTCCGTTCTCGTCCAAAACATTTTTTTTCCCTGAACATATTTATAGTTAGGTATCATAATTTTTCTGCACGGACAGATAGTTATGTACAACTAAACGTTCTTTTGGTTACATGTTTGAACAGCCTTGTGGATGCACCTCAAAAACATAGGGGAGATTTTTGTGTTTTATTTTTAACTTTTGTTAAAGGGGGAAATTTCGGTTGACCTCAACGTGATGACGACAAGAAAACTCCACACCCAACTTTGAACCAACCGTGACCCTTCGTTCCCGTATCCCGATTTTGCTGGTGTAATAAGGGTTAAAACAATCGGCTTGTATACAGGTCTGTATACCAACAACATAACAAATCCTGTTGTCGAGCGTGGGGGATACCACCAAAGGTGCCCCCACAAACGACTCTCCTCCACATTTCTGACCGTTTCTCCAGTTTTTTAGTCCATCCCCCGCACAACTAGATCGTACAATCCTTTAAACTGCAGGAAGTTTTTTTTTTCATCTAGAAGTATAAATATGTACATCGCCGTACGATCATGATACATCCAAAGGTTAGCTTAACCAAAGAGATAATGACGTCTCACACAACTGAATCCGTTTCTGAGACAAAAACAGAGGCGAAAAAAGAAGACAAGGTGTCGGTGATGAAGGTGAGGAAGAGCAGGTTCCTGTTCGAGTTCTTGAACAACTTTACTGAGAAGGTTGAAGAGAGACCAACACCGCCACAGGTGTATAACTGGAGAGTGTATGCTACTACACTCATGGCTGCTAGTGCTGCTATTATTATTGGTTACGACGGAGGGTTTATTGGAGGAACAGTTGCACTTCCTTCGTTTGATCACGAATTTGGACTTACAGACTCGGGTCACTCAAACTACATTGTTTCTAATGTGATTTCGGTGTTTCATGTTGGTTGTTTCTTTGGTGCTTTATTCTCGTATCCCATGTCTTATTATTTTGGACGCAGAATATCGTTGATTGCTGCTTCAACGTTGATCACCATCGGTTCTGCCATCATGTTGGCTGCAAACAAACTGGTAGGGCTTGGACCCATCTATGCTGGCAGAGTTCTAGCTGGTCTTGCTGTTGGCTGCTCCACTAATTTAACAGTGGTTTACATTTCAGAAATTGCACCTCCTGCTGTTCGTGGCCAACTTATCAGTAGTTATGAAATCGGGTGGCGTGTTGGTGACTTGGTTGGCTTTTGGATTGCATATGGTGTTGACTCGCATATCTCTCCCGCAAGCAAGAACCAATGGTTCATTCCATTTGCCATTCAGTTGATCCCCAGTGCCATGTTCTTCTTTGGAAGCGTATTTATGAAGGAATCGCCCCGGTGGCTATTTCAAGTTGGCCGCTATGATGAGGCTATGGCCAACTTAACTTGGTTTCGTCAACTTCCGGCAGACCACGAATATATCTTGTATGAGGTTCAACAGGTTCAGGAATCAATTGAAGCTCAGCGCCAACGGGTTGGACTTGGACTCTGGGATCCATTCACCGAGGTGTTTATCCATAATCACAAGGTATTAAGGCGGTTGGGTGTCACATGTGGCTTATTTTTATTCCAGAACTTCTTGGGAATCCAGTCGATCAACTACTACTCACCTAAAATCTTTGCAAGTATTGGAGTCAAAGGTACAAACTCGACATTATTTTCAACAGGTATGTTTGGTGTTGTTAAGTTTGTTTGTACCTTTATCTATATCATCTTTATTGTTGATTCGGTGGGAAGACGTAAGGCTTTTATTGGGTCTTCGATTGTTTGTTCCCTCTGTTTCTGGTACATTGGGGCCTATTTAAAGGTCAACGATCCCACCAAGCCTGGTGTCGAGGCTGGTCCTGGAGGCAAGGCTGCAATCGGGATGATGTATATCTGGATTGCGCTGTTTATACTTGCATGGTCTGGAGGTCCTTTTGTTGTTGGTAGTGAAGTTTTCGACCAGAATATCCGGTCGTTTGTTCAGGCAATCAATGCTGCTGTTTCGTGGGTTCCCATTTTTCTCATGTCTCGGTTCACTGGTGACATGATTTCTAGCATGCAATATGGAATTTACTTCTTTTTTGCAGCTATAGCGGTGCTCTCCGTACCATTCGTGTTCTTTTTCGTACCTGAAACAAGAGGAATCGCGTTGGAGGATATGGATAAGTTATTTGCTCGTGATTTGAGTGCACACCGGGCTCATGGGGTAGTGTTGGGTCAAGTTGGAATGCAAGTAGAGGAGGATGACGGGAGCTACAATAAAACCAACGAGGAGTCTGATCAAGAGACAAAAAGTGTGGGGGTCTGAGTCATACATACTAAAAAAGATACTAAAATAGATATATTTTCATGGCCATTTGTAATGGAGAACGTTCTAGGTTGTGGCTGCACCTATCACATTCTTGTAAAGAGTCACAATGGGGGGAACATACAAAATAATAATTGGGATTTACGAAAACAAACGGCGGTACCTATCTTGATTAGGAAAGTATTTTGTAGGTGGTTCATTAGCACGCTTATTAATTTGTATCACTTACGAAAGTGAATACTATGATTAGTCATAAGGATAAGATAACGTGTTCAAGGGAGTGTTGGAGTGTAAGTATATAATGAGTGCCAGCACCTTCTATTAAGCCTATTCATTAAAACACATTATGTCGTCGCTAAAAAAGGTAGAATCTTCAGCAGAACTGACTCACTCAGTGAGTTCATTTGAGTCCGTGGTATCACAAACCAAAGCGAAACTAAAACAGATCAAATCTAAATTCAAGTCCAATCCCCAACAGAAGCCACAGAAGCAACACGAACAACCAACTAGATTGACTACAATAACTGAGGTGTTAGCTTTGCGGAGCTGATCAATGGTAGAACCCGAACTCCAATTAATTTCTTTTAGTGTACTCGGCTTGAAGCGCTACATGATTTACTTCTTTCGAATAATTTTTAATACATGTTTTAAATTACGACTCTCGGTTGCTAGTTTCAAGTATAACATCATTTCTCGTAATGGGGAGCGTTGCTGTTCCGTTTTAGGTTGCTTTTTTAGCGCTCTCTTTCCACCAATGCGTAGGCAACGGCCGAGCATGCCTGTGTCGGCAACATGAATCTGGAAAAATATGTCCGTGATCACATTTTAGTTTTTTTTAGGGCATCTTCGGCACACGGTTGTATACTGGTAGCCGCCGCCCCACAAATGGTTTCTTCTCACAACTGTTTTTTTTTATTTCTTGTATGGATCAAATCAATAGCACCAATAGGATTGACAGCATTAAGACCTATACCTTGAACGGTGCGACTAAAGACGAGTCCCAGCCTGGTGAACAGCCTCAGTCACCAGTTTCAGATTCCTTCGACGATGGTTTAGACGATTTGGAGGTCGATGACGATGAGGAAGACGACGAAGCCGCGGACGAATTTCCAGATCTGTTTCCTCCTCAGTTTCCCACCTCTGGCACGGCATATCCCTCGAATAATAATGTTGGAAAGCGTCTCTCTCGCTCCGATGCCGATTCTATCGTTGGAGGTGAACTGTTTGCTACCTCCACTTCCAGCCAACCAAAAACTTCGGAAAGCCCATCCAAACGCAAGACATACCAAAAAGTGTTCTCCTTCTCACTTCCATTTGGTGGTAATCTCTCAGTTTTAAGCTCCAATATCTACAAACAGATTCTGTCTTTCAAGTTTGATGCCCTCCCTCTTATAGGAAACAGCCACGATGCAGAAACAGTAGAAATGAAACAACAAATTGAACTCAAATTGGAACGACAACAGTCTATCAGTACTGTCGAAGACGCGGACTACTTTAAACATTTCAAAGGGACCGATGGGGCACGGTTAAGAGCCATTCGGTCATCGCTTGCTGCGAATCTAAATGAATTCTTACCGTCCAAGAACGAAGAATTACCAGATTCGATCTACAACCGACTCGATGGAAATATCGTCATAATGGGTGGATATCGAGGATCCATTCTACGCGACACTAAAACGAAGAAACGGGTTTGGATCCCTATCAAGGCCGGATTCAAGTTGCGCAAAATCAACTTACTATTGGGCCCAAATATAGAGGACGAAGCCAACGCCATTCACAACATATATCCTGCTGGCGTTCTCAAGAATATTGGCCCTGTTGACATATGCAAACGTCTTATTAAGAAAATGTCTAATGGCAAGACAAATGTTCAGGAATTCGGCTATGACTGGCGACTTAGTGGAGGCCATGTTGCCAAGTTACTAGAAAAGTTGTTACAGGATATCTATGACAAAACTGGCAAGCCAACTTTGGTCATTGCGCACTCTATGGGTGGTTTGATAGCCCATGGTGCCATGCAATCGAATCCCAAACTTTTCCGTTCCCTTGTGTATGTTGGGGCTCCGAGCGAGTGTTTAAACATCTTGGGCCCCATAAGGTTTGGAGATCTGGTCATATTGTCAGATAAGATCTTAACAGCTGAGACCAATTTCATGATGAGATCTAGTTTCTTGTTTCTTCCATTGAATGGAAGAGTCTTTGCCAATCTTGACACCCAAGAGTATTATGATTTAGACTACTTTGATCCCGATGTATGGGTTGAATACAACCTTAATCCACTTGTTTCAAGCGAAAGAAAGTTATATGAGGCATCGGGGAAAACTCCCTCATCTGAGTCAATGCTTTCGTTTCCATCCATCCTGAGAGTCAGCAATAAGATACGTAGCTACCGTTCGCTCTCCATCAGACGAAAGAATAAGAATCAAGATGAATACAATCTGATGAGTACCCAATCAACACCGGTGGAGCAAACACATTTCAAGGAAATGCTGCCCAGTGAGAAGTCTGTACCTTCACTGTCGGTCGTGGATGAAGAAAACTTTGGTGATTTCTCTATTAGCTTTGACCAAGCATACCGTTACCTTTCCGAAACCCTCAAGCTGACAAAGGAATACATTTTATCTTTGAACTATCGTGAAGACCTTGCCGATGAATATCCACCACTTGCCATGGTTTACGGCAATGCTGTACCTTCGGTTCGTGGATCCAAAGTCAATAATCTCCAAGATATCAAGAATGGAGATTACTACAACTTCTACTATGGACATGGTGATGGTGTAATTCATCAACGATGGTTAATGCCTGAAAGAAAGGGCTTTACATTTTACGATTCGAAAACCGGCAAAGGTCAGATTGTGGGTAAGTTTGCTAGCAGTGCAGGACACGTTAACTTGATGACTGACTTTAAAGCCATGGGCCTTGCTCTCCAAGCAGTTGTTGAAGCCGAAAAGGAATGGAAGAATAAGAAAAGCTCGTCTTCTTTAAAATAGTACAGAAAAAGTAACCTAACTATTTATGATGAATTTCAATTGATGATTTCAGCATTATGATATAAGTCGGCATCGATATTGCCGATGTATGCCCTGTCCCCGAATCCTCCAACAAAATAAACATCTTCCACGACAAGTTTTGTCCAATGTGAAGAATGGGGTGAAACTACGAGGGATGGAAGCCAAGCAATTGCATCGGGATGCCTTTCGAGGAAACACTTTTCCAATTTGACAAGGGCTGGATCAAAGCGCGATTGGAAATCGACCGTCTTGAGAGTTCCACTTAACAAGACACGAGGTGAGCCCGCAGGAGACCACTCAATTCCACCGGGGTATGTTTGGTTTACGTTATCCTGGCTTGGATGGTCACCTACTCTTATGGTAAATGAGTAATCTGAGCCACGGGCGATATTTCGCCAAGTCGAGCCGATATCAACCACAAGCCAGTATATGTCACCATTGTCATCACAATCAGCATAGTATTCCATAGAGGAAACTGGTAATTGTCTGTCCCCAATCTTCTTAATAGTATTAATATTAGTTAGCGATTCACGATGAACAAGAGTTCTTGCAATCAGGGCTGCTTCAGCTTCATCAGCTATGCTGACAATATCTTCCTTAAGTACAATCTGGGGTGGTACACACCATACCAGTGCAAACCATATAGTTAAGACAACAAACCTCGCAAGCATCGAAATTGAAAGTATGGTAGTTTCCGAACTCGGTCAAGTGTATGAATTAAATCCGTCAGGGGATTCGTAAATTAAATTAGGTAAAAAAGAACTGCGCAAACCCGGAATCGAACCGGGGGCCCAACGATGGCAACGTTGGATTTTACCACTAAACCATTTGCGCCAAAGAAGCTCCGCGACGGGGAATTGAACCCCGGTCTACCACGCGACAAGCGGTAATTCTAGCCACTAAACTATCACGGATTTCTTGTATATTTTGCACACTTAAGAAGTGATGTCAAAATCCCAACTTAATCTTACAACAACTTCGTTTAACAAGGTCTGTGTTGCCATGAAATTATGAGATCGTTCAGTATTAATGTGAGCAGTCCATTTTGGGTGTTAGGATTACATCATGAATACTGTGTTGCATATAGACCAGCAGTATTCTTGGCATAATCCTGAATCAAGATTTAACTGATGAAATGAACGTTTTGTATGATAGTCTCCAATTAACTGTTCTAACTTGAAGAAAGCTGCTCATATTTTTAAAGTATGCTAAATACTAATAACGTTCAACATGTCAGAAAATTGATAGTTTTGCTGGAGGCTAGTTCAACAATTTGCAATTTGAACATTTAGGCGATTTTGAAACTTAATCAGGACAATTATTTGAAATTTTCGACCATTCCGCTGCTGAGTATTTACTTTGCAACCTAAATTACCGAGAAGCATGAATTCTTCCGTTTGATTCCGGAAATTTTAAAAAATATGCGAGTATTCGTGTCTTGCTAGTTGGAGACCTTTCTAAGGTTCAAGCCAAGGCTTCAGGATTTTGGGCGATTGTCTGGGCTCCAATTTTTTTTTTGCTTATTTATTTGTTTCTTTTTTTCAGAGATTCCAAGGAAAGGTAGAGGTGAGACATAATACATAGTCGAATGTGAGCAAATTAGACTACTGTGGTTTTGCCGAGTTTTAATAGCTATTTTAACTTGTTTCTGTTTTGGATCCAAAGGTTAGAACCACTGTTTTTGGGTTCATGCATCAGTAATAAAGCCGAAATCACTGCCCCTGACCATCGCAGCATTGACAATGCACCCACAACAATCCCGGGTCTCTAAAATTGAACGGGTTTCACATGTAGTGAATTCCAATTATTTTTGCGCACCTCTCTTAAAATAATGTCGTGTTCAATTGAAGATTCATGCACACGAGGAAATTAAAATGTCCTCCAAGTATCAGGAGTTGCAAGACCAGCCCCAAGGCATTATTTTGCCACCAACAGGTTGCATGTTTTCACCACACTATGGTATGCCATAGAAAATCAACAGAAAACAGTAAATATTTAAAGTGCTAGTTGGTATAATGAAATTCATGATCCATAAGGTGTTTGGTAGATACAGAAAATTTCACTTTGACTTCACACACAGTCAAAGGATTGAGTAAGAGGTGCCCCTCAATTAAAGCTGCCTCTGGGGTAACTCATCTAAATGAGTGTTGGGCATATCGAGCAATTTCAGCGCAAAATAAAGTATGAAGATATTTGATATAATTGAAATATGTTTGCCCATAATTGCATCTGCAAATATGAAGTAAGCAAGTAATATTGCTTGTCAATTTTGATGAAATCGATATGTAGAATCGTTAAAAAGGACATGGTTGAGCGAAATTATTTTATGGCTTTGATGCAAAATGTGTTTCTCTACCAATAAATTCTTGTGCATTGGAGTGCGACATTGGTTTAGGAAAGGTGCGCACAGTAAACGGTATTTACTAAATATAGACGCAGATTTGTTGTAGACAAGGGGCAAAAAAAATGTCGGTTACCGGTTTAGGATATTCTTTTTATTATAGTACAAAAATTTGGAGTTTCCAGAAAATCCTGTGGTGCATCTTACATTGCAGTGCAGGAGAAAACCTTAAACGCCTCACACAACTTGAAGATTATTTAGGTGTTTGGTTGCAGATAGCGAGAAATGGGGTGATGTCGTAGGTGCCACATGGTAGGGAGTTTTATAAATTGGCGATTCGCTTACAGTATTATTTGAAAGACATACTCATAACCCCGTAATAAAATTATTGTACGCACACTGTCGATGGGTCAACTGCTGGTCTGAGGAGAAAAGAAACGCACCGAGGTGGAATATGGATCCTCAATGAAGTAATAAAAATAAAAAGTAAGCACAAAAAAATTAATGAGTGGGAGCGAGAGATAATAAAAAAAGATTTTAAAAATTAAAAATTTATAGACAGGAGTTTGGGTTGTATGTGGTGGTAAAGTTAGGTTGGAGTGACAACAGCGACAGTTATTTGGGTAATTAAGTAGGAATAATATAGCAAGGTAACACTTCCATTGCATGCACCTGCGTGAAAAAGGTACGGTATTGGTCTACTTCTAGAAAGGCAAAAAAAAAATGGCGTTGCATTGAACATGAGATTCTAACTAGCATTCATCTCATACGGTCGTAAACCAACTTGCAAGAATAATAATACATTATCAAAAAATCTATCATAGCCACAAACACACAAGGACTACTGGGACCTTATTTATTAGCTGTTTCATTGTGTAGCGAAAGTAACATTCATTATTTTTCATCCTTGACTGATTTGTCGGTGGATGTAGCACCGGTGCTGGCCGTCTCAGCAACATTGACTGAAGAGGCTTGTGAGGGTACCGTAGTTTGGGCTGGTGACGTTCCTGAAGCCTGTTGGGGCTGTTGCGAAGGCATTTGGGCCGCATACTGCTGCTGTTGCTGGCCCTGTTGGTTGACGTAGCCATAGGTCGAGTACATTGGTTGTGATCCATAGGTTGAATAGTTGTTATTGGAAGGATTGTAGGGATAAAACTGGTTGGGACCCAGACCGGCTGCGGCGTAGAATGGCTGTTGGTAACTATAAACCTGTTGCTGTGGCTGTTGGTGCTGGTACAGAGCGTCGGACAGTTGTTGTGGTGACTGTTGTACGTTGCCATTGTTTGGCCTAGCTGCGGAAGTTTGCGGAGTGGTGCCGTTCGATGTGGAAGTTGCTCCATTGCTCAGATACTGGGGGTACTGTTGCTGGTATGCCAGGTAGTAGCTTGTTGTTGCCTGTGCTGCTGCTGGAGCCTTTACGCCTGGTGCTGCTGCTGCGGCGGCGGCGGCGGCTGCGGCGGCTGCGACGTTGGCATTAGAGGCTGCTGGTGTCACACCAGTCTGGATAACACGCTTGATGTCACGTACAAAAAGTGGATATAACAAATCCACAATGCCCTCGCGTTGTGCCATTGCAAGGGCCCGTTCAAACGGTATCCACACTCCTTTCAAGTGCATTGATCCGATCTTAACCACATGTCTTACTTTTTCTGACTTAAGAATCCCGTCACGCCGACCACGAGTCATCCGGGCCACATTCAACAATTTGGTACCATTGATCATGTTGTTGTCAGCTCGTCTGACCACTGAGACATTGTTGGCATCAACTTGGTAGCACAACGTTTTCTCGTCCTCCCACATTGTTGTCGTGACCCGAGGACGGATCCCGGAGGGTTGGTACTGCCCCACCAGCGAGTTTGTTTGTGGCTCTGCTGTCTTATCTATGGCACTCTGACCGTTGTTTGTGCTCAGAAATGTGCTTGTGCTAGCTCCTGTTGTTCCCAACTGATTATAATGCTGCAATTGAGGCTGTGTCATCTGGTTGGGCACCTGTTGGTACATGCTATAATTTGGGCCATATGACGGTGGATAACGGGCGTAGCCAAAAGACGATGAGGTCGTGCCATCACTGCCTTGAACACCGCCTGCTGTACCCTTGGCTGTTTGTGAAACTTGTGCAGTCGCAGATTGTTGTCCGTTTGTAGAGGGCTGCTGTTGAGACTGCTGTTGTCCCTGCAGTTGTATTTGTTGTGCTTGTTGCTGCGGTTGTTGTTGTTGTTGTTGTACTTGTTGTTGTGCTTGTTGTGGTTGTTGCTGTTGCTGTTGCTGTTGTTGCAGTTGCTGCTGCAGTTGCTGCAGCTGACCGTTATATGCGTAATAAGCTGCATATGGTTGGTTGAACTGTTGCCCAGCCGTTTGTTGTTGCTGGTAGTTGCCGTTCATCAGGTAGTTCGGGTACTTGATCGAATTGGATGGTTGTTGTGGGTTATAATTGGTCCTGTAATCTTGTACCATAGAAGTAGATGATGGTACTTTTTGATCAAGCAGGATGGACATTCACTAACAACGGTTTGGTACTTTCTTACTGCCAACTTTTTCCACTCAAATGTATTATATAATATGAAGTTTGTTGTTTTCTTCTCTTCGTTGAGATTTTCCTTTTTATTTTATTTTTGGATTTTTTTTTTGTTATTTTTTTTTTGGTTATCCAATACTCAGTCACAAAAAATATTGATAAAAAAATATTTAATAAAAAAAAAAGTGTGTGGAAATAAAAAAATAACAATGACTACCGCCGGCACAGCTTCAAAAAGTTCCGCAGTAAGTACCAATCTGGAAACACGACTTGAAAAGTTTAACAGCATATGATTATCCTCTCCCGCCACATATATTTTGCAACCTTCAATATCATTCCAAGATCGAGTATGCAGCCTGTTATGCGTTCTGTTACTCCAAAGGCGCAACGAAGGACGATATTTGCATCATGCAACGTCAGGGATGGAACCCTAAAAAAAATACCTGCGTCTTGAAAGGTAGATCATCTGTATCACTCAAACCAATTAGGAAACACCAACGATCCTAGTCAAGCAACAACTGGAACTTGTGATCAAGGCCCAGTTAATAATATGTAAATCCAAAAAAAAACAATTACCCTTTGCTCCTTATTATCTGTTAGTCTAATTATTTTTTGCCTCTTGTCATTTTTTTATTAATTCAAATAATGCCAAATTCAGTCGCCCGGTAAGGGGCACCCGACTACAGTATGGCCGACATCAGTTTCAGGCGGGGAGATACAAATGACAGGTGAGGCTCAAAATTCTATCTCTTTCATAGTCAACTATACGCCAGTGAAGACTTCTACATAATAGCTGGAACTCTTTAGGACATACTACTAAGCCGTATTTAGACAAACCTTAATTAAAGGGCATTTGCAAGCTTGTGTGGTGAATAGATTGGAAAAAAAGGTATAACTGATCAGCGTCGGCTACTGGTGGTTCGTGGTATCCAAGCGAACAAACTCGTACCTTACTGCATTGAAAGATTAAGATGTATAAAACCGGCCATACCATTATTTGGTCCCGAGTCTTGAAACGCCTGTAGGCTAGAACATATGCAAAATTCCACCTACTCATTAGCTTGTCCTACTAGTTTTGGATTTCAATTATTTTTTATTAAAAAAATTTTGGCGCACGTCTTGGGAGGATCCCGTGTTTTAGAACATATTGTACATATCTGACACAAGCGTCGTTAGTAAGTCTTCCCTTCTTCTACAGTGATTCGATTCGGCGGTCGTCGCCAAGATGTTTCAATGTCCAATTATAGCAAGAGTATTAGAACTCGTAGATACAATATTTTGACCGTCATGTTGGTTTTTTTTCCCTTGGTTGCTATGATCCGTCAAATAATATTCTGAAAAAGAAATCAATGCATTTACTTATTACGTGGAGAAAGATTCATATTGCATACACCGGATAGTTGAATTTTTAACTTTTTTAATAAACCCTCGCTTCTTTAAGTTGACCTAGCTTCTTCATTATCAGACATTAAGTTTTCCATTAGTTGCACATCTTTGCCGGTTACTCTTGCTTCTGCTTCCTAATTGAGACTGTTGCATTGATGGTGCGTATTTTTTTGTTCTAATTGGAATGCATGCATATACTTTGCGACTTTATATGTTTTGATTTACTTGCCCCCTTCACGTGCCCCGCTTGTAAACTAGGAATTTCATTGGATACGGCACCAATTTCAAAATTTCTGTGAGATCTTCCAGAGGACTCGATTCAGGTTTGTTTCTATGGCAGTTTTCAACTCTTGAAACAGTTGTCAACGTACGATGTTTTGATATGTCTAAAAACGATTCAGACAATGTAAAAAGTTTGCACATATTGGCAATTGGTCTAGACCAAACATCACGTACGAAATATTGTTACGTGATTTTTACACCACACCATTACATCTTATGCCCAATACTTCAATTTCAAGCGGAAAATCTAGTAATCCTTGAAAATTCTTGGAAATCTTATCGCTCCCTATCGTATTCTAGATTCGTCGGTTGAATGCATATGAGTCGCCGATTCTTTTTTTTGGGTAATTTTTCATGGCGCCTCTACGCATTGAACCAAGCATACGTCGGGCAATTAAATAAAAGTCTATCAGTAACCATTCTTTTGAGGCGTTTCAACGATAAATTTGAAGCGTTTCTGATACATTTCAGATGTGCTTAATTGTAAGAAACTTCAATTGAAGGGGGGATTTCATGCTGCATTTGGTTTCTGTTACATCCTTTCATCCATTATTTTTGATCTCTTGTTTATATTGAAGTTTGAAGCGTTCTGGAGAAAGAAGCCTATGGCTGTCTAAATATTTTTAGAATTGAAATAAACTATGCGTAGAAAATCCATGTCGACTTGAATACGATTTGGTTGGCGGTGTTTGTAGCGCTGTAGAAGCCCACGTATTATTTTGTTCGCTTGTGTAACAGGATGAAACTCACTCATCGTAATGAATCGCGAATCTGGTTACATTTCTGCGGCAGGGATACTTCCGGATCCTAACCTTCCATGCCTTTGCATATACTAATGCTAACTGACGCGACGCAAGACAACTTCTACCCTCCCTTCTTAGTTCTAAACGTCGTATTTTAACTGCTTGTAGAAGATATTTTCTGGCTCACTTGTTCAAATCTAGTTTCTCTTCCTATTGACAACTGGTCAAGGCTGTGAAGGATTGCATGACCCAAACGGTAAGAAGCTTTTTTTGGGGACGTGTTAAAATTTTTTTCCAAAATAATGTATCTCAACCTCTAACACTAAAAAATTAAAAAAGAAAAATCATGCTGCGCAAACCCGGAATCGAACCGGGGGCCCAACGATGGCAACGTTGGATTTTACCACTAAACCATTTGCGCTAATAATTAAGTAGCTACCTGTAATATGTTTTGCAATAAATAATCTTAACCCGTACATAGTTAGAGTTTCATTATTGTCTTGGCGGGATTTCTTTAGTGTTTTCGTTAACTCATACTTAGTTTTTGGGTGGTAGCGAGATTTCAGTTTCTTGAGGCTTTAAATATTAGTCTATTTTCCGAAATTAGAAGGTGTGCTTACGAAACAAAGTCAGTAAATGATGCATTATTTCAAAATTAAAAATAAAGTAAGATAGTTTAACTTTTTTGCCTAATGAACTGTATCTCATATCTAAAGGGTCTTGATTAAATCAGATATTCCCACGATATAAATCCTTAATCACATTTCCACCGATTATTGTCTCCTTGACAATCCCTTGAATCAATTCAGGAAATACACGGCCATACCAGACAGGTTTTGGACTGTTTGATGGGAGAAAAATGACATTTCCAGCATATGCATGCCCTCCAATATGTGAGATCAACCCTACTTCCACTCTTTTATCGAGTCCTTCCTTTTCTAGCACCTTAATAAACTCGCGTTCCAATAATGGTGCAATTTTACCGCATCTAATATCTCGTTGAGTGTGTCCACAAATCAATATTAAATCTGTTGGGATATTGAATTCGCTATAGTTGAATTCTTGATCCTCAATGGGAGCTGCATTGGCTTGAGCTACTGGCTGGTTTGTCTTGAACGGGTTATACACCGCTTGTGGAGTATAATCCTGTGGCACCAAGAACTTACGGATGAATTTCTTTGTATCAGCCATGTCAAATTTGATTGCCTTTCTTTCCGGGTATAAGAACACCAACTGTTCATCCTTTTTCACAGCATACTTGTCAAGAATCAATTGTTGATTCTGCATCAATATATTTGATACTAAGACGGGATGCATTGGACTCATATTGTTCGCTTTCAAATGGTTCAACTCAGAAGCTAAAGAGCCTGGAATCAACTCAATTTTCGACAGCATTGTATTAAAATCTATAATTCCATGACTCAATACTAATAAATGTTTCCATGGATCACTTTTCGTCCCATTTAAATTCCTGGTATAATCTATTTTATGTGTTGGAGGAAAGGAAGGAATCTGGCAAAAAGTGCATCCCGTGTCATATTCAGGTGGTGGGCATCGTTGTACAACGTTAGTGAGGGAGGAATTAAACCTACGCCATATTAAACCTCTCGACATCTGTTGCTGAACATCAAAAAATTAACGATGATTCATTATAAATAAATAGGTCTAAATTTTAACTTCACCGGTACGATTCGTTCCGCATCCGAGACTACATGTTAGAGGCGTTTCAAGCACTTTTTTTTGTTGTTTAGTTTGCCACCACCACCACCCCACCACCTGTAGGTTAACTTATTCGGCTGCAAAATCTCGCTTCAATTGCCAGCCCTTTCTATTCTTCTCCCATACACATATTTCTCGTAGCATTGATCTCATCAATACCATATCACTTTCCTTTTTGACTGAAATACCACAATGTTGTAAGATTTTATTGGATGTACTAAACTTCTCAGGCTGCGACTCGAGGTACTCAACCAACTTCTTGAGAGTCAGTTCCTTGTCAAGTCCAGTAGTATCTTTGTCATTCTTTTTCTCAAACACTGTTTGCTTTACTGTTTTCTTTTGCCTCAATTCTTTCAAAATTGATGTCGATGACATGGCTGATCCACCAGTAGTTCTGCCGGATTTCTTGGGCCCAAACTTACCAGCAAGGCCAAACTTTCCAGTCCACGTAGGCGTGCCGATCTCATTGCGTCGAGAAAGCATTCTCGAACGCTTTAGCGCCTGTGCTGCCTCATTAGCAACCTTATTCGCCTCTTTTTCTACTAATGATATCTCTTGGTTCTCTGAGTCTATAATGTCATCGTGCTGCAACGTGCTGTGTACTCCGCTATTGGCAAAAATACCATCCAAAATACGATTATCGTCTTTTGAATCAGTTGCATTGTCGTCCTTATCTCCTTCAAATTTATCCAATTTCGAAACACCCATTATACGTGCCACCTGATACAAATCGTCGTCATTGTCATGTTTCCTTTTGTATAATGTGGAAGTTTTCCGCTCCTTTCCTTCTGTAAATGTCTTCTCGGAACCACTAAACATATCGCCCGTTTCAGTTCCTACTTCATTTTGGTCACCCAAAGTAAATAAATCATGTAAATCATTCACCTTGAACAATCTTCTTTGCTTGGGATCCTTTAGAATCTTGTTGGTTAAAAAGGTTTTGAATATTTGTCTATGATATATCTTCTCTTCGATGGAACCTGTAGTCATCAAACGATAAATGGTTATATCCTTCTTTTGACCCAAACGCCATGCACGTTCTCTTGCTTGCATGTCAGTCGAGGGGTTCCAATCTGGATCATAAATAATTACTCTATCCGCACCAGTTAAATTCACCCCAAGACCACCCACTTTGGTAGTCAATAAGAAGACATTTAATTTAGAATTATCGTTAAATTGATCAACCAATGCCTGTCTCCTTGCAATTGGTGTCGACCCATCCATTCGCAAATATGTGAAATATTCAGGGTCGTCTTCCCGAGGTTCAATAACCTTTAGGTTGGTAACAAACTTTTCCAATATATCCAACATCTGTCTTGTTTGACAAAAGACTAAAGTCTTATGCTTCTGCAGTTGCCATAGCTGTAACAAGTTTTTCAAGACTTGCATTTTTCCGGACTTTGTTGGGTTGCCATAATTATAATTCTTTGAGTTCATCAACGCATCTCTTTGAACTAAATCAGGATGGTTACAAATCTTTCTCAAGATGTCTACTCCCATCAAAACGTTTCTTCTCCCCCTTAAAATGGAATCAAAATCTTCGCTGTTTAAGAATTTTTCGTAAAGTTCTTGTTGAACTTTAGTAAGCTTAACAAAGAGCACCATTTCACTCTTTTTTGGCAAATCCTTAGCAACATCACTTTTCAACCTTCTCAATAAGTATGGAGAAATGAGATCGCGTAGTACCACGGCGCATTTATATCCTGTCTGTACCTGAACATTTGAGGCATTAGCATACCCTCCCATATTTATTGGGATAGAAAACTGCTGTTGAAACACCGGAAGTGTGCCTAGTCTACCAGGAAACACAAAGTCAAACAACGACCAAAGCTCTATCAAATTATTTTGGATCGGTGTACCTGATAAAATTATCCTGTTATAGGTTTTGATCTGTTTGCAACTTAACGAGATATCCAGGTCGGGATTTCTAATTTTGTGCCCTTCATCCAACACCACATAGCCCCATTGGCGTGGGAGAATGTGTTTAGAATAGATTCGCAACCCAACATATGTGGTTACAAGAACATGTCCCTTTTCCATGACCCGATCCACAATTTCCTTTGCATTTATTTGACTTGATATTCCGCCCAATGATGCCTTTGAAGCGGTAGGATCGTGATTTTCCAAGAACTCTTCTAATTTTTCTTCTGAAATATTAGCTTTCCCCATCCCAGAACCAATGCTGTGTAAAATAATACATCGTAACGGAGGCCACCAGCGATGAAACTCATTGACCCATTGGTTTAATACCGTGGCAGGAACTACCACCAATACTGGTTTATCCAATAATCCAGAGTAATGAAGACCAGCAAGAAAGGAGATAATTTGAATGGTTTTTCCGAGACCCATTTCATCGCCAATGATGCCACCTGATTTTTGTGAGTATAATTCCCACAACCATTGCACGCATGTTTTTTGATAATCGAACAATGATGGATAGATATCGCCAGGCAATCTAAACTGATCATTTAACACAGCATCAGCAGTTTTGGGATGTGGTTTGAACCATTCTGGCTCAGAAGCGGAACTGTCACCACTACTTCGAAGAGCCGAACGTCTAGCGACCCAGTCCTTCAATCTTGTCTGGTAAAACAACTCATCTCCATCGTCAACATTTCGTTGCGGTTTGTAGGTTTTTGTGGATGATCCTTTTTCGTCGTCTTCGTCGAATTCTTCTTCTTCATCGTCATCATCTTCATCTTCTTCTTGTTCTTCTATTTCATCTTCGTCTGATACAACAAAATCTATATCCTTAGTTGCCCGACGTTTTTTTACAGGAGGTTCATCATAATCATTATCATTTATATCGTCATCATCATCGTCATCACCAACTCCGTGTTCGTCTTCAATACCAGGAGCTCGTAAAAATACATGACTTATTCCACTTTCCACCGGCGAATTATGATGGAAAGTATTCTGGTTTCCAAAGACCGTAATTTTCCCTGTTCTTATTAAAAATTCTCTTTCGGTTTCTCCAGGAAGCATCTCATTACGACCGGTCTCTGGCTGTTGCTGAAGTTCTTTTGCCTTCCGAAGCTGACTCTTGCTCTCGTCGAGTCGAGCTCGTATATCTTCCACATCCTGTTGGCGTGGCACTAGTTCATTTTCTTTAAACCATTTGATTTCATCCCGTAATTGTTTCCGTGCACTCAACTTGGTTCGTGGGTTATTGAGTTTATCTTGGAGGGCAGTGATGCGTGATGTTGTGTTTGAGAGATCCTTTATAGCTTTCTCCAAACGTTTCTCGTCAAGTTCAGCATCCTTGCTAATCAAAGCTTCGTTTGCTCTCTTGGTAATAGAAGTTTCTAATTGGTCCTGGTCCACGAGCTTGACGCCTAAGGATTCAAGAGAATCTGCCATCAGTATGAAATGCTCTACACATCAATTTTTAAATTCTTGGATTGCGAAAAATTGCTATAATTATCAAAAGATCTCTAAATTTGGTTACTTCTTTACAATAATCTTTTTCTTTTTCTTTTTTTGGCTGCCAAATTATTATTCCTTCTGAAACACTTGTTTCTGCAAATGCTCCAAACAGTCTCTATATATTGCTTCATCATCATCAGTGACTAATTCCTTAGAGTCAATTTCCACATTCTGTACAACGTTCACTCCCCGACCGACTCCACGGATGATTCTGTTAAACCAGCTTACTTCACCTTTACCAAAACACAAGTTATAAGCAGCACCCGATTGATTTGCCCGTGCCGTACGTCCCACACGATGGACGTATTCACGTGAAGAGTTGGGCAAGTCGTAATTGATGACATCGGTGATCGAAGCGATATCGATACCACGCGCAATCAAGTCGGTGGCCACCAAGATATTGACTCGTTGCGTGCTGAACTCCTTCAAAATCTTGGTCCGGATTGCAGTCTTGTTATTTGTCAGATTGATGTATGCAATGTTCATGGGAACCAGGGAAAGCTGTTTAAACAAGAGCTCCAACAATTTGGCCAATCTTAATGAGGCCTCGTTCGACTTTGCAAACACCAACACGTTAGCCAATTTCTCCTTTGATAACAAGAATTTTGCCAAAATAAGCGGCTTCAATGAAGATTTTGATGTACCAAACTGCAACTTGTATTCCGATAATGTAGAAGGCAACGTGAACATTTCGTTGACTAACTGTTTTTGGTCGTTGACGACAACAAGACGTGGTTTTTCAAAGTTCAAAGCCGATAACTTCCCGGCATCTGTTGTCAATGTGGCTGAGAACACCAATTTCTTAACGGGCAAGCGCCATTGTCCAGCAATATTAATATTACGGTCAAGATGACTGATTACGACCGGGCACCAGTTCTGGAAAGATTGGTTCAACAACCGATCGGCTTCGTCAATTACCAAAAACTGCAATGATCCTAGATTAAGTGACCCATTGTTGAGATGGTCAACCAATCTCCCTGGAGTGGTGACAATGATATCGGGTTCGTTCTTTCTAATACGCTCACCCTCTTCACGAATAGAAATATCATTCTTCAAATTAACCACCAGTAAGTTGGTACCCAGAGATAACTGGAGTAATGTGGCCTTAACTTGACCTGTCAATGGCTTGGTTGGGACAAGTACAATGGCTCGTACACGGGGCACTATGCGGGTGTGTAAGCTTTCTATGATTGGGATCAGATAGGCCAAAGTTTTACCCGAACCAGTTGATGCATTAACCAACAAATCTCCCTGTGGATCAGGCAGAAGCTTATTGATGGAGAGGTCGTTGAGCAAAAGGTTCATAACAGCAATTTGGACTGAAAAAGCATGAGAAAACCCATTCTTTTCAAGGTTACTGAGCATGAATGGCGAAAGTTGAAATTCAGAGAATGGCTTGGAGTCTTGTGGTGAAGCGTAGATGGGAGTGGTGAGCCAGTTCAAGTTATTTAAATGGGCCGAGCTGGCAACCAAACGTTTGTCTCGAGGCAACTCTGGCTGAGGCATTGGTGCCAAGTCATGTGTATCGATATGTTCTTCTTCGCTCTCGCTGTCGGTTGACTCAATATGTGGTTCGGCCGTTGATTTCTTGAATTTCTGGAATATGGCTGAATGCTTGGCTATGTAGTTTGGATCATCGTCCATTGGTTCATCTGGATCTTGATGATTATTTTGTTTATTATTACTGACACTTTCACCGTCACTCTCATTCTCACTCTCTTCACTTTGATTCATGTTACTTTCCTTGTCTTCCATCTCAACATCACTGTCACTTTCGCTTTCACTTCCACTTTCGCTTTCACTTTCACTTTCATTCTCACTTTCAACACGTTTTCTCTTGAGATTCACGAGCTTTGACAGCTCCGGAGAGGCTGCTGGATCAAAACGGGCAGCGAACATCAGTAACGTTCCAACTCATCTCATGGAGAGAAATGAGATGGCTGAAATTGTGTGCAGCACCCATGCGCGCACACCCCGTGAAAAATTGAACGAAACCAACGTTACACTACCGACGATTCACCATCCAGAAATGAGAGCTGCTGCTGTCTTATTGAAGAGATCGGCCTGGAAGGGACCCCATGTTGTGCCGTTGCCGATATCAGAGGCCATTAAGAACGGTACACCCATCCGGACCAACGCAAGAAGTTGTACGATATTGCCGCAGTTTGTCGGGTTACAGTTCCAGATCCATAACGGCAAGGAGTATGTCGAAGTCGAGATCACCGACGATATGGTTGGCTCAAAGTTGGGCGAGTACGCGGCCACCAGAAAGAGATTTTTGTATAAGTACTCCAAGAACTAGCTTGTATATATATTTTTACGTAATGTGATGCTTAGAAACTCGACCCATTTTGTAGGGATGTACCATGGAAGCTAGCCACGGTCGCCCGACCGAGGATTAAAGTCGTCCATCCGGGCCTGTCTCAAGGCACCCGTACGGTCATTCACCGGCCATTTGCCCCAGCCGTTGAGTCGCACCACCAACGCCGTGGCATTATCGTCTCCTCCCACATACTCCACGAACTTGACGATTTCGCGTGCACAAGCCTGGGGAGTGGCCTTGGGGTGGCCGACTCCATTGAAATGGACCATGACAATGTCAGCAATCTCTTGGTCGGTGAGCACATCGGTCACACCGTCGGTGCAAAGCACCAAGAAACACTCATCACCACCCATTCCACCCACCGTCCATTCTTTGATCTCTTGCTGAGTGAGTTGCTGTTGGATCAACGCGGCATCCCCAATTATACGTTGAAACACGTCTGGCTCGGCCGAAACACCCACCTGCTTGAAATTGATATCGCCAAACGCACGAGTATTGGCCAATGAAATGAACCGTTCTTCACCAAACGAATCGGTCATGAAGAAATTCGCCGCAAATCGCCGGAGCCGCGAGGCCTCTACGGGATTCAGCGGATGATGTGCCTCGGTCAACGCATGGGCCTGCCCCGTACGGTCAACCAAAATGGCTCTGGTGTCACCAACCTGTGCCACAGTCAACTTTGAGATGGTGTTACGTTGAAAATAGTACAGTTCTGCCGGTGCCGGCTCGCCGGTACTGATGGTCTCCAACAAAACCGACGTACACGTTGATCCAGACAGGTTATCGTCCTGCTCAAAAAACAGGTAGTCGGTCTCCAAGAACAGAAGGGGTATACGCATGTAGTAGTCGTCGGGCGGCACGGCAACACGGGCCAATTGGATCTGACGACTCAGAGAGTATCCGTCAAACGTCTCGTTTGCGTGCTTGTACCACCGTTTCCAGTACCCACCAATGTTCTTCCAGTACCGTTTGGCCAACTCTGTACGGACAGTGCTGTCCAGCACCAATGCATCTGCCTCCTCGAGGTGCTGGGCCAATTGGCTGCTGAGATACGTCGAGCACTTGTCGCCGCCATGGCCGTCAAACACACTGAAATTGAACACAGCACGGTCTCCCAACAGCAACACCTGGGCACTGTATCGATCCTCGTTGTACAACCGGTTGACACGCGACGAGTAGTGGCCAAAGTGACTCGGTGCCTTGAGAAGCGGCACACGAAACTTACCGATGTTGCCCGACGCTCGATCCACCGGGGTAAATGTAATAGTGTCCAGCACAAACCGCCTGCTTCTGTTCATCTGCCACCACAGCTTCTGCCACGGCAATTGGCGTGCGTTGTACATCGTGTTTGATGAAAGAAAGATGGTCGCGGAAAGTTGGGGTAGATTTGAGCTCGCTTAACATTTCTCTTAATTCTTTTTTTTTTTAATTTATTTAATTTAATTTAATGTATATTACTTACGGCAATTACTACTTTCTATAAAACAAGGTGCTCGTTAGCATCGTCGTCGTAGTTGAACTCGTCAATCGCCTCGTCGTCACGGTACGTTTCCCGTCCTAAAACACTTTGTCTAATCCCCGAGATCGCACCCCCAATTTGACTCCAGAGACTCGCAGGAGGACCGGCGGAATTTAATGACCGCAGCATCTCACCAGGCTCAGTGGCTGGTGCAACATCGATCCGTTGGGCCAACGAGTCGTGGAAAGTTTGACGGTTTTGTTCGTAGTTGGCGTTGGCAGCCGATGCTAAGTTGAACGGACGCAAGTTATCACCGCCGCCCACGGGATGGAGTCGTCTGGCTATCTCTCGCGCAACTATCCGTTTGGCTTCGACAATAAGTACTTCTTTGCGCCGGTTATTCAAACTATCGCCTTCACCCGATGGCAGCAGTTGTAGCTGCTGCTGCTGCTGCTGCTCTTCATCAGAATCATCGTCGAAAACCGTCCATGAATCATGAAAATCACCGAGCCCAAGCCGTTTCTTCAACTTATCGTAGACATTGAACGTAGTTAGCACCACGGGAATAAGGACAAACCGTGGGATCCAGTTATTCAACAAGTTAAACAACCCGGTCAAATGGATCGATTTTCCAAACCAATCTTCAAAGATCGACTCGCGAGAGATGAACAATGTGATAAAGTTGTACAGCAACGGGATCGTCAACCGAGCAATGTACATGGCATAGAAACAGGTAGACACCGGGTCAGAGTTACGTGAAACCAAATGGTACATATTAAACACCTTCAACTGCGTCAACGCATTCAACGCGGCGTATAACATATACGAAAACACCAAACTCGACACCACCAACTGCAAGAACCCGTCATTGCTGATCCCCGTTGCAAATATCAAGGAATTGACCAACGAAAGTTGAGTCAGATGAAAGAATTCTGACTCGATGATCGCAAATGATGCCAAAAAGAGAATCACGGAGGCCACCCGGCTGGCAATGGGGCGTACGTAGTAGAAATAGTAGAAGTTGAGGCGTGGAGACAAGATGTAGCGGTAGTTTTGAAGCCTGAATTTCAATTGGTTGCGTTCTTCGATGTTGGGGTTTGATTTAGCATGCAAAATGTCTTCTAATTTGGAGATCTGAAGTAGCATATTATCAAATTCCGACTCGTATGCCGTAAGTTTATTAAGGTTCTGGTTGAACGATGCACTAAGCTTGGTCATAAACAGCTCGGTGACTTGGTCACGCGATATGGAGTTGGCTGGGTCTTGTAAGTATTGTCTTTCCATTGATTCCTTCAAGTCGCCAGGGACACGGGCGTGGAGTTCAAGAATCCAGTCCCTGAACCTAAAGTCTTCCTGGGAGCCAGTGGTGTAGCTCTTTTGTAATGCAAGGACCTGTAACACTTCGTCTTTGACGGTTATCTTGGTGTCTTCCAAGTTATCGACCAATTTCGGTACTTTCAAGTAGTAGTGGTTCAAGTTTTGGATCAAGTTGCCCTGGATCCATTTGAGACGAGGAATTGCCACTAGGCCATGTGCCATCAACCAAAGGGCCAAGATCAATGAGTAGATATGGGACATCGCGATGATCATCAACTTCAAGTGACTCATGGTCAAGCCGACTTCCAACATGAGGTAGATGATGCCAATGATCGATACACCAAGCACAATGAGTTGGAAGCGGATGTTGCGCTTGACTGCATCTCTAAACTTGTTCCAAGGGTTGTGGTGGCCCGAGCGGTAATATTCCTGGAGGAGCGGCAAGAGGAGCCACGTCAACAAGAACGTTGTCCAGTAGTTGGACTTCCACAAGTACAAGATGGCGTTATCGGGAAGATCGAACCAGGTGACAGCCAGAGACGTGCTGTGGGACACGTAGTCGATTGGCAAAAGGAACACAATCGACACGGGAATAAAGACAGCGAGCGTGACGGGGATCAGGAAGTACCATGGATATCGGTAGAGATTGACGTGGAATCGTATCCCAAAGAACGACACCACCAAGGAAACGGCATAACATATCACTGTGGCCACCCACATTTGTGTAAATTGGAGTAGATAAATAAATATAAAAGAAAAAAGAGGGCACCAATACAGATCTACGTAAACCCTCTAAAAAGATTTTAGAGAGAGAGCAAAAAAATATAAACAGTGTTTACTTTGGTCTACGGTGAGGGATCCGGTGTGTGACCAAATAAACGAGGGATCCAGGAAGTTAATAGTCAGGAGAAAACCGACGTATCCATTCGCGGTTACATAAATGAACGCAGGGTCGCACATTAAATTTTTAGGATAACCCATCACAGTTTTGCCAGAGATGTCCGCCAGTCCCGAACAGCCCAAGAAATCAGTGGGGTTTGCTCCACCACCCGCAGAAGATTTGCGGCAACACCATCAGCAGCTCCGCAAGAAAGAAGAGGAAAAGCTTCAGGCAAATCCTTTCCATAAGATTCCGCCTGAGTTGGCATACCTCCAACCAAAGACCCCAGGGCCACAGCCATTGCCTCTGTTTGTTAAGAAACCAAGATCTCATAGGGAATCGGCACCGGCACCGCCCCTCGGTGACTTGAAACTTCTTGCCATTAAGGACATTTCTGTCCAGAACAAGGAAACCGAACTCAATTTCCACTACCCATCCATCGAAAGACCCATTGCCTCAACCCATGTATTGGTAGACATCAAGTATGCCTCGCTCAATTCCTATGACCTTGCAAAGATCAACAAGTATCTCCTCAATGTCAGCAATGTCAAGGTCGGTCTTGGCTACGAGTTTGCCGGAGTTGTAGCCGAAATCGGCTCATCGGTCCACGACTTTGCTCCCGGCAATTTTGTATTTGGTCTCGTAGACCCTTCAAGACGAAAGGGCGCGTTATCAACCAGTTTGGTGATCATACCTGGCTCCGATATACTCGTTAAAGTCGACCAGGCTACTCTTGATTCTTTGGATGGATCGGAAGTCGAACTTTCGTTTGACAGCAATGCTGAAGTTAAAGACTTTGGTATTGATTCAGATGATGAGATTCCATTTGAACCAGAATCACAGCCGACTGACCATGAACAGGAACAAGAGCAGGAACAAGAACAGGAACAAGAGCCACAAACAAACGATACCGAGCAAGTATCAACAGATCAGGTCCAAGAAACGATTGCAGACACGCCAACGCCTGCCAAGAAACAGCCTATTAAAGCTAAAAAGGATAGTGCTTACCCCATTGAACGTGATCTTGCCCCATTGGCCAAGTTGACAACGTTTCCACTTCTTTATTGTCATGCCAAAAGGATCCTCTCGCATTTGAAGCAGGGTCCCACTGCTAGTATCCTTATCAATGGTGCCGATACCAACTTGGGACTCACCCTTGTCCAGCTCTTGAACTCGAACCTATACTCGTTTTCCAAGCTTAATATCGTGCTTTTAATTCGTGAAGAGAGCGAGACATACATGAATAAATTTGTCAGCATATTCAGTAAGGGCAAGTACTTCGACCCATCCGTTATCAAGAAGATCAGCTTGGTCACATTTAATCTGGTGAACGAGGACATCGTGTTGCCCAGAGAAAAGGTTCCGATTAATTGGAAGAAACCGGATTACTTGGCAGCCCAGATCATCGAGGCGCTCTTTACCACTCAATACTACGACAGTGACGCCTTAATCGATGAACAGAATATTCACCAGTACAAGTTGGATATGATTGTTGATATTGTTGGCAGCAAGCGGTATTTGCAAACCACATCGATCCAGTTCAAGAAACTAGACGAGTTGAAGCTTCCAACCCATACCCATACCAACGCACCATTGTACAAGTTATTCAATGGTAACACGAAGGAACCACTTTTGACGAAACTTCTCAAACCTAAAAAAGATGGCTCAACATTTGTCTCGGCGTGCAGTTTTCTGGTGGGGGTTCCTACGTATACCATCGATGAATTAATTCCCCACAACGAAACTGTCAATCCATGGACTGGGGGGTGGACATCGAATTTCTTGAATACCATGACAAACTACAATTACCATGACGAAACTGATTTGAAGATCAGCCAAGATGCTGTTGTTGAAGGGTTGCAACAGGTTTTAGAGGGCTACTTAAAGTTTCGTATTGACGATGTAATCGACTGGAGGAATGATTTTAAGAATCGCATAAGGTCACTAAAAGAAAGGAACGGGAAGATTGTTCTAAGAATCGAGGATTTTTAAGCGTACTTCATTCTGGATGCCGCGTGGTATGATTCCTTGCCTAATAATTCTTTGCAACTCACACAAATCCCATCACACATTATTATATACAGGCTAGCAACTAAGGAATAAGCTCAAATCTCATTTACCTTATTGGTGGAAATCGTAACTGGCTAGCAAATAAAAATATTATTTTGTAGTGAGACACGGATAGAAACGGTTACCCATGTTTTGTGCACAAAATTTTTTCAGTACCTCAACTTACTAATAGAAGAATCCAGACTACTCCAGTGGTCTTCATAACCCATTAAAGATACCATTTTCAAGTAGACTTTTGAATACAGGCCATATACTCATAAGTGCAACACAATGCCACAATGTGCCAGATGAAACTTTTATGTTAAAGTTGAACATGTTGCAAAAGTTCACTCAAAAAAACAAAATACTCTTAACCGTTTCTCATTTCCACGGAAACCCAAAAAGATCAGGAGACTTGGAAAGCAGCATATTTTTCTGTACGAGTGTCACGAAAATATTACAACTTCTTCTGAAATGAATTATAAAAGCATCGAGATCCAATATGATAATCTTATAAGATGAATTTCATCAGAAAGCTCACCTCATCCAAACCCATTATTAGAAACATGAGCACTGCCAAACAAATTTACAAGATCCAAGAACTTACTGAAGCCCAAAAGGCTATTGTTCGTGCTTCGGTCCCTGTCTTGGAACAAAGTGGTGAACTCTTGACTAGAACTTTCTACCAGAACATGTTTAACAACTTCCCCGTTGTTAGACCTTTCTTCAACGAGTCTGATCAAAAGTTGTTGAGACAACCAAAAATTCTTGCCTTTGCCTTGTTGAATTACGCCAAGAACATCGATGACTTGACCCCATTGACTGCTTTTGTTGGTCAGATCGTCGAGAAGCACGTTGGTTTGCAGGTTGAAGCCGAACACTACCCTATCGTTGGTGAATCCTTGTTGAAGACCATGGTTCAGCTTTTAGGTGAAGAAACAGCCAATGCTGAGTTCTTGGCTGCATGGAGTGCTGCTTATGGAAACTTGGCTCAACTCTTGATCGACGCTGAATTTGCTCAATACCAAAGGCAACCATGGGCCGGATTCCGTAAGTTCACTGTCACCAAGCTTGTTGATGAATGTGACGATGTCAAGTCGATATACTTGAAGCCTTCTAACTCTAACGAAAAGATCGGTGTCCCAAAGAGAGGTCAATACATCTGTATCAGATGGGTTTTGCCAGGTTCTACCGAAGAAAATTCAAGAGAATATTCTCTTTCTGAATTCCCAACCGAAAATGAATACCGTATCTCCGTCAGAAAGGTTGAAGACGGTAAGATTTCTGGTTTCGTTCACGATGTTTTGAAGGTTGGCGATGAGCTTAAGATTGCTCCTCCTGCTGGTCAATTCGTTTACGAAGAATCTCCTAAGGATGTCGTTTTAGTTGTTGGTGGTATTGGTATCACTCCAATTATTTCTATCTTGGAACAATCATTGGAAGATGGTCGTAAGGTTACTCTTTTGAACTGTAACAAGAACTTCGGTTCGAGACCTTTCGCTCTGTACTTGAAGCAACTCAAGGAGAAGTATCCAACCACCTTAGCCATCAAGGAATTCCTCTCTAACGAAACTAATGTTGCTGGTGCGATCGACACTATTGAGTTGAGAAAGCTTTCCAAGGACGATTTGAAATTCATTGACAATGAAAAGGACGTCTACTTACTTGGTCCACGTGAATTTATGAAATTTGTCAGAGGTGAATTGGAAGAGAAAATTCCTAACATCAAGTACGAATTCTTTGGCCCAACTGAGGTTTAGTATCACTGGTGACAAAAGGGTAATCAACTTTATTTATGATATACAAATATTTTTCTCTTTAGAGAGATGTAAAAAAATAGACGGAGATTATCGGGGTTAATTTCTCGGAGTTAATTCACGGCGGATTCTAATATCCCCGAATATATACTTGTTACGACCATCAGTGGCGCAGGTGTAATTGTTTATTCAAAAAACTTTAAATGACCTACTGAATTATAATTCTCGCAATGAAAAAGGGCCGATGAGTCAACAAAAAAGTGAGACAATTTGGTTGGTTGCACTTGCTTAGGTTCCCCTAATTCAAAGGCATCTTTGGTAAAGACTCCACGATTAAATCAATAAAAATAATTCTTGTATAATAATAATGATGAGGATAATAAAAATAATGTATTAATAGAACGAGACGAATACGAGAAAGTTCCTCAAATAGGAGTGATGGTTACAAAGAATTGGAACTTAAAACAATTTTTGCGAAGATTCCTCTTGCACCGATTTCTCGTATGGACCACGAACTCAACTTTTTGTGTGGGTGATAAGCCGCGACATTAGATTAAAAGGTACGGGGTACTTTCCTGCATTTACATAAGCGATTACATAAGTACAACCAGGCTGCTGACTAAACTAATTATCCCTTAATCAAAAAATATCTAAAACTTGCCAGTATTCTGGTCTGGCTCGGCCGAGTCCTCTACGTGGTCTAGAGTCACTACAGTTGTGTCTGCTGCGCCAGAAAACTATAATAGCAAATTTAAACTGAAATCAATTGACAGTACCTTTATAGGGTCTACAGACCAGTATGGCCTTTTTACGCATTAGAAGAAATGTATGATATCCTATCGTTAAGATATACTTGGTCATATGTCATCTTGCCCACTTGGCTATTATTATAAGCGATAAACAGTTGACGCAGTCAGGGTCTAAAAAAGAAAAGACGCGGAGTTAAAGAACCGATGATAAAAAAATGGAAGTGAAGTTTCGCCGTGACACAAACGGCGCAATCCACTAAAAACCCGCAGATACCTTGAACAAGTGTAAATGAGACGTGGCCATTTACAGCTAGACGCCTCTGTATCAAAAAAACGCATAATTATTATCATTACGTGCACATGTTAATAATAGAATGGTAGAGTGGAACAACGCCACTGTCATTCATATGTCCGTTTAGGTTGAGATACACTGGTCGACGAAGTTTCTTGTTAAGTAGCTGTATCAAAGTTGATAGCCGGGTCAGTTGGACGTTTTGGGCCAATTGCGTTGTAAGAGACTCGATTACGTAAAGATATTCTCCCATGGTAATATTATTCTTTTCGTTGATGTAAACTGTTACCGGAGTCTTGGAATCCTCGTAGTATGTAACCACCACACTATATTCCACTTCATCAACTACCACTTCTTCTATTTTCTGTACCATTGCTGTCTTTGTTGATTGGAAAACGTCGATTTTATCCTGATCACCGATTTGAGTTTGGCGAAGCAGTTGAAGCTATATGCACCACCACGCTTTCCATTGTTCCACATTATGAGAATTATTTTTTATACCAGGTCTCTTCTAGTTTGCCAGGCTTTTTCTTTTTTTTGAGAGGATTCAAAACCCGTACATGTAGATACGATTTAACGCTAATCTAATACCTTTTAGGAAATTGAGTGATCATGTTTGCCTCCAGACCATATTTACAAAATTCGGAAAACAACCACGCTTTTTTTTTTTCTGTTATAAATAGTTTGCCACCTCTTCTAAGCCGTTCCCTTTGCGATCCCGTATACAGTCAACAGCCAGATCGCGTCAACTATTTATAGCTGCAACATCACTTTTATCTTAACTAACGGTTCTTCAGTTCCAATTTTTTCGTGTCCTCCAGTGGTGGCAACTCTCTTCTTTAGATGGATTATTTGCGTCTGTCTTCCCCATCCTCAACCAGTACTTCGTCAATCACTACCACCTCAACCACCAGCATCTCACTAGCAAGATCTGACTCAACAACTACTCTGCTAATTGACTCCGAATTCGTTACTACTTTTTCCGGTGCTGATGTGGCAGCAGCTATGGAATCTACAAAATTCTCACAAGACCTAATTGACTCGATCAACGCGTGTTTGTTCACAAAAGCAGAAACTGGCATTAACAATTGCTCGTTCCCCTTGGTCATTCATATCTTCTTCCGCTCAAAAAATAGCCTCCAGGAAATATCACAATTTTTGACAGCATTCGACTTGCAAGATGCTACATCATTGCGATTCGATACTGCAGAATCCAATTCAGGTGCAGTGGATATATCATGCACCGACTCAAATAAGCACGTTGTCGACGATCTAATTTATAAAATAAAGGACTACAACGATTCTCACAGTGAGAGTCTTGACTACCACTTGGACTATACAAATTTCTTGTCCCATCCTGGGATCTTATTTGTTAAAAACCTTTCAGAGTCTTTGGTGTTTGACACACCTCAGGAATGCACCATCATTCGCAAGCAAGACGCCAGTTCGTACGAGAACAACTTGTTTAAACTTTTTATTGATAACAGTCATTTTCGGTCGTTGCGCGAAATCAAAATCTTTCATAGCGAGATAAATTCTGTGTTATCTTGCTTTGCAATTGCCAAGTTTGAAAATTACCATGATATAGACATTGTCATGTCCAAGCTTAATAAGCTTGTGCCCAATCCTTTCAATGAAAACAAAAATGTTCCACTATATTTGAACAAGTACTTACATAGACGGGAAAGAGGCAATAGTGGCTCCGGTGGATTGCTTTACAAATCGCAAATATCATCTACACAATTGACAGGCGGTTCCACTGCTAACGAATTTGATTGCATTTTTATTGAAAACTTGGTGAAATTTTTTCCTCCAGACGTTAACTTGGGACTTTTCTATCAATTTGTGGCCAAAATTACTTCAATGGGCAACCCCATTGACGTGACATTTTTCCCAATTTTTAATACCGAGGAGCAGTTGTCTTATACATCACGGTTAAAATTCGTGGATTACGGTTATATCAAATTTAAAAGGACAGCTTGTGCCCTGATGAAAGTTTTGAAGTTACTATATTATTTGAACAATTTAACTTGGAAACAGTTCTGTGAGTTGGACGAAACTAACTTAGAACCATTAAATACAACTGACAAACCAGAAGAATTACAAGAGACTGGAATAAGAATGACCATTGCACAATTCAAACATAACCCATATTTATTTAAAAATGCCAATTGCAGATACTTGGCATATGACTCCGATTCAGAGCAGATATTGACGTCTCCAACCAGTACTTTATTTTTAACTAGTGTATTTTCTGAAACGGCAAATTATCAAGAAACCAACATCTATGTGAGTAATCTTCCGACCCTTTTCAACAATGATGATAAATTATGGGAAGATTTCTGGAAAGGATTTGGTATCATTAAGTCTGCCCGAATTATCAAGCCGCAATTCTATAGAGATGACACTGATAAGGGAATGGATTCTTCTAGGGCTAAGAATTCGTCTGGCAAAATTGGGTTTGTATTTTATAATGACTTCAAGATGACCCTTCGTGCAATTCTTCTTACCAACAACAAGTTGATCAATATCGAAGGGCACGCTAGTCCAATCTTGATTCAATCTTCGTTTGCAATCCAAAAGACTAATAGCAAGGCTCCAAACGGAAACAACAATTGCCCAAATAATTACTACAATGTTCCAATTACAAATTCTACGCATTTTGGACAGCAACCACCATGCACATTGCCCATTGTTTCACCACCCTTGGTGCCTGTGATTCCCGCAATGTATCCATATATGCAATTCATGTCCCCACCGATGATGCAATCGCAAATTCCGTACTACAACCCCTACTTAGTACCAGATGTATCACCTGCCACAGCTCAGCCGTATTTGTATATGCAAGGCTTTCCGTATTCTGGAAGCAGTCCCGGATCGGTTGATAGCCAGGAATTCTATGGTTACGTGCCTTACAGCCCAGGATATTATTACACTTATGAGCGTGAGGAACATGATTCAATTAACGACGAAGAATAGCTTCTTGAAACATATGCCCTGGTTTGGAGTTTGATTTTATTCGTATTTGTTTATAGCGTTTTAACTCACAACTACCTTCAAATTCGCCTCATCCGACCCCTCTTCGGATTGTCTGCTTCCGTAGTTAATAAACCGTTCTAAAATAATTCATGGCAAAAATTTCTTTTTCTCTTATAATTAACAAGCAACTGTTGGGACAAGTTCGAGATATTTTTTAGTTCGTTTGATAGACGTGACTTGATATTGAGCCCTGATAACATTGTAAATGTATGTTTAGGGTTTCAATAGGAGGCAGCCTCCACAGGTCCGACCAATTAAGTTTCATAGTAATATGTACCGTCTTATACAGTATTTCCAAGCGATTTCTTCCACCTCTCATATCAAAATGTCTCAGGTGGAGACATCAAGAAATCCGGCCTCGATATCCGAAAAAGTCGGAATTCACTTAACAGAGGTGCGACTTTCTCTTGAAAAAAACTGTATGCACTAATACTGGCTTATATACACTAATCCTGGCTTGCTTTATTTTACATATTGGCAAATTTGCACTTATGTACGAAGATAATTATAATGTCGCAACCTGAGACATTTTGATATGAGAGGTGGAAAAAATCGCTTGGAAATACTGTATGTGAAATTCTTATGTACAATGCAATCCTTCGTGAAAATCCACACGATCCAACCCACTACTAAAAATATAGATCTATAAACTTGGTGGCAAATCGTCCCTGGATCTAGGTGTAATATTGGCGGATGTGCGTTCAAAAATAGCAGTATCCACAACCTCTTCCGCCTCTTCTTCTACAGGTTCAACGGCTTTAACCTCTTCGATGTAATACTTGAGCATACTCTCAATCCCATTTTTTAATGTCACTGAGCTCGAGTCGCACGATCTGCATGCTCCCATCAACCTCAAAAATACTGTGCCGTCTTCCTCTCTAAATCTGACAAATTCGATGTCCCCACCATCGTCCTGGATAGCAGGCCTAATCCGGGTAAAAATTAATTCCTTTATCATCGACACAACCTCATCGTCATCTTCATTAATCTCCATATCCAGAGAGATGGAATGTCCCTCCGTTAAAATTGGAGTACCGTTTGTCAAATACTCGGTTAAAATACTAAAGATTTCAGGTTTTAGCAAGGACCACTCCTGTTCATAAGTTGACTTTTCAACTGTGATAAAGTTAGATCCATACATGATTGACTTCACTCCATCAACACTAAAAAGTTTCACCGCCAATGGCGAACATGCAGCCTCTCTTCCACTTAGAAACTCTTTAGTTTCGTTCTCCCCAAGTATCTTCATCGAAGGTAAAAACATCAACGCATTCTCATTTGGCGTTTCTGCTGTCTGAATAAACAAGTTACGCAACTGAAGTCCAACTAGACGTGTAGGTCTCAGCACTACTCCACGGATACCAAAGCTGCTCAAGCCTCTATATAATCCAAGCATCATTGTATGTCTTCCTAATCTATAATTCTCGGATTGTTTAGAAATAAATTTGACCTTATGTAAGCACCTCTATAATCTTCTGAGGAAAAGAGGAAAACAGAAAAGAAAAGAAAACAAAAGAAAAGAAAAAAAGTCTCGATTGAGCTGTATACCATTTGTCCTGTGCATTTCTATCAATAATTAAAACAACAAGCTTTCAAACAACGATGCTGTTTGTTCCTCTACTTTAGAATCAGATTCACCTTCGGTACTAATTCTTTGATCGAGTTGTAATTTGTTTTCAGCCAATTGTAACATGCTCTCCTCAATCGAATCATTACAAATGATCTTGTAAACTGTAACCTCCTTCTTTTGTCCGACTCTATGTGCACGGTCCTCGGCCTGCTTGTCGTCATGTGGATTAAAGGATTGATCAAAGATAATAACGTTATTCGCTGCAATCAAGTTGATACCAAACCCTCCAGCTTTTGTCGATAATAAAAACACGGGAATCGTATCGTCCTCGTAGAACTCATCGATGATGTCCTGTCTGATTTCAACTGAAGTAGCTCCATCTAATCTCACAAATTTATACTTCTTCAAGGTCAAACATCTTTCTAAAATGTCTAAAACTTGAGTAAAAAGCGAAAAGATTAACACCTTTTCCTTCTTTTGGTTGATTATCTTATCTAAAAGATCATTCAACACAGTGATCTTACCACTATTGGTAAATTCACTATCATCTAATATGTAATTGGAAAGTGTGTTTGGGAATTTTTCACACAAATTGTTCAACTCAAAATCAGACATTACTTGCATGTCTTCGTAGATAAAAGTTTCGTTGGCTGTAACATATTCTGGTTCTTTCTTAATGGCCTTTGCCATCACCTCTAGCTTGTCGTTAGGATACACATTTCTGAACAACAAAGGATGCAACGTGGCCTTACGCAAAGCCATGAGAACGTTAGAAGAGGTAGGGATAGGATTCTTTCTAGCTGCTTCAATCTCTTCCCTTCTGGTCAATAATCTTCTTCTTTCACGTTCAGCTTTAGTGACTTTGGCCTGGTTTACATTTTGTAGGTAAATCTTTCGTTGAATCTCAGTCAAATCACATCTGATAATTTCATGACATTTGGCCGGAAGGTGTTGTAACACTTGACTCTTTTTACGTCTCAAAACAAACGGAGTCATCATAGTTTTAGCCTTATTGATAGCTTGCGAGGATAACAATGGGTTATAATTAGTTGGAGTCGATGATGACGAAGATGTAGAAATTCTACCCAGCTTTTGGTTGAACAAGCCTTGCAAGTCTTCCTTCTTATCCACAAATAACTTGGGTAACATGAACGATAATAACGACACCAATTCTTTCAAGTTATTTTGCAAAGGAGTACCGGTCAATAACAATCTAAATTTAGCCTTCAATCTCATCAAACGGTTGTACCTCTCAGTTCCAGAATTCTTTAGAAAATGCCCTTCGTCATAAACAATAATATCAAAGTTTTGATTTCTCAAAAACTTGAAATCTGGGGATGAGCCAGCAGCCATACTATAAGTGGTAACCATAACATCGAAATCCTGATCGGCTAAGTCCCAGCGAAGTTGTTCACGTTCCTTAACAGAACCATAATAAGCTTGAACGACTAAATCGGGGCAAAACTTTTGGAATTCTCGCAACCAGTTCTCAATAGTAGACGCAGGAACGACAACGAGGTGAGCACCCTTCTTGACATCATTTTGTTTCAAGTGAGCCATAAATGAAATGACTTGACAAGTTTTCCCCAAACCCATTTCGTCTGCTAAAATACACGAAAGTTTGTTCTGATACAACAAGTTTAACCAGTTAATACCAACCTGCTGGTAATTATTCAATGTAATATCTTCAGCTAACAAAGAAGGTTTGTGCTTGATATACTTTAAGCCCTTCTTCTTATGATTAGTGACGATTACATCTTCGGCATCTTCGTCGTCATCCAAGTCAAGAACCTCGACTTCGTCATTCACAGGATCAAGGTCAACAACATCTAACTCACCTTCACCCGTGACTTTAACACCCCATTCTTTCATTTGCTTGAAAATGGCATCACCATATTCTGAGCATGTCTTGATTAAAGAGTCAACTGCTCTATATCCCTTCAAACTGAATTCAGTACTTTCGATAATTCTTAATCCCAACTTCTTTTTCTTTTTCGATATTTTAGCAGGATCAACTTCTGAGTCCGGGTCTATGAAGTCACTCTCAGCAATATCATAAATAGTGTTGAACGGTCTCTGAGAAATAACAACTTCGGCAACACCGGGCGAGATACCACATATTTCTATCATATCCTGGGCAGAAGCATTGCTAATAAATTCGAATATCTGAGCATCAATGGACGTAATTCCTGTGTGAAAGTTCGCTTCATCATCTTCCTCCGACATATCATCACTTAAGATTTCATCTTCAAGATGGTCATCTTCTTCATACTTTCTGCTCTTTTTACTTTGCTTTATCTTTTCTTCCAACGCATCCAAGTCATCTGGAACTACCATAGGTGGAACACGGTCATCAAGAGACGGAAGACGGGTGTCGGCAGTTCCACGTACAAGTTTACGTCTTTTAGGTTCCGGTTTAGGTTGCGTGAAACTATCAATCGTAATTTGGGCCTTGGGTTTGAACTTGTACTTATCAAGAATCGACAATTTGGATTTCTTGATTTCGACCTTTGTTGAAGCCACTGTATTTGGAGTAGGCAGGGCTTTAACTGGTGATACTATTTCCTTAACTCTGGCCTTGCCTCTGATTTTGATCGGCGATGCATCTTCGTCTTCAGTATGGTGCTGCTCTGTCTCTTGTTGTCTCTTCAACTGTTGTTCATATTCACGCTTCATTCGTTCCTCAGATGCTAATTGTTTGAGTCGTCTTTCTTCTTCATGCTGTTGTGCTGTTTTGGCATCTATTTTGGCCAAGATATCGGCCTTGTTGTAATTGTCCGAGAGCCATTGGGTAATATCTCTAAGGTTTCCCTTACCCTTTACAAACCCTTTAAAGATATCACTTTCTTCAAGATAGTAGAATCGTTTTCTGACCATATCGAAGTCTTTATGTTGTCGGATAGCCTGTCGCTTGGCCTCTAAGGCATGCTGTTTGGTGGTATCCATTATACTCGGTGGCATAAATGAAGGTTTTGTTTGTGGAGACGAGTTGATAGCTATAGGCAGCGAAGAAGGGACTTGCACGTAGCTGGAGTCTTTTTTTGTTGGTGTATGGTCCACGGAAATGATATGAGGATGGTTTTTCTGGTACCAACTCATCTTTATTGATCAAGAATCGCCGAAAAATTTTACGCGTTTGGATGCAAATAGTTGCAAAAAAAAATCTCTACATTCATGTTCATTTCAACTAAATAACCAGAGTCGTATGGGCAACTAAATATTAACAAAAGAAAGAAGAAAAAAAGAAAGGTTCTACCTAAATGAATTCAAGTACTGAGACACATCCTGGTCTAAGTAAGTTTCGTCGTTCAAGTACTTTAAATCTGTCACTGGACGTTCGGCCTGGGGCGAGATTCTGAACGCGTGTCTCAAAACCGGCGTGTTCCAGTCAATTACCGCCGAGTGAACAGTGCGTCTGTTGTCCCAGAGAACAACGGTGTTGGGTTCCCAGCTGGCCCGTAACTGTAAATCATGTGCTTGTTCAACGTGTGTAAAGAGGAACTGGAGTAAACTATCCGATTCTTCCTCCTTCAACTCTACAATTCGTCTGCCAAACTCACGGTTGAGAAACAAGTACTTCTCCTTGGTGACTGGGTGTTGTCTAACAATGGGATGGATGTTTGAGACCGGCTTTCTTCTCAATACTCCTCCAGCCAGCTGGTTGAGGTGTGCTTGGTCTTCAGCCGTGTGTAAGACATGTAAACCGTCTAACATTTTCTGCATTGTAGGACTGAGTCTCTTGTATGCTTCAACAGTATCAGCAAAAATGGTATCGCCACCAGCATCTGGCCCCTCCAATACACTGAAGAAAGTGATGCCAGGAGGATTCAACTCGTATGAAACATCAGAGTGCCACGAAATGCTATTTGTGTGAGATATGAACGCTGATTCTAACTCAGTTTGTGACAATCCACGAAAGGTTACGTGCAATTCTGGAAATCCCTCGGGGGAGCCCAGCGTGGGGTGGATGTGTGGTGGACCAAAGTATGATCCGTATTTCACAGCAAATTCTGGTCCATGCAGACCAAAATCCTGATTACGGAACACAACCACCCCGCGCTGTGCCACAAGCAATGCCAACTCGTCTTTAGCATTATCATCCAATTGTGAGAGCTGAACCCCGTGAACTTCAGTACCAAATTTTGGTGTGATGTTCTTGGTCGTTTCTCCTTGCTGTGGGAAAAGATGGGAAAGCAGGGGATCCGCAAACGTTGCTCTATCAACATGCTTAAAGAAGGCAAGAGGTGGGTATTTCTGGTTGTTGTTCCACGTAGGCAAAAAGTCAGGGAACTTTGAGTGGTCGCTATTCTTTCTGCTGATGGTATAGGCGCCCGACAGCGTTTTGACGTTGTGCTCGGCGTTGAATTGTGAGGGATCGTACTTGTTAGCAGTGGATACAGGCATCGGTACTTACAGACCTCCAACTATTCTCTGTGAACCTCATTATATATAGTGGAGAAGATGATGCAATCTCTGCTCTGATATTTCCCATACATATTTTTTAGCAGCCACAGTGTTTATTTTTTGCAGCATCATTCTTTTCGTGAGTATGCCGAAAGGGAACATTGCCACAACTGACTGTCGCGTGTGCCTTACTAACACCCGAATCAACCTATTATCTCCAATTTTACTGTGGATCCATACAAGAACAAAAAAAATAAGAGAAGATGGCAAAACAGTTGCATATGTAGCTGTGGCTCAAGATATGTTCCTTTGTGCTTTAGTTCGCTTACTTTTTCAGTCTTTGTTTCTATTTCTGGTTTGGGGATACTGAAAAAAGCTGCGACCCGAGCCGATCATCGGATTTGCTTCTGTTCCACAGATTTCCAGAAACCACCACATTTGTTGTTTCTGGCTAGTTTCTATTAATATTATTGTACTCTAGAAATGTTTGAATTAGTGTGGGGTGTGGGACTGGATGGATGTGGATAGGAAGTCGTGCGCATGCGAACTGAAAAATGACAACGATACTTGCGATGTTGAGACAAAAACCCCGTAAGTCGTCACCACAAATGTCGGAATGGCTCACTACTTTTCCCGGCTACAGCCAGGTACTTGCCACAGCCAAGAAGGTATTTGGCAGAATAGTTAACCAGGGACCCACACCCAACCATGTCGGCATAATTATGGACGGTAACCGCCGATATGCAAAGAACAACAAAATAGAATTAAAAGAAGGCCACAACTTAGGTTTCGAAAGTATGGCCAATATCTTGGAGCTCTTGTACGAATCAGGAGTGAAATGTGCTACCGTATATGCGTTTTCGATAGAGAACTTCAAACGACTGAGCTACGAGGTACAGTGGTTAATGGACTTAGCTAAGCTGAAGATGCAACAGATCTCGCAGCACGGAGAGCTTTGCGAGCAGTACGGAATTAAGATCAAGATATTAGGCAACCTTGCACTTCTTCCACCCGATGTTCGTCAAATCTTGGACGAAACAGAACGAATCACCGAGAACAACACCAGAGCAGTCCTCAATGTGTGTTTCCCCTACACATCACGCGACGAGATGACACGATCGATCAAGTGCGTAGTGGACGAGAGTGTCAAGCACAGCAGCGACTATATCATTGACGAAGCTACCATCGACCAGCACTTGTACACTTCGGACCTGCCACCACTTGATCTCTTGGTACGGACATCAGGAACGTACCGGTTGTCAGACTTTTTGTTATGGCAGTGTGTGGATCCCACATGTTCAGTTGTATTTATCGACAAGCTCTGGCCCGCTTTTACACCGTGGGACATGTACAAGATCCTCATTAACTGGAGTTTTAATACATACTGGTATGGCCACGGCAGCGGAAAAGTACCGCGCGCCCAGAGATTGCAGCCGGGGTCCGAACTGAGTCCAGAATCGACTACCAGCATGGCAGCAACGCCGCCCACCACAGGATTTCTGCGGTATGCTGACGACTCGGACGACAGCAGCCTCATTGAGGATGGTGGTGACGAGTTGGACACGCTGACATCCAAAGAGTCGTCGCCTCACACCGCTTCAAAACAATCTATTTAATTGCATTACTGTATATAGACATGGCAGGCTACAGGTACTGCGGTACCCTAGTCAAGATGTGTTTCTTGCTAGCAAGAGCATATGCATGAACGAACAGACAATAATACCACCATTAATAAACTTGGGTAATATAGCACCACTTTTGTTGGATTTCTGATTATCGCCAGCCGTTTTTATTTTGTTTTTGGTGCAACTCTTATCGCACGTGATACCGGCACCGGCAGCACATACAGTATCGGTCCTGACTCATACTGAAATGTCCGGCATTTCGGTGCAAAATTCAATCCAACGTTTTTTACATCAATCTCTACACGTTGTTCTTAGACAATCAAAGTATACCATGGAATTAGTTAACCACCTCCCCGATCGGTTGTTATTTGCAGTTCCCAAGAGTACGTAAAGAACTGCCTTTTAAATTACGTCTGGCTCCCCATTCCACATACTAACCTTTCCAGAGGGTCGTTTGCATGAAAAATGCTGTAATTTGTTGAAAGGCGCCGATATCCAGTTCAGACGTTCGAGCAGATTAGATATTGCTCTCTCCACAACTTTACCTGTGGCATTGATCTTTTTGCCAGCAGCCGATATCCCTGTGTTTGTTGCCGAAGGTAACTGTGACTTGGGCATAACTGGCATGGACCAGATTAAAGAAGCCCAATTGTTCGACTCCATCGATGACTTGTTGGACTTGGAGTTCGGCACATGTAAGCTCCAGATCCAAGTTCCTGCTGAAGGCCCTTACGACGAACCAAAGCAATTGGTGGGTAAGAGGATTGTCAGTTCATTCACCAAATTATCCCAGGACTACTTCAAGCAATTGGAGGGCAGCGAAACTCTTTCCACACAAATCAAGTACGTTGGGGGTTCAGTGGAAGCTTCTTGTGCTTTGGGTGTTGCCGATGCCATTGTCGATTTGGTTGAATCGGGTGAAACTATGAAGGCTGCGGGTCTCAAGGCCATCGATACCGTGTTGACCACTAGTGCCCACTTGTTCTCTTCCAAGAAACCCAAGTTCCCTGAATTGGTGGAAAAGATCCGTCAGAGATTTGAGGGAATCTTGGCTTCTCAGAGATATGTCTTGTGTAACTACAATGCACCAAGATCGATCTTGCTGATTGCGTTGACTATCACACCTGGCAGAAGAGCAGCCACGGTATCGACCTTGGAGAAGAGCAAGGCCGATGAAGAAGACTGGGTTGCAGTTTCGTCTATGGTAGAAAGAAAGAGGATCGGTGATGTCATGGATGAATTGAAACTGGTAGGAGCTTCTGACATCTTGGTGTTAGAGATCGGAAACTGTAGAGTCTAACAAAACAACAACAAAAATGTATAGAAAAGGGTAAATTCACATTATTTCAACTTTTATTTCCTACAAGACAATATCTCTAATACCATCCTTATCGACTGCTTTCACATAGACGCCCTTGAAGTCGATCGGCATTCTAGTTTCTAATTCCTTTATGCACAACTTCAACAACTCTAAACCTTCGGCCAACTTCATGTCTTTTCTATAGTGTTTATCCAACAAGGACGTGGCGTAGAATCCTGCGTAACCGTGTGCTCCGTACGGCAATTCAACCTGGGTTCCCAAGTAATCTATCCAGTTCAACGAAGGAGTGCTCGTCTTGGTATCAAACCCGCCTATCAACACATTGACCTGATATGGCTTTCTTGATCTGAGCGACTTAGCCAACTCGTTTCTGACAAACGAGGCTGTCGACTTTGGTGTCAACTCAATGTCATTTTCACGCATGCTATACAATTGGATGTTAGCTTGTACGTACTCAGCAAAATGGACGGTGTCACCAGCTTCACCGGTGTAGGCGACCAAGTTGTGTAGGTTCAACTGACGAGTTTTGTCGTCTGAATCCTTCAACACAGATATACCTCTGGTAGCAGCCTTGGACGTGGCAATGATAGTGGCATCCTGTACTCTGATTCCTAAAATGATATCCATGGTGCCTTGATGTCTCTGTTGGTCAAATTGTAGTGAGAGTTGGTGCGTTTGCCATCAGGACTTTTGTGAGCGTGAGGTTTGAGGGGACGTGCACGGGAAAAAACGACCAAAGGGCCTTTACATAGTTTACCGTTCATTTTTTTATTACTGCGAATTTTTTTGGACTATTTTCCAGCCAACTTTTTATCAATAAGCAGCGAGATCAACTTGGCCAAAGCACTCTCTTCATTATTGATCTGACTGGCCAAATTGATTTCGATTTGCTTCTCAATCAACTTTCCTGTCAAATCAACTTCAATATTAACCGTCTCCTTCAATGCCTTCAATGGTAACACGACCTTCGTCTGGGTATAGCTTACCATCATGATGGAAAACGTTCCAGCACCGTAATCAACAGCCGTCACTGTCAATGACGTTCCGTCAACAGCAATGAATCCCTTCTCAACAATGTAATTCATGTACTCCTTATCTCTCAACTCGAACGTAAATGTAATGGCATTACCGTCGGCAATACGATTAGTAATGTACGCAACGGTATCCACATGTCCCTGAACAACATGGCCCCCCATTCTCACATCACTGGTCACAGCCCGTTCCAAGTTAACCTTAGAACCTGCCTTTAGCACACCAAGATCACTACGACGCAACGTTTCGGGAGCAATACCCACCTTGTATTGCGTCTTGGCCTCGTCAAACTCCGTCACGGTCAAGCACACTCCGTTGGTGGCGATCGAATCGCCCAATTGCACATCCTCCAAAATCGAAGCACAGTCTCCAAAGGTTATAGAAACTCCATTACCGCCCGATTCAGACGTGTCAAGCTCCTTGAACTCCAAAACAGTACCTATGGTTTCAATCAATCCAGTAAACATTATCTGCTTCACCACAAATCAGTAGAATCTCTTAGTAATATACCTATGTGTCTGGTCACGTGAACGGTCATCTCTTATCTTCCCTCCCCACCCAAAGTTTTATCTTTATCCTCTCAACACGAGCAAGAGGGGGCCACCAACAGATAAAGGCTTATGTTATTATCTTTAGCGTCACTGACTCCGATGTAGATGACTATTCATTTACTTTATCGGAGAAATATATTACATATATACTCACATTTACGCACGATTCGATAAACGTAGTAATTGTCATACTTTCTCACATGAACAAAACACTCAAGGTGAAAAATCTCGTCTTGGAATAACTCCTACCTTAACTATGCCATTTAGATTCCCTGTCAAGTTTGAGATTCCCAAACACAGTTTTGTCAACGCTAGAGTCATAAGAGACCAGTTTAAGAGATTGCAGTATGAGGAACACGAGGTCACTAGAAATGCCTTGAAGTACATTGCCAGAAACACTGACTTACCCCCAAGAGCCAGATTGGAGGCCCAATTACAGTTGACAGCCATGCCTAAATACACTGCTTACAATCAGATCAGAGATAGATGTGTTGCTTCAGGTAATTCGAAGTGGTTGATCCGCGATTTCAAGCTTAACAGAACTGCTTTCAGAGACAGGGCCAGAGCTGGTCTTATCCCTGGTGTCAAGGTTGCTTCGTGGTAGTTATATATAAGAAAGAAATGGTGGTGTGTAAATAGATGGTAATGATAACACGAGTATCTCCAAAGCACCAGCGGTTGTAGGTTCCCGTCAAATTCCACCCCCCCCCCCCAGCTAAAAGTTCTTAAATCGAAAATTTTCGCAAGTAGCCAAAAAACCTTCAACACAGATGTTGAGTCTTTACCGTCCTGTGGTTCGTAGATCGTGGGTTGGACTTGGTCCAAGATACTTGTCGTTGAAGCCTGACTTCTCGAAGTTTAAGAAAATCGAACAGCCTCCGGGTTTCATAGTTGGTACGGTCAATGAGCCATACAAGATCCCGTTGGTGAGTAATTACGATGGAGGGTACCATTGGACATATGAGAGAATGGTTTCCGTGAGCATGATACCGTTGATAATGGTTCCGTTTGCTGCAGGTGTTGAGTATCCGCTTATAGATGCTGCTTTTGCCACGTTGGTTGCTTTCCACTGTCATGCTGGGCTCATGAGTTGTATCACTGACTATATTCCAGGAAGAGTGTGGAATGCATGGAGCAAAGTCGCCTCGGGGCTTTTGACATTCGGGACTTTTGTGAGTATCTACGGTGTCTACGTGTTGGAGTCCTCCAGCAACGGTCTCTGGGACTTGTTCCGTGCCCTCTGGGCGGCATGAGCAGGTTGTATGTATATATATGTGTATAGAGAGATGCATGGGGAAGCCGTGCGCGCGCGACATTTTTAGTTTTTCTGCCTTGACCTGCCCTAGTTAAAGACCATCAAGAAACACCGCTGTCACTTACTGAACAAGAGAGCCATGTCTGATCGAGATGAGCAAAGAGCTCGGGAATCTAAACCGCGTGTGGATCTAAAGGGATTGGCTATGCCTGTGGATGGAGATCCACAGGAGGACGTGTTGTATCGTGTTGAAGATGAACCTTCCTTCCACGTCACCAGAGCGTTGTTCATAGCCAATCTTCGTAGGCCGTTAAGTGCCATCCATTTCCAAAGCAATTTGAGAGCATTAGCAAAAGAAGGTGGTGATCATCAGATTGAACGTGCTTGGTTGAACCGGTCTCGAACCCATGCCATTGTGCTTGTAAGTTCTGAAGATGGCGCCACTTATCTTCGCGACAAATTGGTCGGGATTTTGTATCCGCCAGAAGACCAAGATGAGAAGTTGGAACTTGAACATAACCAACGTGAACAAGAACGCTTCGACCACCAAAACCGTCGGTACAAGGAACAATTGGACCGCCTCGAAACGGAAAAAGACAAAGATGCTGTTATTCCACCTGTCTCACCCAGACCATACGAGCCTGCACGCCGACACCCGTTGTATGTCGATTATATTCCAGTGAAAGCCATCAACCAATGGATTTTCGAAGAGGACCACGGTCCTCGCGATGGTAAATGGAAGCTCGAGTACGAAACAAGAGGCGATGAGTGTATTGCCGTACATACCCTTTTGAACGGTGGCTATGTGCGTCCGTACCATCCTCCTAGACGTGGCGGTGGCCCTGGTGGACGTGGAGGCCGTCGTGATCGTGATCGTGATCGTGACCACGATCGCGACCGGGACCGTGAAAGGGACAGGAACCGGGACCGTGATTCTTACGGTAGAAGCAGAAATGGAGGCAGATTCCTGGATTATCCACCTCCTCCTCCGCCACCTCCACCACATGGCCGTAATGGACCCAAACCATACCGGGCAGCTGGTAGACGTGGCGACCGTGATTCGTACGTTCCTGGCCACAACACCGATAGATATGAGCCACGGACAGACTCTTATACCCCCGCCTCGCGGTCACGGTCTAGATCACGGTCTCCTACCCGGTAAAAGAAAAGAACCTCTTATGTAATTGCTCCACCCACTCCCCCTTTGTTTCATTAGAATTGTATGACGTATCTTTTAAGCATCGATTTGGGCCTCGGTACGGGCCTTTTTGCCGCCGCTCGTCTCATCATCGTCTCTTTTTCTTCGGCCTGTATCCTTGAGCCACGGAATTTCTACCATCGGAATACTCACGGCTGTCTGACTCGTGATCACTTGTTCGATAACACGGGAATCGCTGCCATCGGTGAATGTCGTTGCTGGATATTCATGGATTGTAGATGACACTTGAACCAACTTCACCACAGCATTAAAATACTTGAGAAGCTGTACATTGTTGTCCAAACTGTATCCTTCTTTGGTAGGATCAAGCACGACTTCTGCAAGTCGTGGGATTGTAAATGGAGGTCCATCACTGAAATTTTGCTCTAACTGACGCTTTAGCTGCTCATACTGACGCTGCATAGCATCATGGAGATTGACACCTTCGGGACGCACACCGTACGTGTCGCCAGCCTGCCCCACGGCTAACAAACTTGTGAATCGGGCAACAATTAGGGGCAAAACAGCTTTCCAGCTTGTAGTATCTATATCATAGTTTTTATTGACCGCCACCTCGCGAAGAAACGACGCAAGTTCTGGTTCTAGCTCTGCCAACATCTGGAATCTATTACTCTAGTGGTTGTGATTGGAACCGTCCTGCACTTTATTTCTAGACAAAAAAACGACATTTCTCACTCTACAAAACTTCGAAAATTTTCATCGGTTTGAAACCACCTCCACCAAATACCAACATGTCGATATCCATATGGAGGGGCGTGGCCAGAGTCGTTCCCCGTGTAATGAATAGAGCTTCTGCTGTCAGATTCAATTCGGGATCTGCGTCCAAGATCGGCTTAACTGCCCAAGTGTACCCTATAGATAAAACCGATATCAGTGAGTCCGATGTTGATGAATGGTTGGCGGCCGTCAAACATTTGAAGTCAGGCAACAGAACCCCTGTTACTGAAACTGAAGTGTATCTCAATGAGTTGGCCCATCCAGAACCATTTTTGAAGACGAAATTAGAACCTTCCGAACAACAGTTGGCAGAAATCGAAGCCTTTGCTGACAAGAACATTCCATTAATGGGCGATCCTATAGTTGACAACTTAACTAACCTTATTATGAGACACGGGAAAAAGACACAGGCACAAAAAGTGGTGTCTCAAGCATTATACATTGTCTACTTGAAGACAAGAAAGGATCCAGTGGAGATTTTAAGAGAGACTTTGGATAAGTTGGGTCCCTTGATTACAACCAAGACTGTTCTTACTGGTTATGCCAAGAACATGACGGTGCCATATCCATTGAATGAAAGACAAAGAAACAGATTTGCTATCAACTGGATCTTGGAGGGTAGCAAGAACAAGAAATCGCCCAATATGTCGGTGAGACTCGCCGAAGAAATCATCTCCGCCTACGAAGGAAAGTCCTCTGGTTACGACAAGAAGGCTCAGATGCATAAGCAAGCCATGCAACAAAGAGCTTATATTCAACTTTGATAATTGTATATAGAATATTTAAACATAAAGTTGTGCAGATAAACCACGTTTGTAGGAGTTTTTTTATTTGTGTCATCTCCATTTGTGTTGCAACTATTTTGCAACTATTTACCGGTCAATCCAAAAAGCAATACCAGTCTCCCTACAACACTAGTCTACCAAACCCAGTATCATTACATCCTTTTGACTTTTTTGTCTGATTTCTGTAATTATTTTACAATTTTGTTAAAGATGATGTATACCATCCAAAATGCTGTTCATTCACTTCGATACCGTCTCAATTATATGATGATTGACTTTCGCCAAAAGCAACACAGAGATACTCGAAATCCACGGATCATTCAAACCAAACTCAAGGACCAGCGTCTACTTTCGTTACGCACAATTCCCCTCGATCAATACAAACTTAAGGCTGACGAGTACCTATCACTTGAAATACGAAAAGAAGTATCGCAAACCCACCATCAACTCCAACATATTTTGGACGCCTCTGCCCTTCATGTGAAAGTAGTAGAACCAGAGCTATGGAAACAATCACCCAAATACCTAAGCCTGTGCGAAAGTGGTGATGATACACAAAGTCTAGCAGGCTCAATACATGACTTGGTAGACTTGCCACGGCCCAAGTATAAGTTTTGGACCCGGCAACCACAAGAAATTAACCTTATCGACATAGATACGCAATCTATGCTGGGCGAAGTGCATGGATCGCACGGGACATGGCATACAGTTTCCAACACCACTCATTTCGAGAAAATTATTACCTCCAACAACCAGTTGCCTCGTCCTCGAAACGATTTTAATAATATCGGTAGCACAATTGCTGCAAAATCCGACCTTGTCGAACCGATAACGGATGCACAAAACCAATTTGGCATTAACCTGGAGCCACCAAGACCAGCAACTGCACACCAAGAATACTATTCTCTTTTAAAGCTATACGAGCACGAATAAATGTTTCTACTACTTGTCAGTATCCTTGGAACAAGTAACGTACGATATAAAATGTGAATCACATAACTCAAAAAAAAGAAAAAGAAAAAAATCAAGAAAACAAATTAGTAGACATCAACCAACAGTATGTAATCACACACACCATACTTTACTTATTACAGCAGGAACTAGTAATTTTGAAAGGTTTTTATCATTTTTGGAAACTCAAATCCTTTTAGAGTGGTCGTTAGAATCGTTTATGCCTGCATATAAACCGAATAATTCACCACCTTTTGATTGGTCGGCGTGCACCACCTAAAATACACCAATAAAATTTTCAATTCTTTTCACAATCACACATAATAGTTCCCGTACAATAAACATGATCCGTGGTTCTGCCGTCATCCGTTCTGCAGCCAAGAGTGCAGTTGCTCGTCGTTTTGTATCGACTGCAAATGCCCCAACCAAGTATACCACCTTAGCCAATGGTGTTACTATCGCTTCTGAGCTCAACCCACATGCCACCAGTGCCACGGTTGGGTTGTACTTTAGTGCTGGTTCCAGAGCTGAGCATCCATACTCCAACGGTGTTTCTGCTTTGACTGCTAACATCTTGGGTTCCGGCTTGGAAAACGGTATTTTGTTGTCTGCCCAAAACACAAAGGAAGTAAACGGTATTGTTGCCCAATCCACCAATGCCAATGCCGTTGAAGCTGGTAAGTTGCTTGCCTCCATTGCCTCTAACTCTACTGCTTTGTTGGAAAAGGCTGATTTCGCTGCTGCCAAGGCCACTTTGACTGCCCAAGCCAACGCTGTTGAATCCACTCCTTCTGCCAAGGTTTTGGAACACTTAAACGCTTCTGCTTTCCAAGGCTACTCCCTTGGTTTGCCAACTCATGGTACCCCAGAATCCATCTCTGGTTTGCAGGTTGAAGACTCTGTCCGTTTGTTGGAAAACCACTTGCTCGGCTCCAACATTGTCGTTGCTGCTGCCGGTAACTTGGACCACGACGCCCTTGTTGATGCCGTTGAACAGAACTTGAAGGTTACACAAGGTATTAAGCCAGCCACCAAGCCAGCTAGTTTCTTGGGTTCCGAGGTCAGAATGAGAGACGACACCTTGCCAAAGGCCTATGTTTCCATAGCTGTACAGGGTGAAGGCCTTTCGTCTCCAGCATTTGCAGTTTCCCAAGTGGCTGCTGCGATCTACGGTAGCTTTGACCACCAATCAGCCTTGGCTCCTTACACCAGTGCCAAATTGGCCTCCATTGTCCAAGAGTACCACCTTGTTGACAAGTTCACACACTTTTCTACCTCGTACTCCGACACTGGTTTGTGGGGTTTCAACGCCGAAATCTCCAACGTTGGTGCAGTCGATGAATTCACCCACTTTGCCTTGAAGGAATGGAACAGATTGTCGATATCCATCACCAACGCTGAAGTTGCTCGTGGTAAGGCCATTGCCAAGACCAACTTGTTGAGAGCTCACAGCACCACCAACGACATTGTTTCTGACATTGCCAACAAGGTCTTGTTGACAGGTTACAGAAACTCCATTTCTCAATCTTTGGAAAAGATCGATGCCATCACCACCAACGACGTCAAGGCCTGGGCCCAAGCCGCTTTGTGGGACAAGGACATTGTTGTTTCTGGTACCGGTCAAATCGAAGCCTTGCTCGACTACAACAGAAACAGAAACGAAATGGCTATGATGAGATGGTAGACACCCCGTATATATTAATAAAACATAAAGAAGATAAAACACTATTAAAAACATTTTTGTTGACAAGAGTGGATTTAAATGATTCCACTCCTCTGTAAGTTCTGCTGCACAATCAAGTCAGTGACAGCAGAAAGCACAAACTTCATTGACTGTGTATCGGTAGCACATGTGCTGTGGACATATATCGGCTTCTTGGTACGATTAAGCTGCAAGAAATTATTTTCAAAGAACTTGATTCCATCCTCAACCGAATCAGCTCGGCCATTATAGTCAGGGAAGTACTTGCGAAGCGGTGATTTGCTTATCTTTTGCTCAAAAACATCAATCTTATTCAAGAAGAGAATAAAGGGCGTAGTGACAAACCACCGTGAGTTGCACAACGTATCAAACAATACGATAGCCTCGTGCATCCGATTAACTCTCTCATCCTCAAACAACATCTGATCATATTCGGAGATTGCCAAAACGAATATGATTGCGGTAATTTTATCAAAGTAATGGATCCATTTCTTTCTTTCTGACCGCTGGCCACCAGCATCGAGCACCTTGATCCTGAGGGAGTTGACAAGAAAACTAGTTTCGGTGATCCCTGTGGTCTTGATACGCCCCTTCAAGATATCTGTGTCGGTACACAAGTAAAATGGATCAGCAAACTGGGCAATATTTTCAAAGTAATAGTTGGCCGAGCCTTCAAACTGGAACTCGTTAGCCCGTTCATAGCACTGCCGAATTCCACTATCCTGATCCCATAACTGCTGGATTGCTTCGGCAATTTCTTGCCGAGTATGGGACTTGTTGTCATTGAAGAGGATATCTTCGTCCAGCTCATTGTCATCCAACAGAGCTGGATCACCACGTTTCTTTTTCCTTTCTCGATGAATATCATACTCAACCAATTGATCTACATCAATGCTTGTCCGCAACACTATGTCACGGTACTTTGAAAGTGGGCCACTATCATTGTCGGACTGAAGAACAATACCCATCTTTTTAGCCTGGTGCAAGAGTATTTTCATCAGTTGGATAGCATCACACCAGATGACCTGGCTATATTGTTCCCGTTCTTGTTGTGTAAAGCCACCCTTGTGCAATAACTTCAATTGTTTCAATACTGTTGATTTCCCACTCTCGCCTGCGCCGAGCAACAAGAGTTTGACTTCGTTGCGCTCGTGGGACTTTGCCCGGTTCAAGCTCTGTTCAATTGCATCGTTAATACGTTTCTCTTGGAGAAACGGGTTCTGTTCCTCAGCTTCTGGGACACTGGCCGTACAACCCATAGTGATAGTTTAATATTTGAAAAAGAATAAACTCAAACACTTACATCTTGAATGTGGGTGTTTCAGGACGGTAAGCCGCAGCGATTTTGACGCATTTTTTTGGGTACATTTGAGATTTTCACCACACGTCAATTCCCCGCGCCCCCCTCAAAACTTGGCTGCAAAATCTTTGTTCACACCTGATTCTATTTAGAGTGTGAGACAAAACATTATATAGTATATAGCAATCACAAGTGTGCCTGTAAATGCAGCTTCCTTAAAGAAAGGAACGAGGCTCCATTTGTGGGATATTCTTGTCCATGATGCCTTAATACTTGCTACCACACGGCTCCATGTATGGCCATCTGGTGCCCGCAGTGGCGTCGAGAGAAAATTAAATGAATGCAAGTAGTAGCCACTGGACGTTGTATGTGCTGATGGAGTCAGTAGATCGTGAAGATCCTGTTCGTGCAAGAAATTGTTGAGCTTACGTGAACTGACTGGAGTCTGGTGGAGCTCGATCGAGGTGTCTGCCATCGGTAAGATTGATGTATAATGATACCGTCCAGACTTCTGGGTGACGTTCCAGTAGAAGATAAGAATAGCAGAAAGCACAGCCCACACTACATAGTGTGCAACATTGACGTATGGCCGTGGCAAGTAGCACATCTCGGTGACGTATTCAAACTTGTTGTTGTTGTCGTTGTTGGAGAAGGAAAATAGCTGTACTGCTGGGTGCCAGATCCCCATGGCCATACTGATCGACTTCACCATAATCTCACGAGATCCTGTCTCCTTATGTACAATATCGCAGTAGTCATGGTCGTCTCCCGTGAATACGATATCAGGATGGATCTTGGTCAAGATCTCCTGACTCAATGTCTCTTCCACTGTCGACTTGTACTGGTACCCCTGTCCCTCAACATGAAACACGGGACTTTCCCTCAATGGTCCACATTCAAGGCTAGGTTCACGGTAAAGAGGAACATGGGAGAGAAGTACTCGAGGCATCTGTTTACGATCAATCGTATCGATAAACTGGCGAGCACTATCGTTGATCTCAGTCTGATCTGAGGATAATGATGGGGTGTCTAGTGTGATGAACTCCACGCCATTAATGGTATTAATATTGTTGGGATGGCCAAATGAGGTCTCGTAGCGTTCACGAGCCGTGGTCACCACCCCATTGCCAAACCCAATATCGTGGTTTCCCGGGGTATTAACAAACCAGTTCTTTCCACGGATGTACCGATTCTTAAACTTGTCGTAAAAGATACGGTTGAATCGCTTGTACTCGCCAGTGAAATACTTATCGGTGGCTCCACGGCCATTGTCCAAGTAGTCACCCAAGAACATGACATAATCAGGCATCAAGTAATTGATAAGACTGTTGTAGTTCTTTTTCAAGTACACGTCCACTGTGTGCTGGGACAATTTGAGGAGCAATCCATTGCGCCCGGGATATGTATGGCTGTCTATAAGTTGAGGATCGGCTATGAACAAGATATTGGTTGCATTGGTGCTGGGAGGGTTCCATTCACATTTACGGGCGGCATGATTTGGTAGTATACGTTCATGGAGCATAAAAGCTGCTAACCACAACAATAACAACACCACAAGATGATAACTACCTCGCAACCTTGGGATAAAGAAGCGCATTGTTGTTTGATTTATGTTTTATCGGTTGATTTTAGCCTGGACGGCTTGCCATACAGGAACTACCAAAAGAATACGTTATCAAATTATACGAATAGAGAGGCGGAGCCTAGACAAGCCAATAATCGTAAACATAGAGCAATTGAGAGTATCTGTCAATTATTTACGCAGCAAGTTTACCCCTTTCTAATGTTTCCCAGCCCAATTATTCCTGGGACAATAGGACTTACATGGAATGAACAAAACAGAAAAAAAAAAAAATAAAACACGTCCTCCATGTTCGGCTATCTAATTTTCTATTTCTGGCGATCGTGTTGCTGTTTTCAGAGAGTAAAATAAACAGGGGCTCTTAGGTGCTGTAGTGCAACACCTTGTCTAATTGGACAATTAGAGAAAAATGGTATATCTCCTCATTTTCTCTATGCAGAAAACGCCAGAAGCTGTTTGAGATTGTACGAGGGGGATACGATAAAAATAATCCCGGTCGTCATGTTCCTCACAACAAAAAAAAATAAAATAGACTAAAATAAAATTTTTATATACAAAGGGACTGAATTCAAAACCACGTGAGAAAAGGCCCATTTCTATATAACCGCATCAAGTCTACCATTGTACCAAATTTAAGGGGGGGAATGATAGATTGGCATACATTGGCGATCACATTGGTGGCAATTGTGGCCATCAATTTTATTTACCAGCGGTATATCGATACAACCAAGGATGTCAGTGAGGTATATTTGAACGAACAATCAGTCATTGAAGCGACTCGTCTTCCGGATGAATCAGCAGTCTACAGAAGCAACAAACTTGATTATTCTCAGGGATTGAGAGTTGGATTGGATATCAGATACGACCACTATAAGTTGAGAAACGGAAACTTATGTGACGTTTGGGAAATCTTGTTGAATCAAACCAGATCTAACAATCGTACAAACACGTTAACCCTCAACGACGAATCTATTAGTATCTTGAGCTTAAATGACAAGGTTGCAAAGATTTCTGAGTACTTATTGAAAAACGAAATTACTGGCATCAAGATAGAAATTGGTTACTTTCTTACCAATATCAAGCTGTTTGCGTTGATGATTAGTGGGTTTCTAAACCAAATCAATGTCGAGATTTACGATAAGGAATCCAACCTTGCACAGTTTGATGACAACACTACACTCTTTTTCTCCGGTACCCACAAACACAGTTTCAAAAGTATGGAAGTTGACTTCTCAACTGGAGAATTGGAGACTTTTACCAATGAGTACAACTTTATCAAAGACAAGGGAATCGCGCTTACGATAACGACCAAAATCAATACTGCAGTATTGAATTCAGTGGAATTCACCCAGTTGAATCTTATAAGTTCAGTTGCATCAACCTTGAAGCATTTACCAGCAAGCCACGAATTGAATTCTCGCGATAAAATCGTGATTATTCAGTCAACTAAACCAACAAACGAACAGTTGTTGAACAATTTGGTAAAGGTTTTGGTGGGCTTTGTAAGCGGGACAATTTTAACCGTGTCACCTCCAGTGTCATGGGCAAAGATTTCCGAAATGAAACCGACTGTGGTATCAATTTCAGACGTGCAGTTGGCCTCTCTTGACATAACAGGAGTTATTAAGCAACTCAATTGGATTCAGAAAATTAATATCAACCAAAAATTAACCTGGCTATCAAAGGGTAAGTTTTCACTATGGCGTCCAACCCAGTTAAGGTTGATTTATGTTAATAAGTCTTTGAGTTCGCCTGCTAGATTTTCATCAACTGAACTTAATGAGCTTCGGTGCTTCCTTTCTTCTAGGTTGGTGGTTGAGTCAGGATATTACAATATTGCTGGTCCGGTGATATTGGGCGATGTCTTTGATTACCGGTTGAATAAAATCAACGGCCTTAAATCATTTGGCTGTATTTTCCAATCTGATGAGATCAAACTCTCCCAACTCGATTCAGAAAATCGTGGGCAAGTCAATGTGAGAGGATACAACATCGGTAAGACCACAAACAAATTGATTCTGGATGGTAGTATAGATGAGAACAAACTTGTTATGAAACAGAATAATGGATTTATGCCTTTATCCAATATTTATGGTGCATGGGGAAACGATGGTTGCTTGTACATTATGTAAGTAAATGTAATTTTATGTGTAGAAAGTGCTATGTATATAAAACAATACAAATATTTCAAGTATAAACAAAGAACCTAAATAGATTTCATCTTCTTGGCCGGACTCGCAACATCTTCTTCGAATGTTCTCTTATTTGAACGAGAACAACCAAAAAGAGAAGGAACTGACGATTCTTGCTTCTTGTTTACCAAAACTTTGGTGCCAAGCTGTTGAGAGTAATAGTTGTTAAAGTTTATTTTCATCATGTTCAAATTGTTCAACTTCAAATTCTTACCAAAGAAAGAAAACCATTTCTGAAGCTTCTTGTTAACCTTTGCTACGTCAGTTTCCCAAAAAATTTGGCCTTCTGGAGTACTGTCAGCGACAAGTTGAAACTTGATAAAGTCGTATCCAAAGATAATTAAGATATTGCACCAGTTTTCGTACTTCAAACCATTGAGATAAAGATCGTGGTTAAGCATTGTAAGACACTTAACTTCAATGGCCTTCAAGATTCTGACATTGAAATTAGGATTGGTTGAAATTTCATCCTCCTTAATACCACAAATTTTCAACCAAGACTTGAAGGAATAGTTGTAGTCCTGGTTAAATTTTGAGGCGACAATAAGAAGACCCAAAAAGAGTTTCTTTGGGTCCTTGAACAACGGATCGCTTGGAATATCGTGATCAGACTTAAGTAACTTCACGAGATAGAAGCAAGTCAACTGTAAGGTCTGGATTGAAGTCTTGGAACGTCTCAAGATCTCGATAACAAAGAACTTGAGTTCTTTTTCTTCAATAGTCAGATGGTTGTCGTAAAAGTTCTTGTACAAAAGCTTAGTAAGATTAATTGTACAGTTCACCAATATTAAGTTGAATTGGGTCTTGTTCAAGTGCTTGCTGTAGTACTTAAAGTTGTTAGGCAAGACATCTTTGTAATGAGGGGACCACGAACTGGTTGGAGGTGGAGTCAACAAATCGTTGCAGATCGTCGCTGTTGGTAAAAGGGTAGGTTTGGAAAACCCTTCCTTAGTCGATGGGGTGGAAGGAGATAACATATTTTATGATAAAGCAGATAAAACCAATGACGGGGATAACAGAAACAGTAACACTTGGGCTGCACGGCCTAGTAGGATGGTTGGCCAATCATTATGAAACACGGGACAGGAAATACAAGTAAAAAAAATGTGATAAAGTAGTTTAAAAGTGATGAAGTACTACCTGATTTTTTTGGGTAGTGATTGATATTTGTTGAAAGGAGAAGTATCTAACCAGTTAGACACAAGAATGAAATAAAAGGAACGCCGAAACCAATTGAAGCCGCTTATAAAACGTGGTAATTGTAAGGGAGATGAAAAATTGAAGTAGGAACTTTGAAAGTGAAAAGCAATGTAGTTGGGGGATGAGGAGGAGGAGGAGGAGGAGGAGGAGGAGGAGGAGGGAGGGATAACTGGTTCGATGAGAACAGTGCTGGGGGAGGTTGAAAACAGGTGCTGCGCGCTATCTTTTATATAAGAAGTGTGGTGGGAGGGAGATTACTCATTTCCGGTTGTCCACCTGTACATAAAAACATGACACAGAAGCGTTTTTTTTTTAGTGCGATTTGAGTCACTCCCTCCAAGCCCAGGGACCTAAGGAGGTAAAATAAGCGCTTGTTGTTGCCACCATACGGTCACGGAAACCACAATAACTTTGTCTCCTGGTTACAGGAGACTATATGGTGTAAGTACCAAATAAAAAAGTTCAAATAGCAAAGCCAACTTTATACCTTTGTTCGTCATATAAATCTTACCCACCAGGGCCTTCGGATAAATCCCTATCTTTCACGGAGAAAAGTGTGGGTCTCCGCGAAAATGCCCAGATTCGGGAAATGAGTCAGGTGTCACAAAACATAACGTGACTAAGACTACATGAAAAATACTCTTCATTTTTTCGGGCCTTAACCGGCATTTATCATCTCTGACCATGACCCAGGGCACTCACCATGACCATACGGCACGCGACCGCAACCGCAACCGCAACCACTACATGTAACTTTACACTTATGTTTCTTTTTCATTTGTTTCTTTTTTTCTTTTATATTTTTAGTAATCTCTTGTAATGCTCCGAAAGACAGACTCTATAGTGTCACGTATCTCCTTGTAGCTCACAATGATACACGTCTTTTCGTCCTGCAGCACTAACAAGAAGCGTTCGTCAACTCCTGCATCGACCTTGTTCAAGTTGATAAGAACCTTGGAAAGATCCACCACCGGCTTTCCAAACTCGTCATACAGGAAAAAGACGTAGTCACGGAACAACTTGATGACATACTTGTTACCATTCTCGTTCCATTCGGTTTCCGGTCGGTCAATAATAAAGTTGAGCTTGGCCAACAACCGGAATAACCGTGCGTTTTCCAACTCTGATGTAAGCTGGCTCTCCAATACATCCAGTGAATCCTGCAAGCCATTTAGCACCCGGTACAAGTGCTTTGTAAGATACCTTTCGCTTATCTTCTGCAACAAATCAACATCGTTGTCGCTCAATTCAGCCGTCAATTGGGCTATCACGGCAAAAAAGTCATCGTCAAAGTTGACAAGCGAACTCTTGACAATCCTAAGTTGCTCGTGAATGTCACTGTGCTGAGCTCGGGTGGCATGTGGCGTCAAGAGCAATGCCAACTCGATCATGATCTTGCCCAACTGTTTAAAGTCTTGTTTCTGTAAGTTCTTCATAAACGTCGCACGGCCAACCTGGGCGATTGTTTCTTCGTCCTCTTCATAGTGCAACACGTCACTTATCCCACAGCTCGATAACCGAATTCTGTTTTTGTTGGTAACAATGATCTTACTCAAATCAAGCGACGAGCGTGCAACCATCCCCTTCTCGTGGATTGTCTGTAAAATATTAACAAGTTGTACCAAATAAGTCCACAAAAGTTCCTGGGTAATTGGCTCGGGCTTGCCAATGCGCTTGTGGTGCTCTACCACCGTGCTTGATTCGGGATAGTAGTCATAGACAAAGATGAGCGTTGATTTACCAAATGCCATTGATGTGAATGCGTCGTGAAGCTGTACTATGTTGGGACACTTGATTGATTTCCATCGTTTGATAAAACGGAACGGAGCCTCGTTCGATATCACAAACGAGTGGTCTAACCGTCTCAATGCATATGGATTACCATCAATGTTGGAAAATACCTTGTAGAGAGACGTTGGGATGTTCCAGGCACGTGAATGGGGCTTGTATGTTCGGTCAATCGGTACCAATGAGTGGTAGGCATTGATATGATCAGGGAGATTGGACCGGGGTAGCGTCTGTAAAGTGGCTTCGTTTTTACGCTGGAGAGTTTCTCTTATTTCGTTCCCAATGAACATGGTATTGACGTTTGCTTCATGGGGAGGGAGCGGGATGCGTAATCTTGGCGGAGGTTCAGGTGCATACAAGTGGTACTGAAGAGGGTAGGCATTGGTCTGTGGCTGGTGGTAGTATTCTCCCGATTGAGGGAGAATGGCGTTGACAGACATATACGGATTATTTGCGGTGGGTACGGGTGCCTGCAATGGAACGTGTTGTTGCTGTTGTTGTTGTTGTTGCAGAGGTGGTGGTGGCTGTTGCTGTTGGTGCAGCAGTTGTGGCTGCAGCAGTTGTTGGACTGGTGGTAGTTGCTGAGGATTCGAGGCAGGTATAGGTGGAGTTGATGGTTGTGACGAATCCTCGTAGATTGATGGGGTGAAAGAAGGGGTGGATGCATTGAATTTCTTGGGTCCATCGTCCAACGTACCGTTGGCGGTGCCGGAAGAAACAGAGCCAGGGACAAAAACGGGTATTTCCTTGACACGCGGCGATAAAGTGGCAAACTTATTGGATAAATTCAGGACTGACGGCTGGAAAGACGGGGTGTTGAAATTGAACTTGCGTTTCTCGGTGGCAGGCAGAGCTGATGGGGTCGTATGTGCTGCTTTGCCCAGTGGAGGTTGTGGTTTGGTTGATGCCTTGGTGTTATGGCTGAACGCGCAGCCTTTATTCTCGTACTTGCAGTAGCCATATATAAGGATATTCTTACAAAGTGTATCCTTTGCAGTGTCGAGATTGATGTTCATGGCCGACCCAATATACAACCGTTGGTGTCCAGTGGTCGGTTTATGGCCCTTGGAAATGTTTCGAAAGCTGGCGCGCGCGTGCAAAGGAAAAAAAAATGTGTGTGTGTAACCTCTCAGCTTACATAATTTGAAGTATAAAGGAAAAAGCTACTGCTGACTTCGTAACTGGTAGCTAAAATGGGACTTGCTTCATCAAAGTTATTGGATAGTCTCACTGAGGGTACCAACTTTGATCGGGATGAGATAGACCGGTTGAGAAAACGTTTTATGAAGCTTGACAAGGATGGTTCAGGAACCATCGACAAGGGCGAGTTTTTGTCGATTCCCGGTATACTGTCGAACCCACTAGCAACAAGACTCATGGATATCTTTGACGAGGATGGTGATGGCAATATCGACTTCCAGGAGTTTATTGTGGGTCTTTCTGCGTTCAGTGGCAAGACTTCGAAGGTCGATAAGTTACGGTTCGCCTTCAAGATTTACGATATCGACCGCGACGGCTTTATAGGCAACGGCGAGTTATTTATTGTCATGAAAATGATGGTGGGTAAAAATTTACAGGATGAAGAGTTACAACAAATCGTTGACAAGACAATGATGGAGGCAGACCACGACGGTGATGGGCGTCTCAGTTTCGAAGAGTTCAGGAACGCTGTCGATTCCAAGAGCGTTGCCTCCGCATTGACATTGAATATATTTTAATCTTTTTTTTTCCTACTTCCATGTCCATAGTAATAATCAAAGATGTCACTTCTCGTCCTCTTGGAATGGATCAAAAACACTCAGGATGAGACATTGCGACCCTCAACACACTCGTATATCTCACCCAAGATCGCAGTAAAAGAGATTGTTGATGCTGGGCGTGGTATTGTTGCCATAGAACCCATTGCTCGCGGCGAGCAGCTCCTACGGATCCCCCCGTCGTTTCTTCTCAATTCATCCACCGTCATCCGCCACATTACACGTCATAACCCTTCCATCAAGTTGCTGGACCCACATTACCTCAATATCTTCATTGATGGAACGGTCTCCGATGACCAATTCACCAGCATCTACAGCAAGCTTGCCCTCGACCAATTGCTAGCCTTACTGTCATTCCAGCTCGTGGGGTTGTACCTTGCATTTGAAAGTCAGAGACCCTCTTCTTTCTGGAAACCATTTATCGGTATGTTGCCTAATGCCCATGACCTCCATCTCATGCCGTTGTACTGGCAGATCCATCGTGTACAAGACTACGAAACGTTGTTGGACTTACTTCCTCCAAGAACACGCAAACATGCAGAAGATGTCTACAATCGGTTTACCACCGATTATAATATGGTGCTCGATCTTCTAGCTTCTTTGGTAGACGATCCTCTGTCATTGTTGTCTCGAACAACATATTTATGGGCCTGGGTATGTATCAACTCCCGTTGCTTGTACATGGACTTACCAGAAAGCAAAAACACCAGCGACAACTTTACCATGGCCCCGTACGTCGATTTCCTTAACCACTCGTGTGACGACGAATGCACTCTCAAAATCGACACAACAGGATTCCAGGTTATGACAACAACAGCATATAAGCCTGACGACCAGTTACTTTTGAGCTACGGACCACACTCCAACGATTTTCTTTTGTGTGAGTATGGATTCGTTATACCAAACGGAAATAAATGGAACGATGTCGATGTTTCCCGTACATTATTAAAGCTATTTACGGTGAAACAGACAGCATTCTTGAAACTTCATGACTACTATGGTGACTATACCATCAGTTTGGAGTCCGGGGTTTCGTTCAGAACTACAGTGGCACTCGCAACCCTCCAAGAAGAAATCCCGGACGAATCTCGTCGTTTACTTGCCTTGGTCAATGGAATCACCGACGATGCTGTATATCAGGCCAAGTCCAACGTCTTGTTGCGTGAGATACTCAACAAAATCATCTTTGACTGCGACAAGAAGGTCGAGTTGGAGTACAACAACGACGCTAATTTGGACACTCGTGCCTGTAAACAAGCCATTGGTGTGCTCTACCGTGGAACCAAACAGATAGCATTGCGCTACAGTTCTGAATTATAGTGGAACGGAATGAGTATCAACGGCACGGCCGATACTCAACTTGTCGTACACCATACTGCGGAGCATACTATTTGTTGGGGTAGCAATCCCATGCTTGGCCCCGAGCTTCACAATGAATCCATTCATCCAGTCGATTTCTGTTTGGTTTAAACGACGTACATCCTCTCGCATCGATGAGCTGTTTTGTGCCGTGGCTCGACACACTGCTAATACACTTTCAAGCAATCTTTCGTGGTTCAAAAACAACGGCGTTGTTCTTACTTCAGGATATTCAACAGCAAGACATTCCATAGCCTCCTTCACAACTTTTTCCATGATAACCACGGCTCGTGAGCCATGTAGTAAATCACCATTGAAACAGTCATATATCGCCGTGAGGGGATTAATACATGCATTGACAATCAACTTCTCCACTTGTGCTAGTATTAACGGCTCGTAGTCCATGTAGGTAGCATTGAGTGACGGGGTATCGCAGATATCGCTTATAAGTGACGGTATGGGTCCAGAATGGGGCCGGTGTTGGCCAGGAATGTATGCAATCGAGAGTTTGCCTGGTGAAGCGAAATGGATCTTCGTGGGTGCCGTTTTGTATGCTCCGTGGGTGCTGATGAGCTGATAGATATTGGGTCTGTCCATCCCTGCCGGCCAGAACCGGTTTGTCAAGTGAGGAGCCATGCCCATACCATTCTGCAATAATAAGAGATTGGAGTTTTCGTTCAAATGGGGAATATACGGCGCAAGAGCGCCTTCTGTTTGAAATGTCTTGGTTGCTACTATAAGATTCTCAATGATCTCTGGTCTGCCATTCTGCACTGGAGGACGCCACTCGCCCGCAAGAACCGACTTGGTGGTGATGATATTGGGATCATCAAGCGTAGTTACCGTAAGGGTGCTGTCGTAGCTCCGGAAATGGTCAAATCTCAGCTTGTTTCGGAAAAGCAAAATGGGTGCAGCTACTTGAGGAGCATGTAGCCGTAATTCGTGGCCCACAAGGCACCCCATGGCCCCGGCACCAAGGATGTATGTCTTCAGCATAAATGCAATTTTAATAAGATGCGAAATATAAATTCGAATTTAATTTAATATAGAGAGTGATGCTTATTGTAGGATTAACAGGAGGGATTTCGACAGGAAAATCGACTGTTTCGTCTACTTTCCGTACTAATGATGTTGCTGTTGTTGATGCTGATATGATCGCTCGAGAAGTTGTGGCTCCAGGCAAGGCTGCTTACAAGAAGATTGTCTCTGCGTTTGGTAAGGATATACCCGACTTGGTAAACGACGACAAGTCGCTCAATCGTGCTGCCTTGGGACAGGCTGTGTTTGGAAACAAGCAAAGACTAAGTGTTTTGAATGGAATCGTTCATCCTGCTGTCAGAAGAGAAATTGCATGGCAGATCCTTCAGGCTTATTTCCGTCTCCACGATCTAGTCGTTTTGGACGTGCCATTACTCTTTGAAAGCGGGCTTGATAAGATCTGTGGCCACACAATCACGGTTTCATGTCTGGATGAGTTGCAGATTGCCAGGTTGTTGAAGAGAAACCCTGAGTTGACTCCAGAAGATGCTACCAAACGTATCTCGAGTCAAATGTCCAATGCCGACCGCATCAGTCGAGCCAATACTGTCATTTACAATAATAAAGGTTTGGACGAGTTGAAACTGACTGTTGAACAAACATTGAATGCCATTCGCCCGTCAAGATTCTGGACGTTCTTCAATATTCCATTTGGCTTATTCACAGCGCTCTTCGCATTCATTCGCCATAGATTTAAACCCTCCTCCCGCAAAACTGGTGATGAAACAACACAGCTATTGAAATAACCATATTTAATCGTTATATAGTAAGTCTTATATGATTCCTATCCCCGCCAGTACTGTGCCAAACTATGTAATCTATCAATGACAACAGGCAAAAATGCATTGACACTATCATTAATTAAGTCCTGGAAATGAAGGATGGCCTCCTCCTCACTCATCTCAAGACAGAACTTCTCTTGAACCTTTTCAATTGCCCGCTGGGGATCGATCTTTATATCGGGAATATTGGCATCCAACATCAATTGGAATAAATTCAAGATTAAATTACTGTTCTTGCGTAATGTCGTATACGTAATAAAACAGTAACTCTTGAAGATGTTATAGTTCTCATGCTCTAATCCTCCCATACCATCAATTACCTGGATCGGTAGCTTCATTAAAGGCGGGAATGGTTTGGGATCCCGTCCCAAAATATATCCAAAGTCCGCATGCCAGAACTTCCCACTTGGTGACAATAACAAATTATCCAAGTGTCTATCTCCCACTCCCAACAAATAGGTGATAACACAGTAGCCAGCACACGATTTGACATAGTTATCCATCACCACTGAAGAAACTCCCAAATCAGAAGAAATTGCATGACGTTCAAGTGGTGTTGACTTTGTTCTCTGAGATACATTTAAGACACTGGTGGCAATCGGTTCAACAACTTGCAGTTCCTGACTGTGTAGCTTTAAAAAGTTTAATATTCCATTGGTTTCACCAGAGTCATCAGTACCACTAGGATAAACCTTAGCCAATACCGTATCTAACGTCTCATTTGGCACAAACTGGATCATGCCAGCTACGGGACTTGTAGCAAGAATTTTGTAAGGGGTCAATCTCAAATCAAGGTTTTCATTCTTCAATAACTGATCCATCAAGTTAATAATCTGAATCACAAGTTGGTCCTGTCTCAAATCATCACCGATTTTAAACATTAAGGGATATTTGCCATACTTGTTATTCTTACCAAATATCTGTGAGGTCGAGTGTGACTTGCCTTCCAAGGTTTTGAAAGTAATCTTCAAGGGAGCTAAACTAGACTTGAATACAGATGATTCTTCTGGATAACAACCACAGATCGTCACACTTGGATTTAATGGCAATGGAAATGGCTCAAAACTTAAGAGTTCGTTTGAAGAAACAGCTAGGTGTTCACGCAAAAATTCAATCTTCTTCGCCGTGGCTTCGTTCTTCTTGAAGGATGTTCGTAATAAATTGACTAAACTGGTTAACTTCTTAATAAACCAAATTTGTCGCTTCAAATAATTGTAGTGGGGAACCTTATTCGTATGAGAATACTTCTTGAGACTCTCGATATATTTGTTCAAAACTATCGAATAAATTCGAACAGGTTCTCTTTCAGTACGGTTGATTTGATCTTCATTTTCTACCTTGACGTACCAATAAAAGAAATTACCTAGTGATTCACTCTCAATGGATTTTTCGATTAAAAACTTGGCCAAGGGCGATTTTAATAGTTCCACATCTTCATTCAATTCGTTCAAAATTTGAAAGTTTTCCGAAGAATTAATTGTCGGTGGTTTACGCTCATAGATGAGTGACTCGTACTTCAACGCCTGTACTAATTGCAAAAGGTACAATAGAAGTTCGTCGCTGCTAGCTAATTTGAGTCTATCGACAGCAAACTTCCTCAAAAATGTAACGTGTTTAAAAATGGTGTAAAACTTGTTTTCTTCTTGATTTGAACCCTTGACTGGGTTGGGGGTGGCCAGGTTAGCTGTTGAGGAAACAACACTTGACGCCAAAGTATACGGGTTAAAGTAATTGCTCAATAGTTCTAAGGCGTCACCAATCTGTAACTTATCGACAGACCAATATTTCGGTATGATTTCGGTGAATGCATGGTTTAATTCATAATCATTTTCCCAATTAATAGATTTCAAAAATTTGGGCAAGAAAGATTTCGTGGTGGTACTCGTACTAGTGTTAGAATCACTGTTATTTTTGCTGAAAAAGTACCGAAACTTCCAGATAAGGTTCTTTTCGATGTCGTTTAATTCTATGTTGGAGGGTTTAAGAAGAATCTTGATTAATTCATCTCTGATCTGAGGGGAAGGTTTCAATTCTTTATCGAGGATGGTATTATTGTTGATATTTCTTTCAAGTTTATGATACTTCAATTCAATGGGGTCCAACATCATTTGATTATTGACGCTGTTAAATGCAACTGCCTGAAAATCAGGGTCATGGACCTTGAGGCCCTGTGATTTGGAAAGCGGAATATCTATTGAATTGATGACCAAACTAGAAGTGAGATTATCAGTTACTGGCCGAACATCAATAAAGGGGGTTGTGGGAACTGTAATTGAGTAAGTGTCGTCGGAATATACGATGGGGAGTTCAAAGTTTGGAAGTTCTAGATATAAGTAATACTCATGGTCAGAAATCGTATCGTTGGTGTTATTAATATTAGCAAATACCTCTTTATCAAGCCATGGATCTCTGGCAAAATCCCCATTCTCGTACCTGATCAAGTTTTCTTCTAATTTTGTAAGTCCAGGTATATCTTCGTATATGATATGTTGACTTCCATCGGTGTAAAGTGGTATTTTCTGGGACCCTATTCTTAGTGTGGCTGTAGAAGTATTGAATAAGGAAATATATGCATTGCCAAAGATCTTTGGCTTGGTGTTGACGATTTCATATACCGATAATCGAAGATAAGAGTCAATGGTAAGCAGGGCATATGTAGAAGACAATGTCAAATAATCATTCCACATACGTTTCTTGTTGTTGAATGATTTATATGAGGTCTGCACCGGTATAGACACAAGATTGTTGTTACCATCATAGACACCTGCAACCACGAAAAGGTCTGAATTGCTATAAATATTGGAAAGAACTCGAAACACCAGCAGGTCTTCAAATTTTGTCGATAGATGTGCCAAGGAGCGCAGTTTTGTGCTTTGAAGTTGACAGATCTTGATGGTAATTGGGACTGTGACGTCCTTGCATAGTCCAAAAGTTGCCGTATTATTCCTACTCATATAGTACTGACGTGCTTTTTTTTACTTGATATTGGTACCGATAATTACATGTATATCTAAAATTGGGGCTCCAATTATCCTGCACATTCCTGGAGTAGGGGAGAGTGGGTTTGTAGTCTATATACTGATTAATTACGATTCTGCCCAAACCAGATGTACTGGCTATTCTTCTTCTTCCTCTCCCTTGGAACATCTTCGTCGTCGGAAGAATCTGAATCTGAGTTTTGAGAATCGTCGTCGGAGTTCATTTGGTAGAATATAGATTTGTTCTTCTTGTCGGAATCTTTGGTGGCAGTAGTGGGCGTTCTGGTTGATTCGGTTGAAGTGGAAGTAGCAGTTGGCTCATCTTTCTTGTTCGACTGTTCATAGTTGAGAACAGAAGGAATAAATTTAATGGAGTTCTTTCGCGAACGATTACTCCCCGTTTGCATGGGAGACGTGTTCTGAGACGTTGCCTGGGTTGCTTTCTTATCTTTGAATGATAATGAAAACAATCGATTTGTTGTATCGTCGTTGCTGTCCTCAGTATCATTCTGCTGTTGTACTTTCTGATATTTAGCCAAGAGTGATTTGCCTGAATTGTTGGAGCGCTTGTAATTCAACGATCGTGCTCGATTAACTGAGCCAAAATTAGGTGGTGGTGGAGGTGGCGGCGATCGCGAATAAATTGCTGAGGGATCCTCCTGAAATTGGTTGAGATTAAGTGGCTCGTTCTTGTGTTCCTTGATGATATCCAAATCATCACCCTGTTCAGCAGCTAAAGCAGAGTCAAGTGACAAATCGGAGCTCGAAGACTTGATTTTATTTACAAGCGAACCGAGAGGCTCTTTGTAAAACGCATTAGGGTTCGAAGTCGCTCGCTTTCTGGCAAACTTAGGTAAATCCACTGCTGAACTATCGTTAGATGAAGCATTCTCTGACCGTTGAAATTGTGCCAAATTAACTTGCGAGTTGACTTTAGAATTTAACCTATTGATAGAAAATTCTGATGCATTTGAATATCTCAACCTCATTGGCTTATAGATTTCTTCATTTGAAGACAATTTACTCAAATCAATAACTGAGTTTGATCTGGTTGGTGAAGATGTTGGTGAGACCTCAGGAGTGATTGGTTTCGCGGGCTTATTCGATAAGTCGAATGTCTTCTTGAAAGCATCGTCATTCATTGTTTTTAATTTAAATTCCGTTTTGATCATAAATTGACGAATTTTCTGAGGTGACCAGTCTCTAGCTGCTGGAATAATAGGGTTGTAGTTGATATGAGGGCTATGACGTATTGAATCATTGGTTTCTGATCTTCCTGTCGAGTTAGTGGTTAGCATTTTGAAAGATGGACGAGGCTTATCCTCCTTGATCGTCTTCTTTTTGTTACTTGGATTGAATTCGTCCTTCTTGATGAAATTGGTCTTGTAGTACACAATATCGCTCTCAAGATTAAGTGTCGAGTCAATATTTTCATCTAACAAGTCAAGAGCATCTAGGCAAAGCTTCCACGTAAACAACGTCGGATCAAACGGAGCTTCATCATCCTCAGTAGTTGTTGGAGGTTCTTCTTTATGTATACGTTTGGCAAAATTAATTCTTGCTTCTGGGATTTCGTCAAAGATTGGATGATTCATGAAATATGACATAAAGTTATTGACGGCATAGCCATGGGAAACAACAATAATAATATCCTGATTCTTTATGTAGGTGGGTTTGTCGTAAGTAGCGAGCAATTTCTGGAAATAGGCCTTGCATCTTGCCAGGTAATCCTTGTAGCTTAGATCTGGTTCGTTGTATGGTCCTAAAGTGGTGGTTGGCCTGAAGTTGGAACACGCGGAACGGTTCTTCAACACTTTTAGGTTGGGCGTGTACATGTTGTAAGCATCGTTGGAGTCTATAAAGGGTGGTTTGTTTTTCATTCGGTCATGAATCCATTCACTGAGAGCAAAATCGCCCAATAGTTGAAAACGGATTTTGTAGTTGGGATAGCGTTCCAGTAACAATATTTTGAGGTCAGTTATAAGAAGATCGGCTGTCTGACAGCATCTCAAGTAAGGACTGAAGTGAATAAAGATATTCTTCCGTTGTGATGTTGTGTCTGGAGAAAATGTGTTGGTGGTATTAAGGATATCGAGTGCAACCTGTTTGATTTGTGGAATCGCCTCAGTGGAGAGCGAAGGATCGTAAGCCTCGTAATCTGCCACAAGTGGTACAGCGTCGGAATTGACGTCCAATTCTTGGTCGATTCTTCGTCCGTGTCGCAAAAAAAACAACTCAGACATGAAGCAAACGGATCGGCAAACGATGGATTAAGGGCCAAGCTATGGCAAAGACTGATAAAATTGATCGGAAGGTGTTTATCTTGATTGAACCAATATTGATGTTTAAAATGTTATGATTTGTGGGGTTCTGTTACACTTCCCCCGAGGTGTGTCCAGCCATGAAACGCAGATCCGGTGGTGTGAAAGTGAACGATTTTTTGTGTGATGTCACACCGGCATACAAAGAAAGCACACCCTAAACGAGACGTCAACACACAAACTGCCGAATCGAGTTTTTGCGTAAAAAAACCACGCAAGGCTAGATTTGGATAGACGGTATTGTTGGAGGAATTCCCCTGTCCTTGACATGAGTGATTTTTTTTGCTATTTTCTCAGCAGTAAGCTTATTACAAAGCTTGACATAATATAGTTTTCATTCTTTACATACAATGGAAGTTTCTCCGCTGATGGGATTCGATAGATAGAAAGATAAGGGACGGGTGAGTGAAACTTATGTAAGCAAAATCCAGGGCAAACTGGTCTCACACACTGATTGTGAGATATCGGTTTTGTCTGTGCTCCTCAAACCTCTTCTCAAAGATTAGGAGAAATATGCCAACACCTGCACGATCTAAGAAAGGATGTCTAAGCTGTAGAAGATTAAAGATAAAGGTACGGTTATTTTCATCCCATTACAAATTGGATTTGTTTTTATTAACTCTTCTAGTGCGATGAAGCTGTCCCGCTGTGTGAATACTGCGTGTACCGCAATCGAGAATGTGTCTACCCATCTCAGGAAAGCAGTCCTTCCTCCACCTCGAGTTCTGACTCTGAGAAGAGCGTAACAAAACACTCAAAAATCACCTTTAAGATCATTAAGTCCCAAACAAATGTCAAACAAAATAAAAAGTATGCAAACACCAAGGAGTATACGGCTGAGACCATCAATACTATGGTCAGAGCGAGGCAAAGAAGTGCACAGGCATTTGTCTCGCCCCTGGGTTTTTCATTTGATCAGTTGGCTACAGAAATTGTTCTTAATTCACCAACCACTCAATTGAATATATCAACATTTGAGCTCCGGCTCCTCAACTTCTTCAGTCACTTTTGCATTCCCTTGTTCACTTTTGGTGTGGATCAAGGTGTTCATCGCGTGTGGTCACGATACGTTCCTACCCTCTTTTTGGAAAGCCCCTTGATACGAAATAGTATATTTTCATTTGCTGCATTGAACTTGTTGCCTCTATGTGATCTAAACTATCTCCAGGAATCAGATGAAAATGAATCGCTCAAAAATCGTGCATCTATCGGGAAGGTGTGTAATCTACTTAATAATAATGTGGGACTCGGTGGGAAAGAATCGCTTTATGCGGCGACAACATCGTACTTTATCTCAACCTTGAACCAAACAAACAAAGTCATAGATGAAGGAATGGATGTCAGTGAAAAAACATCAGCAGAAGTTACGGTGTCGTCAATCATTCTTTTTGCATTTCTCGGTGTACATCCACATCGCCTAATTTCCCTACTTTCTCCTGATAAATCTGAAGCTGACATGGTTTCAATATCAGCAGGAATCAAAAAGACTTTTGTTGCCGTTTTCCCTAACGATATGAATAGTAAGTTTCTGGCTTTATTCTACCTTGATGAAAAGTTTGAGGTGAAAGACATCCCAGTTAAGGAGTCAACATACCCAATCATTATTGAGTTATTGGCAGATTTGGCGAAGTGTTACCCTGATACCGATACTAATGCAGTTTCTGCTTACGAATACCATACATTGTTTGCAGCAATTGAAATGCTTCATATTTCGATGAGAAGAACCATTCATTACAATTACCCAGTACCATTCTTCCGCTGGATTTTGCTAGTTGACCTGGAGTATCGTGATTTGCTTTACACCGATAACTTCTTTGCTCGGCGAGTGTTGTTTGTGTATTCGTCAATTGCTCTCTTGTGTCGATTTGCTATCTTTGAGGACCACAATATGTGGGTGGACTTTGGTAATTGGTATCGAGACTACAATTACTCCTTGTTTGGACACGGAAACTGGCGATATGCCTTTGATGAAAATATGTACATTATTTCCGTGGAGAAGAAACATTGTTTCAAAAATCTCGACTTCCAGCCTTTGGCACGCTTGAATCCTGAAGTAATTCTTCAGTATTTTGAGCTATTTGGACTCTAGTTCCTGTATGGCTTTCTCGATTACTGCAAAATAGTCCTTGCAACTATTTACAACAGATCAAAATCATGAATTCAAATTAAAGCAGACCAAGATTCATTGGTGATATTAAACAGCTGTCCATTGGTTGGATCACTGTGGTGTTTAACGGGAAGTTAAATTATTAAAAAATGTGTGAGGCCGTTTTGCTCAATATCAAAGAAAGATTGACAGATAGTAGTGTCCTTTTGTGTTCATGTTTTTGTCGGCTATTTCATCGTCAAATTAATCTGTTTTATGGTGGTTCTAAATATTTTTTAGTTGGAAAATGAAGGTCAAGTACACCAAAGAGCTTTTGATACTGAGAATAATCGTGCTGACAATCATTGAGGAAAACACCTTTTCTGTTTACGCTAAAATTCACATACAAACCCTCGTGTGTTTGAGATGTGGTAAACTGTGCGTACCACGTTGTGCTATTGTCTCTCCAGTGAATTTGTGAAGCGTATCACAATTTTGTTGGGGGGTTAAAAACTTTATATTACTCATGTTACACAGGCATCACCCGATTCCAATTTTCAAATTAATCAACACTCTGGCTTCACATTTAGCGATTGATAGAGTAGTACCATTAGTATCGCTGATTATGTACCCTATATCTTTATATTTACCTTCCTGGTGGCCAGGAATTTCCTCTACTTACTACTTTTAAAAGGAGGGACCGTTGGACCAGAGCTCCTGACTTAGATGGCCGAGTACTCCTACGTTGCATTTTTAACAGTCTTCATAAAGTTAGCAAATTCCGCTCTCTAGGCATATATAGAGTATATTTCTGTTTTCCCTCTCGTTGTCCACAATGGTTTCCATCAGTACCAATACGATTCTCTTTGATTTAGATGGTACACTTCTGTATTCAACTCCAGCTGTGGAAAAGTGCTGGTCCGAAGTAGTCGAAGAACACAATGAAAAGTTTCCCGATCAATTGGTGAATTTAGAACTATTTCTTCACGATAGTCACGGCTCAAGAACCCAGGAAATCCTCAAGAAATACTTTCCTTACAGACCACACGATACAGAGTCAGTGAATCAGTGGGAACACGAAATTGTTCAAAGAAATGGCCATTTGGGTAAAGAGATCAATGGTGCCAAAGACCTTCTCACTCAATTGCTGAAATCTTTCAAGTCCAATTGGGCTATTGTCACTTCAGGTACTGCCAACCACGCCCATGCCTGGTTCCGTATTCTCTTTCCCGAACTCGAACTACCATCGGTGTTCATCACGGCTAATGATGTTACCAGAGGAAAGCCTGATCCACAAGGTTATACTACAGCCTACAAGAAGTTGGTTGAAGCTAATAAAATTGAGTCTGACGTTGCTGTTAAAGCAGTAGAACCTTCAATTGTATTTGAGGATGCTCCTGTTGGTGTTCGCAGTGGCTGTAACGCTGCGTTCAAAGTCATTGGTATTGCTTCAACTTTTGATAAAGAAATCTTGCTCAAAGCCGGTGCCTCTTATGTCATTGAAGACCTTACTAAAGTAAAAGTCATCTCTACAAGTGAAAACTTGGTGGAATTATCTTTAGAAGTATTGTAATTCAATTAATTCTCGATAGTGAGATTTTCTAGATCATCTAACTGCTGAATATCTTCATGCTTATTCTTTCTGGCCTTCCTGATCTGTTCAGTTCTCTTTTTGTCATCAAGTTCATGCTTGATGTCAATCAACTCGTCAACATAGTCAACATACGCCTTTTCACCTAATTTTTGATCATCTATCTTAAATTCGCCTTCGGCAACACCTGAATATTCTGAATCTGGAACAGTCAAGCAGTCTTGAACGGTCTGGTTAGAGACCAACTGACTATGGAGCCCAAAACTGAAGCATGACTTCAACGATCTCAATCTAGCATAAAGGAACCAACTGTTAATCGGAAGCGACTTGTACTTGGATAGACGAATGTAAGTTGAACCCATTATATTTTTCATAATCTCTTTACCCTTTGCAGTCTGGTTCAAGATATTCTTCCTGCTGTCAACATTAACATAAGCCATTAAAGTCTGTAGCACATCTCTGAATACTGAGCTGAACTCCTTCTTGTCCTTCTTTGAAAGCTTCTTCGAAGACAAATTTGTCAATCTTTGGAAAATGGAAAATAATGCTTCCTGTTCATAGTATGGAGAATTGTCATTGTACTCGGCTTCATCTTCTTCGTCTCCATCTAGACTCTCATACTGGTATAATTCGTATATGACCCCAATGGTCCTGGCAGCAGCCTTGGCAATGTCACGATTCTCGTCATTATCCAACATTGGTACCAATCTAAGCATCAAGTCAGCCATAAAATCGTTAAGGTAGTCTCCCTTTCGTAACAAAGTCAAGAGACATGCTACCCCATGCAAGGACGACACAGTTACTTGAACCTCTGCCTCCACTCTCTCGTATGCTTCTGCAATAAGCTTTTTGTCTTCATTCTTGTCATTGATCAAGGTTGAATGATCCCTTTCGCCTCCTTCGACTTTTTTCTTCAAACTGATTGCACTCTTACAGAATCCTTCTGCAAGAACGATTAACCACGTTATCTGGTCGTCAATGCCAAAACTTGACGAATCATTGTGTAAAATAAGGTTCAAGCATGCAAACCCAGAGACCAAGGTAGCTTTAGCATAATTGGTAACAATACTTGTAGCGGGTTCTTCAATCAAATGTTTGATAAGTGTTAAGAAATCGGTTGTGACAAAGGTGCTGAAGTCTTCGATATTACTCAGAATCAATGCAAATACCGACCGACTGAGGTAGACAAATTCAACCTCGGTTCTGTAATCGCCACTGCTGAAAATCGAAACAACTGCTTGTACTTTTTCTTCGTCAATATAATTGGGAGTATTGACATTTTGTTCGTTGCTCACCATCAATGGCTTCGATAAAATCAATTTGTACAACTGAATTAACAACAACTCTCTTGAAGTCGTCGACACTTGAGTTCTTGGTGAAGACAATGAATGAATAATATCAGACATGGTTGTTGCTTCTGACTCGATACGAGACTTGTTCAACGACGTAGCATGGTACTGTCTTCTTTCACTAGCATTAAAAGTATCTTCCTTAACGACTTCTTCCTTCAGGGCGATTTCCTGAAGTTTCAATTGGAGCAAGTCTTGGATGTGGAGCAAATCTTGGTCTGTGTCTTCCTCATAATCGGAATCATCTTCACGCAACGGAGTTCTGGACTCCGAGACAGCACGAGAGCTGCTGTTGGAACCTCCATCTTCTCGAGACCATCTCTTTCTAAGTAAACTCTTATAAGCAGACATTGTTATATAGGTCAAAGATACTTGTGGTCGTAAAGTGCGCTCAATTTATGATCAGGTTTTTTTTTACTTGTTGCTGAGTCATAATAAGAGTAGCGGAGTTAAATGAATAATAGGTAAATAGGTTCAAGGGGTTACGTCGTATGTTGTTTTGTCTGAATGATTCAATTGAGAGCTAATTTATGAATTTTACGAGATTTATCAATTACTGCCAAGGTCAATTGATAAATATCCTGAAATGCAAGAAAATAAAGTGAGATAGGACCCTTTCAAATACGATGCTGATGGCCAGATACGGTGACAAAAATAGAACTGTCTCAGGCTACTTAAACTTTTACAACCTATGAATCATAGAATGGAGAATCGTTTATAGGAAACGGGTGAAAACTAAAAGACAAGGAGTGTAAAAGTAACAACTTCTAGTAGTAAAATAGCGATATCCCAGGATACATGTTATAGGTCACAAAGTATACTCTAGTTGTTAAGCAATATGTACTTGTATAAACCCTGATGGGGCAGCAAATTGGATATATATCTGCTAAAACACCACATCTTGCGGCAACACATTGAACTTTTCACCATTTTCTCTTACTGTCTCGTTATTAACATCGCACGGTAGCGATTTCCTCATATCGTATGCATCTATACCGTCGTTGATTGCATCCTTGTCGTACGGCACATCGCGTCCATAATACCCAACTACGCGTCGATATACACTGTAGCCAAGTTTCTCGTACAAGTTGCGTGCCAATTTGTTTGTTACCTTGACAAATAAATCAACAAATAGCGCCTCGTGAGGCTTCCCACTGGTCATTTTCTCCAAATTCACACAGAGCTCTGAGGCCAATCCCAATCGTCTGTACTGTTCCTGAACAGTTACTGCGGTTATATGTGTGTGCCATTCCTTCTTCAGCAATTTCCCCTCTGTCTTACCCATCATGTAACCGCTTACTTCGTATGCCTGACCATAGTCCTCGCAAACTTCGGTCGACTTGAAGAAGAGCGATGGCCACTCAATTAAATATTCTAGATAAAATGCTGAATTGTAGTTCTCTGTTAATGGATCCAAATTAACTGGATTTAAATCAAAAATATCCTCAATCTGAAACGGTTTTATTGAAGTCATTGTCAGGTACCTAGTTCCGTTGGAAGCGTAGGTAACTTTTTGCTGTGGATGGTAGTGTCCGGGTAAAATGGCCAATCATAAATTTTTCAAGATCGCAACCTGCTTGTGTCTTACCTTCTCTAAACACACTACTTTCAACAATGTACGGCGGTCCACCTAGTGACGAACAGAAGAAATTGCAAGAACAGTATGCTTACAATACCTTAACCACTGCTGGTATGATTGCTGGTGTGTTGTGGGTTGCTCCTATCGTTTTCCAATACATTAGAAAACAATTTTAAATAACTTTATAACCAATGTATATACAATTCAAACAAAAAGATTGATAATGGTTTACTTTCACATGTCTTATGTATGCTATTCATCCTCCTCATCACTCAAGCTCACCAACTCTTCTCTCAACTTTCCTATCTTTTGTGCCAAGTTCATGAATTGCATTCTTTCGGAGATCTTGGCTGCGGCCAAAAGTGCCTTATCAGTCTTGATCAACTTGGCAATGCTCAACGCCTTGTTTAATCTTGATTCCATACAAGATTCCCCAAAGAGCTTTAACAATGACCTATCAAACAATACACTGTACTTGGTTAACCGCTCCATGATATCTTCTTGGGACTCTTGAATCATTTCGTCGCTGAGAGCATCACTGACAATTTTGCCCATAGTTAAAGACCTTAAAAAGTTCTCTTCGGGATCATCCTGTTCGGTATTGACTTCGTCTGGGATATCGTCGTCCAACTCATCTATCAAGTCGTTCTTCTTTTTCTCTTTCTGCACAGCAATGGGCAACTTGATCTCTAACTCTATAGGTAATGGCAAGGGGAACCCAGGATGTTGGTTGGCGTGCTTCAACACCAAACAGTTCAATTTGTCCTTATAAATCCCTAATGGCCAACATTTCCAGTTCTTCTTGTTGGTGTTAGTTCCGTGCTCCGTTAAAACATTGTAACAGTTAAGGAGAGGTATCCACTTGGAATTGCTGGTTTCCCTCCATGATTGCAATACAATCAAGGTATCATCGGCTCCGCCTACCAAACAAGGGTCACCAAATTCGTTGAAGAAGATCCCCTTTATCAATGGAATATCATTATCAGGTTTCTGCAATGGAAGCATAACATTTTGTTGAATCAACTTGTAGTCTTGGTTGATATCAATAATAGAATAACTGTAAACATTTTCAGCAATTCGGTTAATCATGAATAAGGTGGCAGCAGGTGATGAAATCAATGTCACAACAGGCATTGACTTCATGATATTGATACAGACGCCATGCAAGTTGAAGAATCTCAAGTATCCAAAACTCGTACCCACAATGATGATAGCATCACTGTTGGAGTCTGTTAGACTCACAGATGTAATATACTCGTTCTTTAATAATGGTATTTGTCTTTCCCATGCATCTTGTTCAGAATCGTGACTTCGGTAGTATAGCTTACCGTTGTCGACATTACGTTTGTCACTATAACCTGACGCCGCAACCAAAACACCATTGTTGTTGATAGAAGATAAGTCAAAGTTGCTATAATCAATGAAATGGTAATCTTTATGGATTGAACGATCAAAGAATGAAACTGTGATAGTTTGCAGTCTTACTCTTTCTTCGTCAGAAGAGGTTTGCACAGACCACACGTATCCAATAGATGTCATTGAGAGATATCTCTTGGAACTCTGGTTACTGTCTGAGTTCCAAGGTGTGGAACCTGGTGAGTACGGCTTTAAGTTTGTCTCAATAACTGGTTGTGGACTCGAACGCAGACTAAGCCCATTAAGTTTTTGACGTTTTCTTGACAGATAATGGGATACATCATCGTCCTGGTCGATAATCATGGAATCTTCTTCATGAAGCTTGTACTTTTCGTGTTTGACCGTTGATTCGATATCAGAATCTTGTAGTAAGCCATCAGTATCATTACCTTCATCCTTATTGACGTCTTCAGCATCGTCTTCTTCTTCAGCTTCATCCAAAAAAAGACTGTTTATTGCTTTATCGCTCTTTTCAGAAACCATATCTTTGAATGCTAACACTTCACCATTTGTAGTACCAACATACAAAGCACCCTTATGCCACGTAACATTGAGGAGGAATCCCCCTTCCAAATCCTCGGGATTATACTCCTTTGTAAGCTTGGTTGTATCAAAATCAAAAATCTTCACTGAGGAATCAAACGTAATCACTGCAAGGTCATTGTTGTTCAACTCAAAGTCAATCACCTTCCCAGGAATAACGAAATTTTTAACAGGCAGGGTCCAGTCCGATCTATCAAACACTTGAATCGAGTTCGTGGCACTGGCAATGATCAAGTACTTGCCATTTGATGACCATTGTGATTTGACTGAAATTAGCTCTTCGGAATTAGCCAGAGCATCAAACTTATCGAATGACGTAAAGATTTTGATGTTTAATATGTTCTGAATTGTGTGTACCAAGCTCGGTTGCTCGTTAATAACAGAGTAGAGCTGGATGTTCCCATTGGATAAACTAATTGCGATGAGCTCGCCGGTTGAGTTGTATGAAATATTACAGAGCTGATCAGGAAGAGATATTTCCAGAAAACTACTTGGGTTTTCCAAGTCAATTGTCACCAACTTATTATCATCTCCTCCGCAAACGACACGCTTCCCTTCATTGATAATAGTTGAATCTCTTAAACCCAACCCTGAGCGGTATATCATCCCGGTAGACTCACCTTTTTCCAAATCAACAAGTTCCAAGTTACCACTTGTTGAGGTCAATGCAAGTTTCTCTCTATATTGTGATAAGGACGTCACATTCTCAAATATATCTACCGAAACCGGTTCCAAGTCTGGTTCATCGGTGATGAATAATTTGGCCAAGCCTTCACTGTTTCCAATAACAAGCTTATCATCTGTATGAATCACGTATGAGTTCCCATCTGGGAATGCAGCAATACGTTCTTCGGTCATTGAAGAATCGGAGCGATGTTTCTGTGTAGGTGTGTTCGTGAGAGGTTAGAGACGCGTCACAAGAATCGCGTGAATGTCGCGTGTTCTCAACAAGATGTCGCGTATCGCGATGGGTTTATCAAAGTACTTGTGTGCTGGAGATGGCTCATAGACTAAGTTTAGGTTCACTTGAGTATATAACACACGTTGATATATTCTTTGGTGTGGTGTCTTGAGTTCTAGAACTTGTCTTATGGGATTGAATCTCCTATTAATATAACTATTTGATACGGCTTAGTTGAAAACGGGACTTGTTCCCCCTCAAAAAAATAGCTAGTATAAATACCTCAGACAATGCAGAAGTTCTATACAACTCCCTTTTAATTCTAGAGATGTCTTGTAACTCAAATAACTACAATTATTCAACCTACGTGGGGATTCGTTGGTAGTGCAAGATTTGAGCGATTTTAGTTTGAGGGTTTTTTTTCCCTCACAACAAAATCTCGCAAATTTCGCTACGCCACTTGCCCAATCTTCGATGCAGCAAAGTGACGTGACACAATCAAATTACTTGCACATGGCGAGGCTTAACCCAAATGTGCCGAGGGAAACAATAGCAAGGGCACGGTGAATGCCTTTTCGGGTGTAAATTATATATATTCGTAGCGTGTAATCAAGTGGCTTCAAGGTCCCTCTCTCACTCTCTACTCTTCCACATCGAAACTAAAATTTGACACCTAGCATATGACCACGCTCAATTCCTCGTAGGGCTGCGAAAATGTACAAAAAAAATTTAAAATAAAAAAGATTTTAGTCTGAACCAAAAATAGATTGCCGTATGTCATCGAGATGGCTCTGGGGTTTGTTCGACAAAAGTAATTGCGTTCCATTTGTTCATGAACATTTTTTCCCTCTGATTTTATTGTATTGGATACATGAACTCTATTAGGATTTGTGTCCCCCCACTATTAAAAAATAGCCCCGATAAAGTTTGCTTAGATAGTTTTTTCGCGGTAATTAAAATCTTCCCAATTCACCTTAACTATGAGGGATTAATTTGGACTACTTTTTTATTGGTTGTAACTACGTATTCAAGAGCTGAAACAACAACTTTTTTTGCAGCTCTGACGTAGGATTAAAGCTGTTTGGTTGATTCATTTATCGTATCTGTATCTATAAGTCTTTATAGGGAAAGTGGGGCTACAGCTCAAACTGGAACAATTTTTATCGTTTTATATATAAAAGCTAGTTAAAGCCCACTTTGTTTGAAAGTCATCTCTAAAACAAATATCGCTGCTTCAGGTGCATGTCAGCCTCTCAAATCATAAAGACACGTCTTCTGCAAGATAATCTGACTACCCAAAGTACTAATTCAGTCGAGAATACCGATACATTTTCTATTCCAGATCTAGATGTTGCACGCGAATCTACTAGGCATGGCGATTATGACGAAGAAGCATCAATTTCGTCCTCTGACGATATAGAACAAGGCCTTCTAGCTCGAAAACAACCATGGAGTGAAATCTTGATGCTTTCTTTTTCTTCATTGGGAGCTATTTATGGTGATATTGGTACTTCACCATTGTATGTGTTGAACTCCATCAACTACTCACTGAACCCACCAACAAAAGATGATATTTACGGTGGTGTTTCGGTAATTTTTTACGTCTTCACAATTATTGTTATTTTCAAATACGTTCTTATCGTTTTGTTTCTTGGTCCTAACAATGGTGAAGGTGGTCAAGTGGCTATCTACGCAAAGATTGCCCGCTTTTTAAAAATCGGGCCCAAGGGTGTACACATTCCTGGTGCACCAGAGATTTCAGACATGGAATTAATTTCAAAACAAGATACCACTGCTTCCTATCGTTCAAACAAGAGTGCCAAATCTTTCATCAAGGATTTCAAGAATAAACCTATTGTCACAAGAATGGTTCAAAAGTTTATTCTTTTTGCATGTTTCCTTGGCTGTGCCTTGGTTATTTCTGATGGCTTGTTAACTCCTACTACCTCAGTTTTAAGTGCTATCGGGGGTATCCAGATTGCCAAACCATCATTTTCAAACGTTTTGGCTGTTTCTGAAGTGATTCTTATCGCATTATTTGTTATCCAACAATTTGGGTCGCACAAGGTTTCGTTTCTTTTTGCACCCATTATTTTCCTTTGGTTAATTGGGTTAATAATTTGTGGAATCTACAATATTGCAAAATACCACCCAGGAATTTTCAAGGCACTCTCCCCTTGGTATGCTATCAACATTTTGAAGCATGGAGGCATCGATGTGTTTTCAGGTGCAATGTTGGCAATTACTGGTACTGAAGCCATGTTTGCTGATATCGGTCACTTTGGTAGGTTACCAGTTCAATTGACTTTGACATGCTTTGTGTACCCAGCATTAATCATTTGTTACTTGGGACAGGGTGCTTATATTGTTGAGCATCCAGAAGCTTACACAAGTCCCTTCTTTTTATCACTTCCGGGTGGAACTGGCTCCGGACCTTACTGGATCATGTTTGTCTTGGCTACCTTAGGTACAATTATTGCTAGTCAAGCATTAATTCTTTCCGTTTTCAGCATTATTTCCCAATTGATCAACTTGGATTGTTTCCCCAACTTGAAGATTGTTCATGTCTCTTCTCACTATGCCGGGAAGGTTTACATTCCAACTGTTAATTGGTTATTGATGATTGGGGTCTGTGCAACTACGGCAGGATTTCAGAACGGTAACAATGTCACTGCTGCTTATGGTTTGGGAATTACTCTCGATTTCTTGGTGACTTCTCTGTTGATTTTTCTTTGCATCATTTACGTCTATGAAGCTAACATAATCTGGGCAATCTTGTTCGTTTTGATATTTATTCCTTTGGAGGTTGTTATGGTGGTTGCTAATTTGAAGAAAGTGCCCCATGGTGCTTGGTTCCCAATTATGATGTGTTTATTGGTCTTCACTTTCTTAAGTATTTGGAGGTGGGCCAGATCCAGAAAAGTTAATCAAGAAATTAAGGCTAGAGTTAGAATTGGTGATATCTTCCCGGCTTACAAGAGAGCCCCGGAGACGGTTGACTTAAATCTTGGCCGTCCTAACCCAGTCCTGGCCGATGCAGAATCGGAGTTTTCTGATAAAGAAGAAGATCTGTTAAGAATAAATTCCAAGTTTGGTCTTACCACCTTAAAAAGATACGATGGTATTGCCATTATGCATAATGATGCTGCCATGCATAACTTTAATTCGCCAAACACCCTTCCTCAAGTTTATGCCAAAATGATTCAGACCTTTTCTTCTATTCCGTCTGTGTTCATCTTTTGCACTACAAGAACATTGTCAATTCCTTATGTTCCTGCTGAAGAGAGAGTTTTGGTGGGTACTATGAAGATTCCAGGTCATTATAGATGTATCTTGAGATACGGGTTCATGGAAGATGTTCAAATTGATTCTGCGTTGAATAATCATATTCTTGACAGTATTCCTGATGTCCATCTGATGTTGACAAAAATCAGAGAAACTGATAGCAATGCTAGTTCTGAAGATATTCCTCTTGTTCACATCTTTGAAGATAATTTAATCAGAAGTCACGATTACAATGGTGAGGAATACAAAACAAGAAATCCATTTAAACATGTTAGACGGTTCGTGAGAAAAGCATTGATCAACTATTTCTTTAGTTCGATCTACTCTCTTACTGAGCAACATGGTAACTTTGTTAGACTTGACGATGAGGATGAGGAAATCAGCAAGAAATTGTTTATTGGTGGGGTAGCTAGAATTTAATATTTATAGATATACAATATAATTTAACCACGTACTTTTATTCTACATACTTCACTATGACTTTAGGCCCATTCAGGTTTAGTGTCATAATCACTCCTGCCTCTTCCACGACCACGGCCACCGCGTCCTCTACCTCCTCTCCAGTTTCCACGACCACGGCCACGGCCACGACCGCCTCTTTGGATGGAAGCTTCACCAAAGGTATCCATGTTGAGGGTCTTTTCTTCTGCCCATCTCATGGAGCCTCTACCTTCGTTTGAAGAAGAGATATTGTCAAAGAAAGACGACTGCTTGTTGTATCCTGAAGGTTCAGCGGATCTTTGGGCCACCAACTCTTTTTCAAATTGGGCATTAGCAGACTCAAAGTCAAACTCTTCTTGAGGAATGGATGGAGCTCTTGGTTTCTCAGTATGGTTATGAGGCTTGTGTTGCTGTGGAGCTCTCACGGGCTCAGGGGCTGGGACTTGTGTCTTGTCTTGAGCTGGTGCTTTGGCAGAAGCTGGAGTCGGGTCAGACCGAGCTTGTGGCTGCTCTTGAGACAGAGATGACGTGGGAACCTCGGTCTTGGTAGTAGAAGTAGCAGCAGAATATGCGTTTTTAGCCGTAGGTGCAGTTTCAGGCGCAGTGCTTGCTGTTTCGTCCTTGTCAGTTGAGGTAGCCTGGGGTTGGCTTTGTGGGTTAGGAGCAGAGTAGTACTGGTAAAGTTCTGGCTTCACAAGATCGATGGGAGTATCTAAAACAGATAAATCTTTAACATCGGAGCCTCTGAAAACGACATAGTCGTAGATATCGGAACCAGGCATTACTTCTAAGTTGGGAGTCCCGTTCTGAGCCATTCTACCCTCTGTCCCAAACAAACGTACTGACTTCAAAGCAACAGTCGCATCCTCACTGTTGATGTTGTCCAACAAACCAACATAACGAAGGCCCTTGTTGGAGATCAACGAGATGGTTTTGCCAATGTATTGAGACATTTGCAACGATTGTTGTAATTAGGTTTTGGTGAAATAGCTTTTTACCGTGAGCAAAATTTTAGATACAGGAAATAACTACACTTTCTTATAAATGCCGAATCTGACCCCGTAGTAAAGGTACAATTGCCCAAGTGAATGAGATTCTAGTTATCTGAGTGAGTCATTTGTATTTCTTTTGACTTAATGGAATTGCTTGTTAAGGTTTGTATATTCTTAGCCAAAGAAGATGTAGAGATCGTTAAAATACCAGAAAACTGTCATGAACCAGTAATTTTAGAAAAGGTACCTAATGGAAATAAAAATATCAACAAATTTACCAATTTAGCTCTGGAGCTAATGTACTAAGATAATACCCTTAAAAGTAGATACAGCATGTACCTGGAAGTCCCCAAGACTTATCTGAATCTGGTTCTGATGGGTATGATCAAGATGTTAGATTTTCCTTCGCACGACCTTTTTTGTAAACCATCAAAATTCATCTTCCAAATAACTCAAAACTCGATAGCGACAATATGTCTGATTACGAACAAGTACAAGAGGGAGCTGGTGATTCCTCAAGGGATTTGACATCGCAGATGGCAAATGTGTTTGCTGACGATGAGCCAAATTCAATAGTCAACGAACAAGAAGACATCTACTCCTTGCAGTCTCACAAGAGTGATGCTTCCACTATCACCAAAAAGAAAAACGTGAGAAAGACAACAAGACACACCGAACTGCTCAATTTCAGCAGTGAGCCAGTTTTAAGTCGCCCGGAAGAAAATGACGATCATATCGATTACAGTAATGAGGATCCACAGGCAAGAAGAAGAAGATTACTTGAAGAAGCCATGGATTCTGCCATAAAAAAGAACCCAACCAGACGGAGAAAGGCAAACGAAGATGACTTGGAAAGAATGCAAGATGACAAGATTGATTACTTGAAGGATCAGATGATTAAGGCCGCCAACTGGGATGTAGAAAAGAATTCTACCGGGCAGATTGCGACAGAGAAGTTGAAGCTTTTGAAAGAAGTGACAGAGATATTATCCAGAGCTGACTTGGCGATTTCCATTTTGGACAACAACTTATTAGAGGCAGTTCGGTTGTGGTTGGAACCTTTGCCTGATGCATCGATGCCAGCATACCAAATACAGAAGGAGTTGATCATGGCATTGGAAACCTTACCCATCAAGACAGATCATTTGGTTGCCAGTGGAATAGGTAAAGTGTTGGTATTCTACCAGCGTTCCAGACGTACACAGCCCAACTTGAAAAAGATTGTGGACCGGTTGATTGGTGACTGGACTAGACCAATCTTGAACAAGAGTGACTCGTACAAGGACCGTACAATTCAATTTAATGATTACCACAAGAGCAAATATACCAATCAATTGGCATCTGCTCGTGGTAACCGTCCTAAGGAGGCCAAGACATTGTATGAAGAAAATGCTGCCAGAAGAAAGAGAGCTGCTATTCCAAGTGCCAGAACCGCTGCGTACAAGATTGCTCCTAAGGTTGATGCGTCGTTGTTGAGAAGAATGCAACAACAGAATAACGGAGCTTATGACGAACGTTTCCGTAAGATCAACTCTCGGTTGGTTACAATGTCGACCAAGAAGAAGATGATGAAAAAGGGTGGTCCCTCTATCGAAGGAAGAAATTTGGCTTTATAAGTAAGAATAATACACATAAATGTTCAATTATATGACTTCGATATATATAATAGATATATAGATATCTTTTGTAGTTGTAATGATCGTGAAGAATCTATGATCTTGGCTTTTCCTTCTTTTCCTTCCACAAAGCCAACAAGGAGACACCGGAAACCTTGACAACCTTGAATCTGACACCTGGGATATCACCCTTAGCCTTACCTCTTCTACCGAAACCAGCGAGCAAGACTTCGTCGTTTTCGTCAACAAAGTTAAGACAACCATCGTTTGGAACGAAAGCAGTGACCTTCTTACCGTTCTTGATTAATTGAACTCTGACACACTTTCTGATAGCAGAGTTTGGTTGCTTGGATTCAACACCGATCTTTTCCAAGACAATACCCTTGGCGTGGGAAGAACCACCGAATGGAGAAGACTTGAAAGCTGTTCCCAACAATCTAGCCTTATAAGATTGGTCGGCCCATCTGTTGTTACGACGGTGGACTCTCAATTTTCTAGCGGAGTTAAGACCTCTTGGCTTTCCCTTACCCATGTTTGCTTAATTCTGTATGATAAGTTAGAAAGAAGTGTTGCCAAATTAAACAGACTTTTGTGAGGTTGGAAGCAGAAGGTGAGGAAAAAATTTGAAAAATTTAAAAAAATGTTTATGTGCACGCCACAAAACCCTACAGTTAGAATATACTAGTCATGTGATTAGGGTACCAGCCCTAGTGGCTTCAAAAAGATTAGGTTAGCCATACACAGGAACAGTAGATAAAATAAATAAATAATAATTATAATAATAAGCGAAGCTTAATTGGGTGCAACATTTATTGAGAATGGGATGTCATTCTACATATTACCACAATTGTGAATTCCATTTATTTATACCTTTGTCCTACTCTTCTTAATAGTACTCAACAAGTATAAGAAGGACAAGTCTATCTGGTCTTTAAACATAAATAGCAAACCCTGGACCACAACACCCTTTAATAATTGTGGACCAATGCCCTTGTATAAGCCTTTAAACTGTTCAGTGTGCCACAAATGGGCCAATGCGTGCTGGAAGGTATCAAACTTAATGTCTTCTTCCTCTTCATCTTCTTCGCCATCGCCATGACCCTTAACTTCACCCTTTTTGTGGGTTTTCTTTTGTAACATGGCCTTTGAGACGATAAGAGGTTGTGTTGCAAGTGTAGCCATGGACTTTGCCAAGACACCGATGGAAAAACTTTCCAAAGGACCCAAGTATTCTTTGCTACCATACAAGATCTGCTTTAATCTTTCGTACGAGCCGTAGGTGATGGATGGGTTGATGCACAAGACCAACGACACGCGAAGACCCTTCCATAATCCTGTGATTCCATCTTGCTCCAACACTTCCTTTGTCAATTGGTACAAGTTGAGTTGTCTTTTATCGGTTTGTTGTTGTGTAGTGATGACACCAATGGGCATAGTGAACATCTGGGAGATGGCTGCGGCTAATGCACCGAGGAATAATTCCATCAAGGTGGTGGGCTTGTGGTTAGGAATATGACGGTATAATTTGGCATAGACCCGCTTGACTATAGTGTACCAGTAAAAGTAACTAAAGTTCTGGGCAGCAGTCCCCAAAATTGACGAAAAGAGCCCGTGGTACCAGCCCAACACACCCTTCTTCGCGTATAATTGGCGTAAAACGTCGGCGGTGCTCTTGTACTTCAACTCTCCTGAGTTACTCTTGGTGAGAGATTTGGATGCTTCATCCAGATCAGAACTTGATGGTGATGATGTTTCATTATTTTTCTTTTTGACCTGGGTCTGTATAATTGTTTTCGATAAATCAAGCGGGTACACTAAGGTGTTTGCAATAGCCGAAGCTAATGCCCCACTTGCTGCTTTCTCTAAGGGAGTAAGTGACATGCAATCAAATAAAACTTGGTAAAAATGGTTTATGCGAAAGAGCTAATATATATATATAAACAGCGGGGTCACCACGGCAAAACGGGTTCAGCTTAGAACTCCGTTCTCTACCGAACATATTTTCCATAATGTGGAGCCAGTGGGACAACCGAGGGTAAAGATGATTTTGTCCATGTGCAAGCCTTATCTTCAGTGTGCACGCCCTTGGGGAAAAAGTCGCAAAACATAACCCCACACTTGGCCCGCCTCTTTCCCGAGGACCCGTTTTCTCACTTCCAAGCGAGAATTCTCTTATCGACACCGGCTGTAATTAGGTACGAACCGGCACTAAAGCATCTGATCCGGCCGTTGTGCCCCTCCATGTTCACCACCACTTTCTCTGCCTGTATGTCAACACCTCTCATCCTACCGTCGTCGCCGGCCACCCACACTCCGCTGCCATCACTTCTCCAGCGGAGTATGGCATGACTATACTTGTCTTGAGGCGCGAGCGTGTTGAGGTTTTTCACTACGCGTCCACGCAACATGCTCAGCGATGTCTCACTGGTAATTGGAACCACAATAAGTCTCATATACGGTTCGTGTGACGTGCCAACACAAGCCAAAGGCTCAGCACCAGGTCGGATCGAGATGCTGCGGGGAGTGAACCCATTCGTGGCGAACTCTGCATCGTTCAATGAAACCTTGTTAGCCAACTCTATTTTTCTGTTGTTGTTGTTGTTATTGTGGCTGCTGCTGGTAATGTATACTTCCAAGTACGTACATTCGTTGCGGCCGACCACGATGAGTAACTCTCCAAGGTGCTCCACAGCATCGAATGCCAGTGGAGGTCCTTCAATGGTAATCTCAGATATAAGCTCAATCTCAGTGCCCGTATGCCAGATCTTTAGTTGTGCGTCCCACCCGAGTGAGACAACATACTCTGTCTCACCAACAACTATACGTCTGGCATCGACAACCAATCGTTTATGTGCCACCGTGGTGCTGATAGTGGTTTTCGTATCTATGTCGTAGTGATGAAACAGACCGTCCATACCCACAAGTAAATCTCCTCTGGAAAGTGGTACAATCGTTTTAATCACAACTCGCCCAATGATTCCGGCCTCATCAAATATTACTCGGTGGGTTTCAGCATCGTACACAACAAGACGCTGCGTATTTGTGCTTAAGTACACGTATCTCTCCTGTTGACTTACAGACACAACCAAGTACGAGACAGGAACTTCTATGACTTCCTGGGGATAAGGTACTGTCCATCCCAGAAACTGTATATCACTATTCTCCAATGCTAACAGGTCCATCTGGTTAAACACAGCTCGATCAGATACGATTTCTTCAAGCGATTCGCCAATTGGAATCTCAATTGGTCTACCGTACTCCTTTTCAAACTGCTTCAATGTGTCATGGTACTGGTTTTCTTTAAGGAACCGTCCTATCAATTGATGAATAGACATCATTGAGTGAATAGTAAAACACGTGAACTGTTATCTGTATTCAAAAAAAAAATGGTAAAAAGAAAAAAATACAGGTCGTACCCGGATTCGAACCGGGGTTGTTTGGATCAAAACCAAAAGTGATAACCACTACACTATACAACCAGTACTTATGTTTAATACTTGTTCAAATTTTCATGATGCAACAAATACATAAGATGCCCATCAGTAACTACTAATCAATATGGTGGTGTTTACTTCCAAGTATAGTTTGATGTAATCACTCCTTTCTTTAATATGAAATATGTTTAATGCAAACGTTCTAAATATAGATATTCTGTCCAGCACGGCTGATTCACACGTTCGCGTCGCGGGCGCAGTTCTGCACCCTATTTAAAGTCGTGGCAGTGCGCTTCTAATGAGATACCACCTTAATTGTTCATCAATGTACGTTGACGTCTCCGAAATATCAAATATTGTGGTGAGATCTTTCACTGACGACGTTAAGTCTGGCTCATTCAAGTCATGGGATTCGTGCATGGCCCATAAAACTTGCAAGATCGTCGCTATTGTTGGTATCGTGTTAGCATCCTTCGTGTTGCTTTGGATGCTCCTTACATTTATCCGTTGCTGCTGTATGGGAGTTAACTGCCTTGAAGCCCTCTGCTGCTGCTGCTGCAGTTCTGCCAACAGCCGATACGTTGAACCAGAGCCTTCCGTCTACAACAACCCCAATATGTACGGACGCCAGCCTCCACCCATGTACCAGACACAACAACCCCCTCAGGCATACTTTACCAACAACCAGGGCTATACTCCTATCAATTACAATAACAACTACAACAATAATCAGAATAACACCTTTAGTCATAACAATCGGGTGTACGACGACGAAAATCCGTTCAGCGACCATCCTTACAAGGGTTGATATACGTTATCTTTTTTTTATATATATTTAGGGGTATTAGTTTACATTTATTATAGCAAACACACACACATCACCACACAGTGGCGTTCTGCTGGCGTTTCTCGTATTGTCTCTTATGCTTAATGGTATGTACCTGGTTCGTAATTTGTGTTAAAGGTAACACCGTTTTTGGGGCATCGCACAATTTCTTGTCTTCGATCATAAGACCTTTCTCCCTGAGAAAGAGCGTAAGTTGCAGAATTGCAGTATCCAAGTGTTGTTTGTCGTAGTACGATAATAGGATCTGGTGGTGGTGCTGACTAGTATTTTCATTAACCATGATCTCAACACCCAAAATGATTGTAAATGGAATAGCCACCCTTTGAACAAACTCGTGGTGGTTAGAGACAAATATCTCTTCTAAACGGCCTGGACTATATGTGACCTTGAACTCATAGTTATCGGGCATCATTGCCTGCAAATGATTGTAACAGTCCTTGGTCTTGGATTCTGTTCCCTTAATATCAAAGACGTGTTCATTGCTGTTCTTGAACACATCCAACGAAGTGGGGAAGTCAATAAAACAGTTATGGTTCCTTTCCAAAGCAGCAATGGCTGGTAATTTGTTGTTGTTAACGAGCAACAAGTAATGGCTCTTGGGCAAAACAAATTTGGTGGTATGATACACCGTGGTTGTTGCCAGGCGTGGCACCTGGTTCATGCAACACTGGTGAACCAATTTATCAATCTCGTACTTGACCAAGGCAATGTTGGATCCATTCTTGCGAGGACACTTGATCAAGACGTTGTTGAACCGCTTGTACGAGTAGAAATCTATAATGTCGCTGTTCGTGCTGGAAAACTTGATGAAAACGTTATACTTCTTCATAATCAGCTGGATTATCGAACCTCCATTTCCAATAATTGACTTGTGAAACACTTCAGGAATGTTAAACTGAAGTTCTGCTGGTAACTCCATTTCAATTAACTCTAAACCTTTAATCAATACGGAAAGTTCAACACCATCGTATAATTCCAAATCAACAAAGAAGTTGTATTCATTGCATGGCTCAAACTTGATCATTGTCAACTGGTTCAACTGGTTCAAAATCTTGATGAGTTTACCATTCTTTTTACCACTTATGAAATCACGCTGGCTATTGTTGAGCTCAAGACGGAGCTTGATGGTGGAATATGCAAATGTCTTATGGGCCAACTGGTGTAATATCTGCTTGATTTCAATGCTACTGCCAGTAATTTCAATCCCTTGCTTCGATGACGTAATGGAGCAGGTCTTCTTTAACTGAACTAATTGGATCAACTGGTACTTGCTGAAATGTGAGGTGGCAATCTGAAGTGTGTAGTATTTACCACTCAATGCACTAATATCACTAATTGCCAACTGAACAGATTCCAACAGAGCACCCTGAACCGTCAAGGTGCTGGAACCAGTCTCGCCCAAGCTTGGCATCTGAACAAACACCCGGTGTTTGAACATGATTTCCAAGATTTGCTTTTGGTTGTATAAAGTGATAGCATCCATCTTTGTACGTGAAAGGTCGATTTTCTTGGTAAGAAGACGTCTTGACTCAATCAATCTTCCCAAGATACTTTTGGTGTAGAGCATATCCGGCAATGTTGAGGCGGTGATCCAGATCTTCAAGTGTTCGGTGTTGTTTAACACCTGGGAGCTGTACAAATTGGGCAAAAGATTGGGGATATATATGGAACTGTGTGTTTGTTTGGCGATCTGGTTAAAGTTGAACAAATCAACTCCACCAAGGATGGGGATTAGGGAGAGTGGGATCTCGACCGAATCGACATAGTGGCGATTGAGAAGTGTGTTGATGAGAATCCGAACAGCCGGTTCACAGATGGTGATATTATCGTGGTTTCCCAAGATATGGACATAAAATTCGTTGAGGGAGACCCCAGTTTTGTTGGCATAGTGTTTGGCGTTGTTGATGACGATTTCGACGTGGTACTTGCGTGCAACCTGGACCATGTGGTCGGTGAATTTTGGGTCCAATGCAAGAAATTCTTGTTGTGAGAGTTGAATGGTTTTGTAGCTTACCTGATCATAATGGCGAAGAATTTCGCGACGGGTTGTGCTAACGAATGGCTGCGAACCGTGGACAGCAACAGTAATGAGCTGGTTATTGATTTTGGGTTCGATCAAGGAGACGTAGTTTTCACTATCCTGAATTTTGTTGATTTTGTTAATCGTATTGTGGAGTGATACCAAGTTATCAATGAGACGGTAAGAGATGCCATCGCCAACATATTCCTTCCAGAGTCCAGTGGCGGTCTCGTAGAAGGTGGTGATGTTGGGATTGGTGACCCGAGGGTCAACAAGAAAGCTATACTCAAGGTTGAGTACTGTAGACATAATTGGATGCTTTGGAATGGAGTTCCAAAAAAAAACCTGGCCCTCTTATGTATTTATATGGTATTGGTTTCATGGCCTGAAGAGGCAATTTTTACTTTAATGAGCTGCATGTATTTATTTATGTTCGAACCAAATGCGGCAAAATAATTTTTAAAAGTCTCACCCAAAAAGGCAATGTCGCAATAGGTATCATGGTTTAAAGACGTTTTGTGTCCCAGACATAAACCATCTCGTCCCATCCAGTAGAAGCTGCCCAGCCCGGTTCTCCCCAGAGACTGTAGTCACAGCCATACACAAACTCTTTGTGGCGTGCCATAACCCCGCGGGACCCACCATTTTGCGGAAGGAACCGAGCCCGTTCGTTCAGATCGTCGTGCCAAACCCGCACCGTCATGTCAAACGACGTCGAAAGTAGCTCCTGGCTGTCGTGTGGCGACCATGCAACACGACGTACCGCAAATTCGTGACCCAAAAACTCGTTCAACGGGGTTGGGCCCCGTGTATGGTACAGTGGCATCGGGGCATGGGCAGCAGGCTGGTCGATCTTGGTAATCATACGGAGATCCCACACTCGTACCGATTTGTCGGTTCCGCCTGATGCAATTATAGTACTCTTGTACTTGTTCCAGTCGCAGCTCAACAGCTCCAAACCGCCGTGGGCAATATAGTCAACCTGGAGTGCATGGTTTGAGCGAAGATCCCATACCTGAACATGAGACAGTCCGTTGCAACTGACAAGTGTCAGAGGAGAATGCGGCAGGAATGTAGCGTTAAATATACAATTGACAGTATTCAGCGGATTCTGATGCTGAGGCTGGTGTGAGAGTGGGGGTTTCGCCGTCTTGGCAATGGGCGACGTTCTCGTGGTAAAATCTACCGTTTGCGGGTCCAAAGTCACGAGCGATTGCGGCCGCGTCGAGTCCCACACTTTAATGGTACCATCCCACGACAGGGTCACAAATTGGCCCTTATCAACCATATTCCAGTTGATAGAGAACACTTCACGTTTATGCTCGTGCCAGTTCATGACGGGGAACTGACCCACCGTCGTATCGAAAAGCTTCACTGATCCATCTCCACTTGCAACTGCCACCTGGTTTTCATGCACCTCGCTCCATGCCACATCAAATAACCCGTCTTGGGTCTCCCATGAAATTGGACTGGTGATGGTTCCGTTACCATCGATACTCAAAATAAAAAGACGTCCGTTCCCCACCAACCCATAGTTGGCTGCAGTTGCAACTGCCAACTTGTTGTCAAAAAACGGCGAGTACTGGACTCCATAACCATTGTACCCTTGTGTTCTGTAGGATAACATGTCTCGCCGTCGTGGGTCTCGATCCGAACACTCTCGCGATCCAGAATTTTCTTGCTGTGCGTGTGACTAATATGTAGGATCGAACCCTTTTTGTACTACACACTACCCTTTCTCTCATATTATGCATTCTAGTATAAACATCTCGTATCTAACGTCTTGATCGACAGCCAGTTCTTTTCTTCAATTTCGCTCTTTTCCATAAGTCCAAGTTCAATGAAGTCACCCATGACCAAACCAAACTTGTGCTGGGCATACTTGAGGTAATCGAAGTTATCGTCACTCGAGGTAATTACTTCTTCATCAATTGCCGATTCGTTCAATTGTGTCAGTTCAAGTGCAGTGGTTATCTCGTAGGTACTATCAATTCCCTGTTCCATCTTAATACCAGTGGGTTCAACCAGCTTAACTGGACCGTTTTGGATCAAGCCCCAAAGGCCCCAGTAGATCTGGACCGTGGCCCGCCAGTAGATACACTCGTTGTAAAGCTTCTTGATCTCAAGCTGAATCAAATCAGTGGCACTTGTAGTGGCCAATACTTCTTCAGTCAGCTGTTCTGTCTTGAGAGACGAACCAGGAAACTGGAACTCGTACTCAACATAACTCTTGATCATATTGATCTGTTCAACCTGCGAGGGAAACTTGTCTTCAAAGATATAGTACGATTTGGTGGGGTGGTGGTAATCAGCCATCCATTCAGAAAAATGGTTGGCCAAATCAAAAGCTGGGAAGTTGGGTCCCAGGTACTCAAAATCAATCACAACCAAATTGTTATCCCTCTTATTTGAAGTTGTCTTGATGGCAGTGTTGGCATCCGTAGGCTGCTCAACAATATCGTTGGGGTCAAACTCTTCTTGCATCAACAAGTTACCGTACTGAGTATCATTATGACAAAACTTGTAGTTCAGCGACACCAGTTCGTACTTGTCAAAGAGCCATTTCTGGTACCGAAGTACCAATTCTTTGAACTTGGTATATTCAACCAAGAACACGGAATCGGGGTCCAGGTATGAAGGTAAGTAATCTTGCTCAAAGATCTGGAGCCATTTATAGATCAAACGCCATGACATTGGTAAGTCCGCCACTTGTTCCTCAGGGTTCAACTCGATCCGATAGTGTAAATCCTTCATTCTTCTGGCCAACATTTGGGAAATCACTTCGTCACGGATCTGTTCCTTGGACAATGTAATGAAACCCTCCAAAAACTGCTCAAACCGACCGTTGGAAAAGATCCCCAACAAACGGGGTCCGATCTTCTTCTGCGATAACTTGATAAGAATAGCCAACTCCGACTCTCTATCGATAATCGAATCAACATTCTTACCGTATACACGCAAAAGTAATGCTGGCAATCGTAAGTTCTGTCTTGGGTCATGGTACTCTAACTTATAGATCGAGTTGGTGAGGGCACCTGAAATCCGATTAACGAGCAAGTTCGACACCGTCAACTGGCGTTTGTGCCATTTGGAGATCTTGAGGGCTTTGACAAGTGCTATCAAGTCCTGTTTGAAGAACTCAACTGGCATACTGTTATCTAACGTTGCTGTGGTGGTTGGGATCGACTTCTCGCTATCCACGGTGGTGGGCGTGATCACAAGCTTGTTGAGCCCCGTACCCAGAAGCGATCGCTTTCCAAGCGACGGTCTTCTACTAGAACTAGCAGAACGTGACCCTGGTGCTCTTGATCTGGACCGTGATCTGGAACGGTTACTATGTGGGGTTACTTCCATTTTTTACTGCTCCGAAATACTGTTGCCGAATTATTGGTTACACAAGATCGTGGACTAAATGTCCTGTGACCATAACCAAATTTTTTATCTCCTCCAATGAAACAAAAAAAAAAACATTGTGGGGTTTATATACCGGAACCGTCTAGAAGTGTGAAAAAAAAACTTACTGATTTCGGATGCAAAAGTACCTTGATTTTCTGCAACGTCATCGACTTAATAAATACTTTAGTCAAACCATAAAGAATGGGAATCACTGCATACCTTGCTGCTGCTGGATGTGTATCCACTGCTGTTACCTACCAATGGAGCCAGAAAAAGCTTGAGGAGTTGAATCAAGTTCAATGCGACTTACAGGGCAAGATCGATCTCCTGATGAGGGACTTAGCAGTAAAGACCAAACAGTTAGCCGAGCTCGATGAGTCGAGTAAGAGAACCCAGTTAGCTTCTCAGAAGCATGCTGAAGAGGAATTGACTCTGTTAAAGCTTAAGATCACCGAAATTCGCAAGACTAAAGACCAACTCATGGCATCAAAAGCCGAGTTAGAGTTGCAGGTCAAAGAATTAAACGCATCCGCAATTACATTTCGTACCAAAATCGATACATTGACCAAGACTGCTGCTGCTGCCAAGACTGAACTCGAAGCTACTAAACAGGACTATGATTTCAAATTGAATTCCGAAATTGAAAAATTGATCGCCACCAAATCGGCCGAAATCGACACCATAAGGGGTGAATTAAATCAGTACATGGTTAATTTAGACACTGAGGTTAAGAAACATGCTCAGACTAAAGTTGATTTTGCCAAAGAAATGTCTGATGCCAATGAAAAGCATTCCGATACTATCAAGCAAAACAAGACTATGGAAAGTTCGATTGAAGAATTGACCAAGGCAAAGGTTGATTTAGTTCTTGAACTTACTTCAACAAAAGAAACATTGGCCAAGTTGGAGGAAGATTTTGCTCAAGTCAACACTAAAGTAGCATCGGTTCAAGAAGAATTGGATCAATCCAAGCATGAGTTGTCCGACAAGATCCAGGAACTCCTGCAACAATCCACTGATCTTAAAGAGACCAAGGAATTAGTTGACAAACTCACAAGTGAAAAAAACGAGATTTCGACCCTGTTGGAGGCTGCTCAGCAAGAATTGGTCCAGGTCAAGGAATCATCAAGTAAAGGCATTGAAGTTGCTCAAAGGGACACAGAAGCCGCCAAGCAGGATGTGGAAAGTGTTAGAAACGAATTGAAGAAGGCTCACGGAGAAGCAGGTCAATTGAAAGATGAATTGCAAAAAGCTAAAGAAGAAGCTGAGGAAGTGACTCAACTTAAAGAAGAGCTCCAAAAAGCAAAGGAAGAAGCTGCTGATTTAAACAAGTTGAAGGACGAAGTAGCTACCTTGAAGCAAGAAACTGCTGAATTAGAGCAAACTCGGGAAGATTTGAAGAAAGCCCAACAAGAAGTTGCTGAAGTCAAGGATGAATTAAAGAAAGCGAAGGACGAATCCCTGTCCCAAGTTCAAGAAGACATAAAGAAGGCACAAGAAGAAGCTGCTGCAAGTAAGGAAGAATTGAAGAACGCACAAGAAGAAGCTGCAGAATTTTCTAAAAAGATTGAGTCCAAGGAAGAAGAAGTAGCACGGGTTAAGAAAGAATTAGACGAAGCTCGTAAAGGTGCTGCTGATAATGAAGAGTTGAAAGAGGCTGTCGACGAAGCTGTTGCTCGTCAACAAAAGGTTGAGAATGAGCTTGAGGCGGTTAGAAAAGAAAATGCCACTGCATCGGAGGGCCAGACCAAGAAGATTGACGATTTGGAAGATCAATTGAAGAAAGCTGGTGGATTAGAACAGAAGGTTAAGGACCTCGAAGAGAAGGCTGCTGCTGCTGCCCAGGAAACTGGGGCAGCCAGCGCCGAGTTAGCAGAGCAATTAGAGGTGAAGGCCAAGGAAATTGAGTCGTTGGAGACTGAACTTATGAAGCTGGCCGAGCTTAGCACAAAGTATGAACTGTTGGTGGACGAAAACACCAAATTAAAGGAGGGGCACGAACAGGACCTTGTAACAATAGAGAAACAGAAGAAGTTGATTGCTAAATTTCTCAAGCCTGATGCCGAATAAAATTATATATAGCAACTACTAATAATAGCTTTTTTTGTTAATATATCAAATTAATTGACATGAATCCGATGCCATCGGATGAAATTCTAAATTATTGCACGGAATAACACCAGTAACCAGCCAAGTACCACAGTACTACCAGGAAAAATTTACCTTTTTCTATCGTTCGGTGTTCCGCCATAAAATCTAGAACGCGCGTCCATTCTAGTATGTTTCGCACCTTTAGGTTACTGTGACGACATACACCGAAAGAGCGAAAAAAAAAAAATTCTTTGTCAGGGCTCGCAATCGGTAAACACTTTTCGAGGTAGCCTGACAGGTGCCTTACTGCGCGATATTCGGGAGACGCCAATCGAAAAAAAAAAACACGAAAGCCACCAGCCCGTAGACGACGCATTGGAGGCTGAATACCTTCCTCTTAATATTTGTTCCTGTTCTCCATTCTTTCTCTATATTCCCCCGTAACTACCATGGGTGTCAACATGTGTTGTTGCAAACCGGGAATCCCTCCCCCCTTGACTGCCACAATGTAAAGAAATATTTTCCAACCTTTTTTCTCTTGCTGTACAATGCCTTATCGCACAACCGTTTCGAAACAGACAGATTTTAGCCTCAATCCGGAATAGGTTGCTACATTTCCCTAATAAGGTGAAATGAGTGTGGTTTCATCCTCACAATTTTAAAACTATCAGGTGCTATTATTCACCTTGGCATCGCAAGTGAAACTTTGCTTTTCCTAATCTTTAGTCCCGGGACCAACTACTCCGTACCTTTTTTACACCGACCTCCCACTAACTGTTGTCACTCGATTTGTTTTTTTTTTTTCCCTGCTTCGTTATTTACCTCGCTATTTATAAACCTCGTGTCTGGCTCTCGGTTGCTTTAAATTCTTGTTGAAAGTTCGTTTTACAGCCCCATGGATTAACTATGGCTAAAGTGCTTTCCCGAGCTGCTAACATACGAGGCAAATCGGTTGATGACAATGACACACAAGCCCCACCACCTATCCTGCCCTCATGTATCCAGAAGGATCTCAGGTCTAACACATCTTCACCTCAGAAACGGTCGCCAGAACAAGACCGACTCATCAAGTTATTGTTAAAGCAGTACAAGGACTTGGAAGTCGAACTCAATCGCTTCAACTCGAAAAAGTACAACTCCAATAAAAACTCTGGCGTCCTCAAGTCAAACATACTCAGAACTTCACTACTCCCATTCCTCCGCAATGGGCCGCCCCTCCATAAATACTTTGCGAAGAACTCAAAGGTCTACAAAAGCTTGATGAGTGTAGCCCTCGCTATTCTCTTAAAGTGGTGGCAGACCTTGCTCAGCAACCTTAGCACAGTTGACCCTTCACTACCACCAAAGTCACCGGCCTCGGCCGCTTCCTCTTCTTCGTCGTCGGCTTTCACACAAACCCCACCAGCCTCGCTACTACCACAGATTAACCTTTCTCCAGTTCCAGCATCCGATCGTAATGCTTATCTCGAGTGTATTTCCCGAATAATTTCTCGTGAGGACTGGCAGTTGGCAGACAACGAGTTTCAGAAACAGTACGAAGGCTTATTGGTGATCACCCTCGACTATTGCATAGACAAGATGTCCTCTTTGAAATCGTTGTCTCTTTCTATTTCTGCATTTATTGGTAAAGTCTTTGCCTATTCATTTTTTAGACTTCCTAACGTTAGTACTGCCTTGTTGTTTCTCTTGAGCGTCAAACAGGGCATGCTAGAAAAGTCTTTAAATATCTTGCCTCTGTCACAGCCCGATCCTATTTCCTTGGCGGCATTATACTCCCATTTCCCATCTCATTTGCATTATCTAATTAACTTCAAGGGTATTTCTCCCCGTGCCAATACACCAGCAAAGAAGGCACTCTATATCAATTGCGTGCATCCTCCTAAACACCCTGTTAATGGGATTCGTGATCCCAACGGCAACTGGGTTAGAAGGTGGTGCAACTGCGATTCCAACGTATTCAATTCATTTTTCCGGCATTACATTGACATTGTTCAAAAGGCACCACTCAATTTAGAACAAAATCTTGATAAAGATATTCTCAAGTATTTTCCAGGGTTCAATATAATTTATGCCCATGTGTTGCAAATTTTTCAGGTCTCTATCACCAGAATCTCCAATACCTCTATGGGGAAAATGCAAGAACCACAAGGTACAAACATGGTAATTCCTTCGGGAGCTAATGGCCAATCAGCAACATCTTCGTCAACAACTTCAGCAAACGCTTCATATTCTCAACAACTGACTCCCGATTTAAGACAATCTGATGTCTACTTTAATTCGATCATTAAGATATTTAAAACACTCAGAGACATTTGTCACTCATCGCAACTTATTGGTAGTGACATGGACGATGTGACTGGTCTGCTTATCAGAATAATTGATAATTCTTTCATGTCAATTGCTAAAGACACTAGTGTTCATGACTGCAACAAGAACGGCTTGATTCTCAACATTGTCTATGAGTTTCTTAATCACACCAATAACAACATTGATGGTACTCACGAAATAGATTGGGAGTTTTGGTTAAGTTGCAGCTACATGATGTTGAAAAATACTGACCATATTCAAGTCATTCTCAAGAATTTGGCATTTTTGTTCAATTTGTGGGATATGATTCCTGAAAGTTTATCCGGATTTCGGGACACTGATGAATCCTTACCTCCTCACTTCCTTTGGTTAACTAATTTGAATGATAGTTTTAAGGTTAACTTGATAAACTGGCTTGTTTCAAACACGATGTTTGAGCGGTTTGTATGTCACTGGAATCCAATTGTTCGGTCTTATTATTTGAGGCTCTTGATGTGGCGCTTGGTTGGAATCAACAATTACCAGTCGTCTGTACTGATGCAAACAACGAAAAAGATACAGGGTAAGATTAATCGTTCATTCGATGTTTTACACCAGTTTGCTGTCAAGCATTTTCTGGATGGCTCATCCACGATAAGCTTTAAACCTGACAATCCTTTGGTCAATCGAAAGTTTGGTATTTTACCATTAAATTCAAAGGACACTGCTATGTCTTTGGATGGTGGTGGATTGTTGTCTGCCCCTACTCCTCTTCTGACAAGTGAGTTGCGTAAGACTCATTCATTTGAAGTGTTTGATGAAGCAATCTACTCGTGTTCAACGTTCCCTGGTTCTGATGATAGAAATACTGAACAGGAAGAGAAACCAGTAACTGTGGTGGGTCTGAAGTCATTTGTCAGTTCAATTGGTAAATTCTTCAAGTATTTGTCTCCCGAAGCGGAGGATGTGAAGCAAGAAAAGACAGTGTCTCAAATATCAAAGAATCCTCGTAAGTCAGTGTCTTTAACTTCCTTGTCCACCAGCTATTCATCGATTAAATCGCGTTCGTCCAGTCCAAGTCTCATGTCGTTCAATTCTATTCCTACATCCTATAGCGACTCAGTCTCATCGAACCAGTCAGATTCTGATTCACTTACGCTTGAGCTATTGAATTCAAAGAGAAAGCCATCATTCAGTTACCATCCACCTGAATTCTCGCGTCTTCCACCTGAAATTATTCGGCCAATCTTTAAGTTCGATATTATACTTGATCATGAATCGATGAATGATAAGTACATGATGATCAACCAAAGTAACTTTCAAGCAAGTGGACGTGACCGTGACCGTGGTAGTGACCGTAACCGTGATGAACAGTCTCTGGTTGAGTTTTTCCCCTTAGAACCCAAGTTCCCGTTAATTTCGATCTATGTGAATCCCAAATCCTACAACAATGCATTTTATATTGACGACGAGGATGGTTTGTATATCGAAAGTTTACCAGATGACTTGAGTGAGTCAACGATGAGTGAACTGTCGAGAGAAGTTTCGGAACTTTTCAAAGATGTTACAGGGACAATAAAGATGGTTTACTTGGGAAGAAGCATGAATGAACTCAATCTCATTATTGATGAGTTCAAGACGTTTTTGAACCGGAGGATAGAAGTCGATCTGTTTAACCAAGATTTTTCAGAGCTCAATAGCAACTTCAGTGAGGCTGATTACTTGAGGAAGATTACACCATTCCTTCCTGTTGATAGTTCGAGTGAATTTAAGTTGTTGAATGCTAATTAATCTGCAAAAATAATAATACGTATAGTCGTCGTCACTTAATAGAATATTATTCATCTTTATCCTCTGAACTAGAATCAGAAGCTTTCCAGAGAATGATGTAGCTGGTAATAATACATATACTTGAACTAAGTGTCCAGAACACAGCGACACCAGCCAAATGACAGAGATAGTAGTGGTGCACCAAGTAGTATCTGAACCCTGTAAACTCAGTCTGGAACTGGATATAAGTTGTGTCGTCGTTGGTCACAAATGTTCTGTCGATAGCCACCGCCAATCTGTCAATATTCTGAAACTTTGAACCGATTCGAACAAGTTTGTTCAAGTTGAGTCTTGTGGAACGATTGATATTTACCAATGCTGGAGGGACCCAGAACCGTAAGTTATAGGGAATGAACCAATTGTTCCTATGATGGATGGCTTGACGATTGCAATCGACAAGAAACGAATCAGAGTATAACACACTATTGGATTCCAGAAGAAGGCGGTATGGAACTTTGTATATGTCACCAACGGAATGACAGTAGAGTTCCACGTGCACATTGAGTCTGTAATCTAGCAAAGGATCAAAATGGGTTGATGTAAGATCGACATGGTCGCCATTGGGAACAAACGGAATGGGGGCTGAAGGTGCGGGGATAAGCAGGGTATAGAAGCGCCAGTATGTGATGTTTGATAGTGGAAGAAGTACACCTATTACTGACACGACTATTGCGATGATATATAGCCAGCTTCTGGTGATAAACAAAGGAATCCATAACATGTGGGGAGGGTCACTACACGATCAAAACAATCTCAACAAAATGAGATCCAAAATTAAACAAACACCTCCCTACACAGTAATCTTTGCAGTAGTGCACATAGATAAACAATAAAAGTATATAAAAACATAAGAAGAAGTCAAAAGGCACGACACTTAGCCTGCGGAAAGTGTAATTCCCGTCAGGAACGAAGAGAGATTAGAGGGGGCGAAAAACCAGGAAAAAGTGGGGAGGACCCACACACTCAACTCAACTCAACTGAACACACGCAACGTAAAATACAACGCCAACAGCAAACAAAATAATACAGCAACGGTTTCTTAGTGTGTGGTGTGTCCCCTGTGGTACTTCAACCCATTGAGGTTCTTGTATCGTTTGCCACAGACCTCGCAGCGGTAGGGTTTGTCCTTTTCCATGCCTGCTCCATCCAAATAAGGAGTGTTGGACTCAGGGTCAATAATTGAAATGGAGCCATCGGCGTTTTCCTTCAACGTCTGTCCCTGGTGGCCGTGGAGACGGTGGTACTTCAAACCATTCTGGTTCTTGTAAGTCTTTTCGCAGCCAATGACAGGACACTTGTATGGCTTGTGTTCGTCGTTTTCCATGACATAGAGGTGGCGTGCTGGGTCATCAATGTACATTGCATCGCCATCGTCTTCAGTTTGCATTGGGGTGTTTGATCTTGGTGGCGACTGTTGCTGCTGTGGATGGTGATGGGTTTGGTGTGGAGGAATGGTTTGTGGCTGGTTAGTTGCAAAAGACTGGTTGTTCGGTATTGGTGCCAGCTGGTTGATAGATTGTTGCTGGAGGTTGTAGTGAGAGTTATGCAAGTTAATGTTGGGATTCGAGACATGTGACTGTTGCTGGTGATTCTGTTGCTGTAGTATTGTCTGATTACGCGAAGGAACGGGTTGGGCATGTTGCTGTGACTGTTGGTTATGCAGGTTGTTGAACTGGTAGTTGTTGTTCTGGTGTTGCTGGTGTTGGTTGGCACCGTTGTTTAAAAACACATCCGTCGTCGATACCGTCTCCATAATATTATGCATGTTATTAAAGTTGTTGCTGCGATTCTGATTCAACATGTGGTTAGGCTCAGCTGGCGGAGACGGGCTGATGTGCGCCTCCTCGTAATGTCGTAACAAGTCGTGCAACGTAGGCAACAACTCACCACAACAGCTGTAATCCTTGCAGTAATCGGCCTCCAAATCAGGCAAGTACAGCGTCTGAACTGGCGGCGACATCGACATCAACTGGCCGTTGTTCTGACGGAACGATCCTCGTCTTGGATTGATATATGCAGCTGGATTAAGATTGTTATTGTTAGTGTTTGTGTTATTGTTGCCATGATGGGCATTGTGCGAGTGGTAACTGTTAATCATGACTTCATCCTTGAGCCATGAACCAATCACTGAACCCCATGAAACACCACCCATACCCTGCGAGTGAGCAATCAGCTCACGGCGAAAACGGCCATTGTTAAAAATGGACTGTCTCTGATGAGTAATGTCTATGGGTTGAGGATTGGAGGAAGTGGTCCCTTGACCATTGCTGCTACCGTCAACACTCGGTATGTTGATTTCCGGTGTTGCGGACGACGGGTTGTTCTCAAAAATTTTGGTATTGAACATCTATATTGGAGCTCCTCGGAGTTGAAAAGCACCGACACAAGTGGAAAATTTTTGGATTGGATGTGTTGCTTGAATCCTAGCTAAAACGTAACAACTAGATCTGTTATTGGTTAATTTGTATGAAAAGGGGGTTGGTGCCTTGATTGATACACGGGAGAATAGCTGAGGTTTCAAGAAGGGATATAGTCTCTTTTTTAGGGTTAGAAGCAGATACACCCAGATGGCTATGTATGTGGATGAGATCCCAAATGTGATATGTGATATTTTGGTCCCCGAGTACCTTGACTAAACAATGTTCCCAAAGAGTGAAATCCTCCACCGAATTCTGAATAATTAATAATCCCACTGGTTGACAAAGAGGGACAAATAAGTGCGCTAGGGGCGGATGTATCAAAGTATGAAATGGGTGGCAAGGACAAAATCTATATATTGTACCGATACCACTGTCGCCGCACTAGTTTACGATATATGGAACGGTGACTCTTTGCACTTTGATGGCGATCCCTGTTGTACCAGGTAACCTAATTCATCCCGAATGGCCATTACGATCGGATGGTGACACAAAGCCGTTGCACACGACTCTCTCGGAAACCCAGCCAATCACATGGGCGCAACACCAGCAGATCATCTGACAGGTCCTCATTGAATGACTTTATGTGCAGGTTGGGAATTGTTTCCGGCTCACATTTGACCTTTGAACGCACCCGGTCGGTATCCGATTTTAGTGTTAAGTATGGCTTAGATGCCGATTTACTATGTAACTTGAGTTGAAGGCAGCTCTGGATGATAATGGGCTGATGGTGGGTATTATTGCGGGTTTTTCATTTCCGGTCTCCTTGACTGCCTATCTGGGTGCATATAGCCCCAGCAGCACAAGTCAGAATTGAAACTGCCGGTTCCTAATCCGGTACGACTTTTTACGTTTCTTTTTTTTGGAAATATGTTAGTGTTACACAATTATAAAACTAAAAGTAGACCACCCCATAACGCCCTCGACTCTCCAAAATGGGAGGGGGGAGATGATATCTGGCATTTACGAAGCATGTTGTTAGGTGGAGTTTCTATTCTATGTATGATTGTTTGGATAAAGTTGCTGCACCCTTACCTTATTTCTCCTGCACCAGAATGGCTACCCCTGGCACCACGGCCTTAACTAAATAAATTAACCTTTTACGTTAAGAGCCCGTGCTCAATTGTTATTTTTCATAGAACAGGAGCGATCCGTTAATAAACTTTCCCATTTTCTACGCATATATTATTTGTCTGTGTATCATGTGATTATTAAAGCCTGCGTAGCGTAATGGTTAACGCGTTTGACTTCTAATCAAAAGATTGCGGGTTCGACTCCCGCCGTGGGTTTATATGCGGTTTTAGCTCAGTTGGGAGAGCGTCAGACTGAAGAGATTCAGTCACAGTTAAATCTGAAGGTCCTGTGTTCGATCCACAGAAATCGCATTACTTTTTTTGTATATCCAAAAACTTCTTTCAAATATCGTATAAGTATGGTGTGAAAAAATGCCACCGTTGTGTGGTATTGTGGCCGACCAAAAACTATTATTTTTGTTTTCGTTTGGTCGGGGCATTAGATCCGATCAGATAATTTTTTTTTTAATCCCGAAAACCGGACTACTGCAAAATCATATATATGTAGTCCGGCTCCGCCGTTTACGGCATTTAGTCAATAGTCTTGTACATGAAAGTATGCTCAGTTGTTTACCATCCGAGATTATAGAGGTGGTTTCTCTTAACCTCTCCCAGAAAGAGCTTCTCAGTCTCGCTTACACTGACAGACGAACCTACCTGATTATTCAACCTCGAATATACTGTGCCATTTCAGTTGATTCTTCAAAAGATAGACAGTATCGACGGTTAAGAATTCCCACCTTGGAAAATCATCCATTAACCTTATATTCAATAAATATATCGTCTCTCTATGGATTAAACTTATTGTTCAAGAACTTATTAGCTCATCCAGAATTCTGTCGGTACATTAAGTGTATCTCTTTTGGTGAAACTATTCCTGATATTCCAGATCTCAATTTATTACAGCATTTAAGTTCTATACTTCCACAGTGTACTAACTTGAAAGTTTTTGAATGGTATTGCTCCCCTAATCTTTCTTGGGATCTTTTGCAACACCATTCTGCCTTGATGAGTCTCCGAGGAAATTTTCAGTTAGATTCCTGTATCCCATCAACTTTAATTACAACTCTCTGTGTTGGCAACGTTCATACCCAAAATGTTGAGAATTTGGATTTATCAAAGTTTCCACGCTTGAGAAACCTTTCCATTTCCAGATACTCTTGCACGTCGACAGATTTCACATCGACCTCATTGGAAAATGTTGACTTAGAACAAGATGGGTTGATTCAAACCTTGTTTCGCAGACCGTTACCCAAGTTGGTCTCATTATCGGTGAAGAATCTTGTCCTTTCAGATCTTGATGGAGAAATCATGTTGCAAAACCAAGGAAACTTCTCCAACTTAAAACATCTTTCAATTGTCAGTTGTATCGATAATGGATTTCTAAAATGTGTGAGTTCATTCTGTGATCTAGAATCATTAAATTTATCCTTGATAAATGATAATAACTTCAAGACTTTTATGTTCCTTGGGACACAGCACCGTTTAAAATCATTAAAATTAAGTCTTCATTTTAGAAATGTTCACAATATTCAGCCAATTATTGGAGAAATGATGCACAACTTGAAACCCAGTAATCAATTCAGTCTTACACATATGAGAGTTGACTACTTTCACAACTCGCTGATCCCTGATCAAAAGAATTACGATCATCGCAATTTCGGCCTCTTGGCGAAATTTACCAAGCTTGAATTTCTCCATCTACCTGTTTTGCAACATCTGTTGGCAAATTTTCTCCCGTTACTCAGTTCCCTACAGCTACTTAAAGTCTTGTCTATTGATTTCACTGGTTGCACTGATGCACCCAGTTCCAATTCTCTAATAAACCAAGATTTAATCACGTACTTTTCGATTATTAACGATTCATATGCAAAGGTTAGACAATTGAAGAATTATGCCCACGACCTCAAGGCAGTGGTACGCGCAATGCAATGGATATTTTTTCAAGGGATTAATGATGAGAAGTATTCTTTCGAATGCAACCAGGGTATTCAAGAGAGAAACTGGCATGGGTTTTGATTACTATTTTGTACATAGTAAAAGTTAGATTGTCTTTTCCTTATTTCTTCTAATTTACGTAAATGTAGATCATGTTAATAGTCCTTAGCTGATATAAAGCAAAACACAAGTGTTTGATCAGATTAGGGTGGAGATGACCTGAATCAATCTTCCAAATGCAAAAGTGTTCTCCTAGACCATTTTAAACTGAAAATAAACGAATATAATCAGGGTAGATGAGAAGGCATTAAGCTTTGGAACCTACAATGAGCTTAGTGTCAGTGTTTATTACTATACACAAGGATGTATTAAGTGGAATGAAGTTGAAATTTTTTTCATGAAATTTATTGTGCGATAATTGATTAATGTCCGGGTAAACCTGGACCTCCAAAAAAAATGGGCAATTGCTGCAAGAAGTTGGTCAAGTGCTTTAAGGTACAAACAAACGAACCAATTTTTGAAATACTTCTGAGTGTAGTAAATGTGATGATTGATTCTAAGAAATTCAGTGAACTGTTGATAAAACATTTGCATTTTAGTAAATTTGCAACAATTTTATAACAATGAACATGTTCAATACATAAATTAATTAATCAGTCAAACTAAAGAAAACAAGTTATCAAACACAATTTGATATCCCCAAACACCCCATACATATCAGCACTATCAATTCTTACTACAAATAGTAAGAAATAGTCAGTTATTTGGAACAGAACCCAAACCGCAATACAAAAACTTTTTGGTTTATCAGGACCAACAAAAGTTTACGAGCCCAAAAATATATTTGTCTGTTAGGAACGCCCTGACACAGAACGCGCCTAAAATGTAAGACGAAGCGAATGTTGGGGGGAATGCCTACACTTTATTTTGCAGGTTGAGAATTTTGTTGTGCCATCAACAGTTATAAGTGTAATTCCATCTGCCACAACGATTCATTCTTTATATCATTGCAGATTTTTGAAATAATTAATACTAATACAACCATGAAACCAGAGATCCAGCAACAATTATCTCACACGTTGTTGACCGAATTGTTGGCCTACCAATTTGCGTCGCCAGTTAGATGGATCGAAACCCAAGATGTTTTCCTTCAAGAACACAACACTGAAAGAGTAGTTGAAATTGGTCCATCCCCAACCTTAGCCGGTATGGCTTCTAGAACTATCAAGGCCAAGTACGAATCGTATGATGCTGCTCTTTCCTTGCAACGTCAAGTTTTGTGCTACTCCAAGGATGCTAAGGAAATCTACTACACTCCTGATCCAGTTGAAGTCGCCCCCCCAGCCAAGGAAGAAGCTGCTCCAGCACCTGCTGCTGCTGCTGCTCCAGTTGCTGCTGCCCCCGTTGCTGCTGCCCCAGCTGCTGCAGCTCCAGCCGGTGCCGCTGCTGCTATTCCAGATGAACCAGTTACCGCCGCCTTGCTCTTACATGTATTGGTTGCACAGAAGTTGAAGAAACCATTGGAAGCTGTTCCTATGACTAAGGCGATCAAGGACTTGGTCAACGGTAAGTCGACAGTGCAAAACGAAATTTTGGGTGACTTGGGTAAGGAATTCGGTTCTACCCCAGAAAAGCCAGAAGATACTCCATTGGAAGAATTAGCTGAACAATTTCAGGATACATTTGCTGGTCAGTTGGGTAAGACTTCGACTTCTCTTATTGGTAGATTAATCTCCTCCAAGATGCCTGGTGGATTCTCAATCACGACGGCCAGAAAGTACTTGGAATCAAGATATGGCTTGGGTTCAGGTAGACAAGACTCCATTTTATTGGTTGCATTGACCAACGAACCTGCTTCAAGATTAGGCAATGATAATGACGCGAAGGCTTTCTTAGATACCATTGCAACCAAATACGCTGGAATGGTTGGAATTAACTTGTCTGCAAGCAGTGCCAGTGCCGGTGGTGCCTCTGGTGGTGCCGGTGGTGCTGTTGTTGATTCTGCTGCTTTGGATGCCTTGACCTCAGAAAACAAGAAGTTGGCAAAACAACAATTGGAAGTTCTTGCCAGATACTTGCAAGTTGACTTGAACAAGGGTGCAAAGGCTCATATCAAAGAAAAGGAAGCATCTGCTGTTTTACAAAAGAACTTGGACTTGTGGGAAGCTGAACATGGTGAATTCTATGCCAAGGGTATCCAACCTACTTTCTCAGCCTTGAAATCGAGAACTTATGACTCGTACTGGAACTGGGCACGTCAGGATGTTCTCTCCATGTGGTTCGACATTATCTTTGGTAAGTTGACCTCTATTGATAGAGAGACCATTGACCAATGTATTCAAATTATGAACAGATCCAACCCAACTTTAATCAAGTTCATGCAATACCACATTGACCACTGTCCAGAATACAAGGGTGAAACTTACAAGTTAGCCAAGAGATTGGGTGAACAATTGATTGACAACTGTAAGCAAGTTTTGGGTGCCAACCCTGTTTTCAAGGATGTTTCCAAGATTACTGGTCCAAAGACGACTGTCGACTCCAAGGGAAGAATTGTTTACGAAGAAGTCAATAAGGAATCTGTTAGAAAGTTTGAACAATATGTTTACGAAATGGCCCAAGGTGGTAAGATGACGAAGATTGAACAACCAACTATCCAAGAAGACTTGGCCAGAGTTTACAAGGCTATCACTAAGCAAGCGTCCAAGGGTAACAAGATTGAAATTCAGAAGTTGTACGATGACTTGATCACCTTTGTTGAATCCACCAAGGAAATTGAAACACAACACACTACCAAGTCCATCTTGCAAGCAAAGACAGGCACAAACACTCCAACTGAAGAGGATGAATTGTCTACTGCTTCTGATGACGATGAAATTGCTTCCTTACCTGACAGAACATCTATTTTGCAACCTGTTTCTTCAACTATTCCTCCTCAAACAATTCCATTCTTGCATCTTCAAAGAAAGTCGAAGGATGGCTGGGCTTACGACCATAAGTTGTCTTCTATTTACTTAGATGGTTTGGAATCTGCCGCTATTAACGGTTTGACTTTTAAGGACAAACACGTCTTGGTTACCGGTGCAGGTGTTGGTTCTATCGGTGCTGAAATCTTGCAAGGTTTAATCAGTGGTGGTGCTAAGGTAATTGTCACTACTTCCAGATTCTCAAAGAAGGTGACCGAATACTACCAAAACATGTACGCCAGATATGGTGCCGGTGGTTCTACTTTGACTGTTGTTCCTTTCAACCAAGGTTCCAAGCAAGATGTTGACAGTTTGGTCAACTACATTTACGATGAGCCAAAGAAGGGTGGTTTAGGATGGGACTTGGATGCCGTTATTCCGTTTGCTGCTATTCCTGAAAACGGTAATGGATTAGACAACATCGACTCCAAATCTGAATTCGCTCACAGGATCATGTTGACCAACTTATTGAGATTATTGGGTGCTATTAAGACGAGAAAGACCACTGACACAAGACCAGCCCAATGTATCTTGCCATTGTCTCCAAACCATGGTACTTTTGGATTTGATGGTTTGTATTCCGAATCCAAGATTTCCTTGGAGACCTTATTCAACAGATGGTACTCTGAAGATTGGGGAACCAAGTTAACCATTTGTGGTGCTATTATTGGTTGGACCAGAGGTACTGGTTTGATGGGTGGTAATAACATCATTGCCGAAGGTATTGAAAAGTTGGGAGTCAGAACCTTCTCTCAAAAGGAAATGGCCTTCAACATCTTGGGATTGATGACTCCTGAAATTATTCAATGGTGTCAAGAAGAGCCAGTTATGGCTGACTTGAACGGTGGCTTGCAATTTATTGAAAACTTGAAGGAATTTACTTCCAAATTGAGATCCGACTTGGTTGAAACTTCTGATATCAGAAGAGCCGTTTCCATCGAATCTGCTATTGAACAAAAGGTTGTTAACGGTGATAATGTCGATACTCAATACAACAAGGTTACCGTCCAACCAAGATCAAACATGAAGTTCAACTTCCCAGGTTTGAAGCCATATGAAGAAATCAAGAAGATTGCTCCAGATTTGGAAGGTATGTTAGACTTGGACAGTGTCATTGTGGTTACCGGTTTTGCTGAAGTTGGTCCATGGGGTAACTCGAGAACCAGATGGGAGATGGAAGCCTATGGTGAATTCTCTTTGGAAGGTACAATTGAAATGGCCTGGATTATGGGATTGATCAAGTACCACACTGGTAACTTGAAGGGTAAGCCATACTCTGGTTGGATTGATGCCAAGACTCAAGCTCCAATTGATGATAAGGATATCAAGGCTAAGTACGAGGAAGAAATTTTGGAACACTCCGGTATTAGATTAATTGAACCTGAATTGTTCCACGGTTACGACCCTAATAAGAAGCAATTGATTCAAGAAGTTGTTATTCAACATGACTTGGAACCATTTGAAACTTCTAAGGAAACTGCTGAACATTACAAGCACGAACATGGTGACAAGTGTGAAACCTTTGAAATTGAGGAATCCGGTGAATACACCGTTAGAATCTTGAAGGGTGCTACATTATTTGTTCCAAAGGCCTTGAGATTTGACAGATTAGTTGCTGGTCAAATTCCTAGTGGTTGGAACGCCCGTACCTATGGTATTGGTGAAGATGTCATTTCTCAGGTGGATCCTATTACATTGTACGTTTTGGTTGCTACTGCCGAAGCTTTGATATCATCTGGTATTACTGACCCATACGAATTCTACAAGTACGTCCATGTTTCTGAAGTTGGTAACACTTCTGGTTCCGGAATGGGTGGTGTTTCTGCTTTGAGAGGTATGTTCAAAGACAGATACCAAGATAAGCCAGTTCAAAACGATATTTTACAAGAATCCTTTATCAACACCATGTCTGCGTGGGTTAATATGTTGCTTTTGTCTTCTTCTGGTCCTATTAAGACACCTGTTGGTGCGTGTGCTACTTCTGTTGAATCGGTTGACATTGGTATTGAAACTATCCACAGTGGAAAGGCTAAGATTGTTATTGTTGGTGGTTATGATGACTTCCAAGAAGAGGGTTCTTACGAATTTGCTAATATGAAGGCTACCAGCAATGCCGCCGACGAATTCGACCACGGTAGAACGCCAAGAGAAATGTCCAGACCAGCTACTACTACCAGAAACGGATTCATGGAATCGCAAGGTTCCGGTATTCAAGTTATAATGGGTGCTGGTTTGGCTCTTAAGATGGGTGTTCCAATCCACGCTGTCTTGGCAATGACTGCTACCGCTACTGACAAGATTGGTAGATCTATTCCGGCTCCAGGTAAGGGTATCTTGACCACCGCAAGAGAACACCAAGGTAACTTGAAGTACCCATCTCCTTTGTTGAATATCAAGTACAGATCTAGACAATTGAAGCAAAGATTGGCTCAAATCAAGAACTGGAAAGAAAGTGAAATTGATTATTTGAACGACGAAGCTGAATTGGCCAAGGAAGAATACGGTGCTGAATTCTCCATCACTGATTTCTTGGGTGAAAGAACTGAAGAAGTTAACCGTGAAGCCAAGAGACAAATCCAAGACGCCAAGAAGCAATGGGGTAACAACTTCCACCAATCTGACCCAAGAATTGCTCCAATTAGAGGGGCATTAGCTGTTTTCAACTTGACTATTGATGATCTTGGTGTTGCTTCTTTCCACGGTACGTCTACTGTTGCTAACGAAAAGAACGAAACAGCCACTGTTAACTCCATGTTGAAGCACTTGGGTAGAACCGACGGTAACCCAGTCTTTGGCGTTTTCCAAAAGTACTTGACTGGTCATCCAAAGGGTGCCGCTGGTGCTTGGATGTTGAACGGTGCCATTCAAATCTTGAACTCTGGTCTTGTTCCAGGTAACAGAAATGCTGATAATGTTGACAAGGCATTGGAAAAGAACGATTACATTTTGTTCCCATCCAGATCCATTCAAACTGACGGTATCAAGGCTGTCTCCGTCACCTCTTTCGGTTTTGGTCAGAAGGGTGCGCAAGCTATTGTGTTACACCCAGACTACTTGTATGCTGTCTTGGATCAAGCTACTTACGAAGATTATGCTGTTAGAGTGACTGCTCGTAACAAGAAGACATACCGTTACATGCACAATGCCATCACGCGTAACTCTATCTTTGTTGCAAAGGATAATGCCCCATACAGCGATGCCTTGGAATCGCAAGTTTACTTGGACCCATTGGCCCGTATTGAAAACGACAAGGATTCCTTCTCCAACAAGTCCATTCAACTGAACAAGGCCTATGTCAGTGCTAATTCTAAGGACACAGCCAAGGCTTTGGAATCTTTGAACAAGTCTTCCAAGGGTGTTGGTGTTGATGTTGAGTTATTGAATGCTCTTAACATTGACAATGGCACTTTTATTGAAAGAAACTTCACTGTGGCCGAACGTGAATACTGCTCCAAGTCTGCTCATCCACAAGCTTCGTACACTGGTACTTGGTCTGCCAAGGAAGCCGTTTTTAAGGCTTTGGGCGTTAAGTCGCAAGGTGCTGGTGCTGCTTTGATTGACATTGAGATTGTCAGAGATGCCAATGGTGCTCCAAAGGTTTCCTTGAAGAACGGTGCCTTACAAGCTGCTACTAAGGCAGGTGTTAAGAATGTCAACGTGTCTATTTCTCACGATGATTTTCAAGCCACCGCTGTCGCTTTAAGTGAATTCTAGTTTTATATATATCGATTAACCTATAATAGTATAATTTTCTTTCCTGGGCCTATGGCGTTTTTTTCGGTACCGCGTAAAATGTAACCTGTAAGAAATACATGGCACAGTCGGCAGGAGGTCGTGCAGTCCAAACTAAAAACACCTCAACAAAATAGTCAACGTTATTGAATCAGCAAGACACTTTAATCAATTCTACTTGCAACATTGTCACATCACATCAGAGGCAATTGTCAGAGCTTACCATAGGGATGCTGGAAAACTCTGAAAACATGACGTTGGAAGAAGATACACGAAACAACAATGGTGAAATGCATGAGGTGGACACCAGTCAAGCATCCAATGGAACCAACGATTCGTCCAACAAACAAGATCAATCAACCGAGGAAAAGCAAATAACTGAAGAGAATCAAGTAGATGATAAAGAAATTTCACCCTCTAATGGAACGAATGCTTCAGTTCCGGGAGATGAAGATGTGTCGTCTACTACTGAAGAAACCAGACCTCCAGTTCCAGAAAAGGAAATACCACCACCTATAACAGAAAGTCCAGAAATGGCACCAACCGACTCTTTAAATGATTCAATTACCACTTTGCCCAACACGCCTTCACGCCATACCCGTCAAGCTTCCACAATATCAGTGGCTTCTGGTAACGCTACAGTCCACAACACAGTGATTTTTAAGAAGACATTTGATCTTATTCTTGCAAATAAAGATTCAAAAAAGAATGATAATCTTAAGCAGCTGGTTCAAAAGGCTCTTGATTCCTTAGAGAACCCACAATCCAGAGACCCTCATCTCATTTTTGATGCATTGAAGTTGACTTGTGAAACTACCTCAAGTGAATTGAAGACCATTGCCATTGATCTCTTCTCTAAATTGTTTGATTATGCCCAGTTTGAGGATTCCGAGGACAAGGTGAACTTGACTGATTCGTCTGTTGATGTCATCTCTGCCTGCTTTGAAGGTGAAGGAACTGATCCAGAGTTGGAATTACAGGTGGTGAGAGCGTTAATGCATTCTATTCTTGTTATGCCGTGCCATGGTGCTTCCTTACTTAAGGCTGTCAGACAAATCTATAACGTGTTCATCTTCTCCTTGTCCGCCAGAAATCAATCTGTTGCTCAAGGTATCTTAACACAAGTTATTGCAGCTATCTTTCAGCGTATTTCGGATTCTGAACTTTTTCAGAGACAGAAGTCGACAAGTCAGTTGAGATCGTCCACTATTAGTAAAGAGGAACTTGTGATTCCTGACCAACCAGAAAAGTTAACATTGAAGAATTTGGAGAAATTGAATGATGATTCTAATGAAAATCAGAGAGTGAAGGAAGCAAGTAAGGCAACAGAAAACGATGAAGATTTAGTTGTGAAGGATGCCTTCTTGATTTTCAGAGCGATGTGTAAACTCTCAGTCAAAGGGATTGACTCAGAAACGTTGGATATGAGATCGCACTCGGTTAGATCCAAGCTTTTATCCTTACATATCATTCACACAATCTTGAAAGAACACATTGATGTATTCTTAAGCCCAAATGTGGTAATTTTGTCATCAAATTCCAACGAGCAGACAAGATTGATCAATGTTGTAAGGCAATACATTTGTTTATCCTTGTCAAGAAATGCTGCATCGCCATTGGCTCCAGTATTTGAGTTGTCGTTAGAGATATTTTGGTTAATCATTTCCAACTTGAGATCTGAATTCAAGCGTGAGATTCCTGTGTTCTGGGATGAAATATACTTTCCAGTAGCCGAAATGAAAACTTCAACATCACATCAGAAACGGTATTTGTTGTCTATAATTGAGAAGTTGTGCAATGATTCAAGATGTATTATTGAATTCTATTTAAACTATGATTGTGATAGCAGCATGCCTAATATCTGTGAAAAAATTATTGATTATTTAACTAGATTGTCATTATTAAGGGTCGAGGTCACTGCACAGCAAAAGGCTGCTTACCAAGACAATAAGAGAAAGGAAATCTCAGTGTACGATATAAGCAAGGTGGCAAACTTAACCAGCTCCACAATGTCATCTAAGCTTCCAGAACCAGAAATCTATAACTATTTCCCTGTGGAGTACGCATTAAAGATGACATCTATTGGGTGCTCGGTAGCCTTCTTGAAGTCGTTGTATTCATGGGCACACAAAGGTATAAACCATAATAAGCCTGACATGGTACACAACAATTCCAACTTGTCTATTCAACGGGACAGATCAGCTACTGTTAACTCTAACAGCTCCACTACGAATACTTCTAGAAATGGCTCCTTCTTAAATACCGAACAGTTCAATGAAACCGATGACCCTGAACAGTTTGAAAATTTGAAACAACGTAAGAAGGCATTTCTTGAAGGCATCAAACAGTTCAATCAGAAAGCAAAGAAAGGTATCAAATATTTTATTCAGCAAAAGTTCCTCCCTTCGGACTCTCCTGAAGATATTGCCAAGTTCCTATTAGAAACTGATGGGTTAGACAAGGCCGTAATTGGAGAATACTTGGGTGATGGTAATGACAAAAACATTGCTACCATGCACGCATTTGTTAACCAAATGGAATTTACGAACTTGGACTTTGTTGATGCGATGAGATTATTCTTACAATCTTTCAGATTACCAGGTGAAGCACAGAAGATTGATAGATTCATGTTAAAATTTGCGGAAAGATATGTTTTGGGTAACCCAACTATCTTTACAAATGCAGATGCAGCCTACGTGTTATCCTACTCTGTGATCTTGCTTAACACCGATTTACATTCACCTCAAATTAAGAACAGAATGACCTTTGACAATTTTGTTATCAATAATGGTGGAATTGATGACGGTAAGGATTTGCCTCGTGATTTATTGAAGAAGATTTACGATGAGATTCAAGATAATGAAATTAAGTTGCAATCCGAGCAACACTCTGCTTTATTAGCAGGGGAAATTTCGATCGCACCTTCTGGTTCTATTGGATTCTTCAACAGTCGTGATTTGAACCGTGAAGCATATATTCATGCATCGAAAGAAATGTCTACCAAAACGGAAAAACTTGTTAGAAATTTAGGAAAGAAACTCAAATCAGACGATTCTAACGGAGTATTCTATGCTGCAAATCATGTCCATCATGTCAAGTCTATTTTTGACACGTTATGGATGTCGATCTTAGCAGGTTTGACACCTCCATTTAAAGAATACGACGAAGAAGAAATAACCAGAACATGCTTGGAAGGAATCAAGTTATCTGTTCGTATTGCTTGTATGTTTGACTTAAAATACGCCAGAACCTCATTCATTCGTGCGTTGGTTCAATTTGAAAACTTGCACAACTATGAAGACATGAAACCCAAGAATGTTGATGCTATCTATATAATGTTAGAGTTGGCAGTTACTGAAGGCAACCAACTAAAGGGATCTTGGATTCAAATTTTGACATCCATTTCACAAATCGAGAGATTGCAATTAATAGCACAAGGGGTAGATCAGGATTCTATTCCCGATGTCTCAACGGCAAAACTTGTCAACAAAACCTCGGTAGAGACGACTAGAGCTAGCGCCAGTTTCTTCAGTCTGTTTACCACCCAAACATCTGCTTCACAGAATGCTTCTAATAAATTCCATAACCAACATTTGACACCATATGCTGCAAAGTTGTTGACCAAGACAGAGTTGGGAGTTACAATTGATAAAATATTTACGAACAGTGCTTACTTATCGGGTGATGGTATTGTCGAATTTGTCAAGGCTTTATCAGAGGTAGTTACTGAGGAGATTGAATCTTCAGGTCAAAGCAACAACCCAAGAACATTCTCATTACAGAAGGTGGTAGATATCTGTTACTATAACATGAACCGTATTCGTTTAGAATGGTCACAGTTATGGGCTATTATTGGGGAGACTTTCAACAAGGTTGGGTGCCATAGTAATCCCGCAACTTCATTTTTTGCTTTAGATTCTTTGCGTCAGTTGTCAATGAGATTCTTGGAGATCAATGAATTGGCACATTTCAAGTTCCAAAAAGAATTCTTGAAGCCATTTGAGTATGTGATTGTTCACAACGGCTCATTGGAAGTCAAAGATATGGTATTGGAATGTATCAATAATATGATTATGGCAAGGGCAGGTCAAATTAAGTCAGGATGGAAAACTATCTTCAGTGTATTAAGTGCTGCCGCTAAAGGGAATAAAGAAACGATGGTAATGAAGTCATACAAAATGGCTAAATGGATCAACAAGGAGTACATTGACGAGGTTCGTGCACAAGAGTCGTTTGCTGAATTAGTAATTTGTTTTACTGAGTTAGCCAAGAACGAAAAGTTCCAACGAGTCAGCTTGTTATCCTTGGATGTATTACTGAAGTTGGTTAATCAGGTCGCCCAAATTAGTTTTGGTGATAAGCATAAGTTGACAGTCAATGGCGAAGATGAAAAATCCAGAGCCAAGTACGACGATCTAGTTAAATTGTGGTTCCCTGTATTGTTTGGATTTCATGATATTATTATGACAGGAGAAGAATTGGAGGTTAGATCCCGCGCCTTGAACTACTTGTTCAATGTATTATTGGATTATGGCCAGTACTTTGAGTTTGACTTCTGGGACTTGACATGTCGACAACTTTTGTTCCCAATTTTCAATGTATTGAGCAACCACTGGGAACTTAATGTTGAAGATACCAATGACAAGTTGTCAGTGTGGCTTTCTACCACTTTAATTCAGGCTTTGAAGAGTATGATTATGCTTTTCACTCATTACTTTGATTCATTGGGTCCTATGCTTGACAGCTACTTAAACTTAATTATTTCATGTATTTGTCAGGCTAACGATACCATTGCCCGTACGGGTAGAGAAGGTTTGATGTCGTTGTTATTAGATAACGTAACCAAATTTTCCGACAAGCAATGGGGACAAATAACAGATGCATTCACAAACTTGTTTGATTTGACAGAGGCCAAGGAATTATTTACATCGGATCCTTTAAGAAGTCGGGAGCTGCATGTCAAAGAAGATACTGTGGAGGAAAGCCCAGATGTATCTCAAAACTCGATTTTGCAAGATACAGAAGAGAGATTACGCAAGTCACGCGACAAGTCCTCCATTGTGGTCAAGAGTGTTCTTCAGCTCTTATTGATCCAGACATTAAGCGAGTTACTTGAGAATGACTTGTTTTACGAAACTGTACCTTATGACTACTTGATGAAGCTTGCCATGTTATTGAAGGGCAGCTATGACTTTTCGCGGACCTTCAACGATGACTACGATTTGCGGGTGCGGTTATGGAATGCTGGAGTTATTGAGCGTTTGCCAAACTTGATGAAACAAGAGTCTTCATCCTCTGCGGTATTTATCAACATCATGTTCCGTATGTACTGCGACGATGACAAGACTGATGACAATGCCAAGAAGTCAATTCTGGAGAGTCTTATTCCGTTGTGCTGTGGTATAGCCGAGCGGTACTCCGAGTTTGATGAAAACCACCAACAAAAGTATATCACTACATGGAGGCCAGTGATCATTGAAATCTACCAAGGGTACGTGGAGTTGGATGAAGATGACTTCAAGGAACATGCACCATTAATGTATAAACTTACTTTGAGACTATTTTCGAAGAGCATGTCGGGAGAGTTGAGAATTGCCATTAGGACATTTTTGTCTCGTATTGGTGAAGATTTTATTGACAAGAAACCTAACTAGAAATAAATTAATTTATGGAGATTGCAGAAAGATTTCGCACAAGTGTAGGAAGACAATAAAAGCGGGAGAAAGAAAGTAAGGGCGACAGAACCAAAAAGAAAGTGACACAAAAACTTTTTTTCGTTGGACGTCAGCAAATTTTTCAGTTGAGTACATTTTCTACTCTACACTCCAATACCACAATGTCTTTTGAAAACAAGGTAAGTAGTGGAATAAACAATGGTCTAGAATTATACTAACTGGATAGAACTTGTACCATTTATTAGGTAACGACGTCGAAGACGATTCTACTCCTCAATTGCCAGTTAGGGAAATTGTTAAGAAGAACATTTCCTCTAAGAAGGCAGACGTTCCTCCACCATCCGCTGATCCAGCCAAGGCTAAGAAGAAGACCACCAAGACCACAGGTAACGATGCTGCCTTCAAGAACAAAGCCAACAATAAGTCTGTTTCAGCCCCAGTTGCCACTCCATCCAAGCACTCCAAGAAGCCATTTGACCGTCACTCTAGAACCAACAAGACCGACTCCAAGAAGAAGGTCAACCAAGGTTGGGGTAACTCTGTTGACAAGATCGAAGATGCTGAAAACGAAGCTTTGGAAGATGTTGCTGCTGAATTGGAAGGCGAAGACGAAGTGGCTGCTGCTCCAGTTGCTTCTGGTAGATCTTTGCAAGACTACTTTGCTGAATTGACCTTGAAGCAAGAAGGATTGTTTGCCAAGGACATCAGAAAAGCCAACGAAGGCACCGAAGATAAGTGGACTGCTTCTGAAAAGATTGAAAGACAACAAGAATCCTACGTTGAATCTACTGCTACCAAGAAGGCTAAGGCTAAGGCTACCAAGGAAAAGAAATTCCTTGAAATTAACGCTGTTTTTGCTGACCAAGAATCATCCTCTGACAGACCAGCTACCAGAGGTAGAGGTGGTGCCCGTGGCGGCCGTGGTGGTGCCCGTGGTGGTGCTCGTGGCGGTGCCCGTGGCGGTGCTCGCGGTGGTAAGAAGACTTCTCCATCTGCCAAGCCAGAAATCAACGACGTTAACTTCCCATCTTTGTAAGTTCGTCTCCCTAACTCCTCATGATTAGACAAGCCATGTGGTATTACTTTTTGTATAGTTATGATAATATAGGTCCAGTTACGACTCTTTATGGTCGCGTGCCCATTCCAAAATAGCACACTACCATTAAAATCGAACATCAACCTGTAAAAGAGGGCAGAAAGTACATATTTTTTTTTACATGTTAATTTTGAATAACGCTCATTACTCCACATTTCCATGTGATCATCACAAAGTTCCTAGAGTCTACCATTGACAAAAAGAATTGGTTGTCTCTGGAATAAAAGACAGGTTTTTTATATGTTATACAATCCAGAAACGAGCACTAGTGGCATGTTATGGACAGAAAATGGTTCTGGTGGAACTTTGGACGAGTCTGGGCCATCCCTAACTACCGAGGAAATAAGTCATATTGATAGTATGCCCAGCTCGGCCGACGAATCCAAAACCAGTCACTTTGTCGATACAGTTTTAGAAAAGCTTCTTAAGAAAGCTATTCCAGATGCAGCCACAGAGCAAACACCCAAGGAAGATACCACCGCTAAGGCGGCGCCAAAACCGCACCTTTCGATTTCTACCCTTGCGTCTAACTTCAAGAACTTGAGCAAACGAATGGGCGGAATCCTCCAATTACAATCGGAGTTGATCCAAATACTTACCTGGAAAAAACCCACGAAGACGTTATCCGCATTGGTAACCTACACCGCCACTTGCCTATGGCCTCATCTTGTGCTTGCATACCCTCTCATTTTCTTGTTATTTGGCATATTGATACCCGGGTTTGTCTACCGCCACCCAAAGAGGACCCCTGATCTCATCAAAGTCAAGAAACGTGGTCAATCACTTCTTAGCTTTTTAAATCAGTCAGATGATAATAGCATACTACATGATTTGATTGTGGATGACGAAATAGACTCGGTTAGTTCAAGCTCCTCCGACTATACTTCAAAAGAACTCGAAGGAGCCACAGTATCGGAGGGTGAGATTATTGTTGAAATGAAAGACCGTGCCAAGTCACAAACCGCACTTTTGTCTAACATGACAGATTTGCAAAACCTCACCACTGAGCTATTAAATAAATATGCTGACGCTGAGCGGTTTTGGTTCGAAACTTGTGGGTTCAAGGATGAGAAGCTTTCAACGCTTATATTTTATGGTGTAATTGTTGCAACGTCAGGAGTGTTATTTTTTGGTCAATTTATTCCCTGGAGGTTAATATTTATCCAAAGTGGATGGGTGGGAATAATACTCTGTCATCCTAAAAGCAAAAAGCTATTGATATCCCTTGGAAACCAGAAAAAATCAACAAGTAAACCACCAGCCAAACCATCCAAACCAATTAATGAAGGAGAGTTTCTTGATCGTAAAGATATTATTGTTGACGAATCACCTGAGGTGCGGGTGGTTGAAGTTTATGAATTACAGATGAAAAGTATTCTCAAAAAAGAATGGAATTTTTTAAAGTATACATCCAGCATGTTTGATGTTAAGGACTCACGGAGACTTGGGGGGAGGGAACCTCAAGGGGTAAATCATCTTTCAAAAGTTTTTGCAGCCCCAGGATGGAAGTTTGAGTTGAGTTACGCGAATAAATGGGAAATTGATACAGATCCTCTCAGGTTCCTTCAAGAACGATCGATTAAGGTAAGTGAACTTTTTGATATACGAGATGATGGAGATAAAGATGGCTGGATTTATGATACACCTAAAAGTATTCATGCTCAGGATATATCATTCGAGTTTCGGAGAAGGCGACTCAGTAGAGAATGTTTTCGTTACGCTAGACCAGTCAAAACTCCAACTCCTTTTTAAAGTTATTCTCAGGAAGGACCAATACAAACGCCTGTTAAATATTTGAAGGTTTTCTTTTCTCATAAGTAAAATTATTTATTACCTAAAACGATACAATTGCAACATTTTCAAAAAAAAACGAGACAGTTTTTATTATCTCAAGATTTGCAATCTAACTCGCAAAAATTGGTATACTGCACGACTTTTCATTATTTGAACACGACTAGTGTACTGGTGATATTTCATTACAACATCATAATGGAGTCGTTTGCCAGCAAGGTGCGAACGTTTGATGCGTTTCCGAAAGTGAATTCTCAACATACAGTGAGATCACAACGCGGTGGACTTTCAACTATCTTGATGGTGATGTGTGGTCTTGTGGTATTATGGGTTGAAGTAGGTGGCTTTCTTGGTGGGTACGTTGACCATCAGTTTGTGGTGGACGACCAAATACGGTCAGAACTTTCGATAAATGTGGATCTTTTAGTGGCAATGCCATGCCAGTTCCTTCACACTAATGTTATGGATATTACACGAGACCGCTACTTAGCCAGAGAAACACTCAACTTTGATGGTAGAGACTTTTTCGTACCGGTTGGGTTTAACGTCAACAACCAAAATGACCAGCATATCACACCTGAATTAGAGAAAGTGATGCAGGACTCTTTGAGGGCCGAGTATAGCGCGACAGGATTGCATTTGAACGAAGCTGCTCCGGCCTGCCATATTTTTGGTTCAATTCCAGTCAATCAAGTTCGTGGGGAATTCCACATTACTGCCAAGGGCTTTGGTTATGCTGACAGGCTGCATGTTCCTCTCGAAGCATTGAATTTCACTCATATGATCCAAGAATTTTCTTATGGTGACTTTTATCCTTATCTTGACAATCCCTTAGATGCCACAGGAAAGATAACCACTGAAAACACCCAGGTTTACAAATACTTTGCAAAGGTGGTACCTACCATGTACGAAAAATTGGGACTTATAATTGACACAAACCAGTATTCCTTGACCGAACACCACCTGGTTATTCATACCGACAGAAATGGCCGTTACAGAGCAGTTCCAGGAATCTACTTTAAGTACGATTTTGAACCAATCAAACTTGTTATTTCTGAACGCCGCCTTTCTTTCTGGCAGTTTTTGTCAAGGTTAGGTACTATTCTTGGGGGATTGATGGTGTTTGCAGGATACCTTTACCGTTTGTACGAAAGGCTCTTGTCAATCTTTTTTGGCAAGAAGTATACAGAAAAGCACACTGAAAAGAGTCGTGGACTCTTGAGTGAACCAGACCGATAAATTTGGTGGGATATTTTAGAAAGAAAGAAAGAACAGAGGGGGATATAGTTTAGTAGATTAATGTAAACTTAACCAAGCATACCCAGAATTGAAGCAAGAACTTCAATATCAAGCTAGTCATGTTGAATAGGGGGCACCAGTTTCCAAATCCGAAATTTGTGTGATGGGGGTCTTTGGAGCTCTTTCTTAGGGAAGATTGGTCCTCCTTTTAAAAGTACTGGCTGCGAAACGATTAGACGAATATTTCGGGTATCCTGTAGTGGGAAATCGATGAATTCAGAAGAACTCGACAAAATCCTGCGAACCATAACTCAAAATTATAAATCTGACGAGAATAACCTTCTTACATCTTCAGGTGTGTCATACATACAATATGTACGACCACAATTTAAGTTTCATAAATCCAAACAGGGGAAAAATTTGTGAACTTGATATTTTTCTGGAAAATCATCGCGTCATCTTTACAAAACCCAACGGCAATCACATTTCTTCAAAGTAACATTTAGCACTCACTCAAGTCTTTTCTTTCAGTTAGATATACTCTTGTGTAGATGTCTGAACCTGAAGAATTCAAGGAGCTTGTACGTTCCATAGAGACCTCTCACAATGAACCAGGCAACAGCGAGATCCAGGAGATTGTTTTGAAGAAATGCATAAAGTATTTGCTAGCACATGAATCAGAACACCATCTTTTCTGTAACCACTACATGTTCCCGATGTCAACTCATGCCCTCATTTTGTTTTCATTTCCTAATAATGATGTATTGAGTCGATTAAAACCAATTATGATCAATTCGTTGGCAAACTGTAACAATTGTGTTGCCAGCTTCAACATAGGGTTATCGCTTTTACGAAAGTGGTTTGCAATTAACAGAGGCATTCCCATGCAAAAAGTCAACCAATTCATCAATATAATTGTTTTGTGGGAAATCAGTCGTCTTTCCAAGGTTTTATATGGCTTTGTTGAAAGAATGAAATCAGATCCATCCATATTACCCGATAAATCTGCTATCAATAGCATCACTTCTTGCTTATGGGGTCCTGTGATACTCAGAAATGATGCTCATATGAGAGAAGCATTTAATGCTTTCTTTGCTAACTTTGCCTCAAAAATGTCACTTCCCACAGGCGTCTTACCTGGCCACATTTTCCTCCTATCTGAAGGTAACGAGGAAGCTAAAGAGTGGTGTGAAAAAAGCTTACAACATCTCGCAAAAACACTTGACGGAAACACTTTAAAATTGGAGCCTCCAGTTGTTGACGAACTCAATTTCTACTTATACAGAATTCAGGATGCAAAATACTTCTCTGAGCGAGCGGCCTTGAATTTTTGGTCCACGTTTGACAAGATATTTGACTTGATTTCAAATGAGGAATTTACCGACAAAATAAACTCACCAAAGGACATCAAGTCCATGAGTCTGCTAACAAATTTACATTTGTACCCCTTACTAAGAGTTTTTTTCAACCAACTCATGTCATTTTTGAAACAATCTTTACCAATACTTTTACACATCTTGCATAAATTCTTCACAAGGTTTCAAACCAAGTTCTGGCCGCTTGCTTTACCTTTTACTTACATAAACCTATTGGATAACATCCTTGGTAACCCCGCCTTTGGTCAGTTGATAATGGCCCCAGGCCATGGAATTTCCCATTATGAATACTTGACTGAATGGATGGGAAGTCTCCCAAAGACGTTAACCGGCGTTCAAAGGCAGACTGCAAGCATCAAATTAGGAATTTTTCTTCTTAGGTGCATACAAGCGATTGATCCCTTAGAAGCAGAAAGAAGAAGGTTAATAAGGGACACAGCATGCGCCCTTTTGATGGATGCCTTCCAGATAGACAATAGCACATTTAACTTTCGTGACGATCTGTTCCAAGTCAATGCTCTTCGAAGCCGTGATGTGAGAGCCACCATTGACCAAAATGCAGCGACAATCATCAAATTAGCATTAAACTCACCTTCTAATGATTGTATTAAATTGATATCAGGATCGTTACTATATGACACCACCCTTTTAGCCCACAACACGAAATTAATTTTAGAAGGAACTGAACCAACTACTTACGACACTTTTCCAGTATTGTGGAGACACTTAATTAAAGAACCCATTTACAATCACAAGGAATTTACCTTAAATATTGTGAAAGCATTCAAGAATGTTTCGAATATCGTCTGTTTTGCAAAAAAGAAGAGTGAAGACACATCAAAGCAACTTACTGCTGCAAGAAACCAACAAAATATAAATGTTAAAGCATCTTTAGAACTACTTTCTTCATTGCTTGAAAAGATCAGTTTGGCAAACCCATCTATTCTTTGGGAATTATTCTACAATGTGGAGGAACTGACAGCTTTTTGGTCGTGTGTTTTTTCACCTGCTGCTAACCAGGCTGCAATAGATATATTGCACCAAAGTTTTGACGTTGGAGTTGGTGGAAGGTTAGAAGCAATTCAAGCTGTCCTCTCTTCAAATTTGGCTCCTACTTTAAAAGCCATTAATTCAAACTTACAGAACTTGATCCTCATCTCAGCATATGAGCCTTCTCCTAAAGCGATAAGAATTCTAATGGATATTTTTAATGCATTATGTGACCCTCTTTCGGGTGTCATTGCAACTCCAGAGTCTGATGAGAATTCATATATTATTTCGACTTTATGGAATAGAAGTTGGAATTTCTTGATCATGGTCTATCAAAACGCTTTAATCTGGGCCACACAGTATCACCTTGAAGAACTTGTCGAGTTTACCAGAGATACTCTCGATTTGAGCCATTTATTGTTGGATTCTTTCCGAGTTATTCGAAGTAATGTTGATAACAATACCCAGACTTCATTATTTAAAGTGTTTATGACTGCATTCCAGTATGTTGTTGTTTGGTTGAGATTGGGGGATATTTCCCTTTTGAATTCTTGTGTTGATTTGGTATTTAAAGGATTTGACTTGGCAGCAGAACTCAACTTTACCATTGAAAAGTCGTTCATAGAAGTTCTTGCAAAGTATGGTGCAAAGGCAAAGAAGTTTAATAACAAATTAAGTGAGGCTCAAAGATCTCAAATTTTATCGAAGGCCAGAGAACTTGATAATGACTTAGTTGAAAAAGTTATCCTCGATACACAAGGGCAGAAAAATAAACTCAAATCAAGGGAAGGCTCCACCGAAACAGAACCAGAGCCTGCTTCTTTCAAATATCAAACTGCCGGACCTAAGCAGCAGACATTGGGTAGATATGGGGTTGTCACATCTGTGGCTCCGGTTGCACCAGCACCTAAACAATTTAAATCTTCTAACCTTGAAGCTATAAAATCCGAATTAAAGAATGCTCGAGCAGCGAATGCGGCTGCGAGTACAGTGGTTCAAGCGCCACCAGCAGCCCCTCGTCCCGCGGGTTTCAACCTGAAAAGAGCTACAGCAGTTGGACGTTCGTTAAATGTGTTGAAGAAGAAGAAGACTGACTCTGATAGTTCGGGAGAAGAAGACAACGACGATTTCTCTGATTTGTTTGTGGAAAAGAAAAAGAAGATCAAGATTACTGAAGTTGATGTCCATGGTGCTCCAATTATAAAGACTTCCTTTGTTAACAAGGTTGATCAAAAACGCAAGGACGAAGAAAATATGAGAAACAGATTGAACGTGAATTTGAAACCCCTTTACAATACAATTTTAAAATGGAATTATAATTCAACTGATGCTTATCCTACTGGATGTGATGCAAAATCTTACAAGCTGACTGAAAACACATATGCAGACGTCAAAGATTATATCAAGACAACAGAGCCTCTTTTAATGCTAGAATGCTGGCAAGGTATTCAATCAGCCAAGCAAACTGGACAAGAGAATCCGTTCGAATTAGTAATTGGAAGCAGATCCAGTGTTGATGGATTTTTTGATGTATATGCATCCATCAAGAAAACTGTGTTGTCAGACAGAAAGATTGGGGACTCTGACTTATTAGTCTTAGCCTTTATTGACAGGACACACAACCTTTCGCCCACTGAATTAGCTACCTACATGAAATCCCCTGACACAAGGACTTGTTTGGCTAAAGTCAGGGAAATCAAATCAGTGAACTCGGATTTTAGTGATATAACATTGAGAGTGTATCCAGCGGGATCGATGATGGGTGTTCTTACTCCAAAGTCAGAAATTATTGCTATGCGTGTGATGCAAATGATTACAATTGAAAGAGAATTTTCCTCTTTGAAAGGATTGCAGTATTATGACTTGTGTGAATCAATCATACTGGCAAAGTCTAATCAACCAATTACAATTAGCGATGAGGAAGCAGACCTGATTCTGAAAATCTATGATGTTAACAGGTCACAAGCACAGGCCATTATTGGTTCTTACAACAGTGAAGGATTTTCTTTGATCCAAGGTCCTCCTGGTACTGGTAAAACAAAGACAATTTTAGGTATTGTCAGTTATTCTTTGGCTAGTCAGATGAAGGAAAATGCTATTGTGGTACCTGGAGGGAAGGTGCCATCCTCAGAGAATAAAGCTAAGATATTAATTTGTGCTCCGAGTAACGCTGCCGTGGACGAGCTTTTAATCAGATTACGTAATGGTGTTCGGACTGCAACTGGCCAACCAATGCCTCTAAAGGTAGTGAGATTGGGGCGCAGTGATGTGGCGAACGTTTCTGTCAGGGACTTGACGTTGGAAGAATTGGTTGAAAAAGAATTGCAAACCAAGACCATTGAGACAGATCCGAACATCAGAACTGAGCATACCAAATGTGTTGAAGAACGTAACCAATTGAGAGAACAGTTGACCTCTTCCAAGTTGAGTGCAGATGAGTATATGCTGATTGAGGAAAAGTTGAGAGTTGTTAACAAGAGAAGAAATGAATTGGCAAAGAAATTAGATGACCAGAGAGAGAGGGTATCAATCGCTTATAGAACCAGAGAAATTGATAAGAGAAACTTACAGGCAAAAATTTTGACTGAAGCACAGGTTATTTGTGCCACCTTGTCAGGTTCTGCTCATGATTTCTTATCCAAGTTGTCAATTAGAATTGACCAAGTAATTATTGATGAAGCTTGTCAGTGTGTTGAACTATCAGCTATCATTCCGTTGAGATATGGGGGTAAGAAATGTATTATGGTTGGTGACCCTAACCAACTTCCTCCTACTGTTTTATCTCAAGCTGCATCATCCTTGAACTACGAACAAAGTTTGTTTGTAAGAATGCAGAAAAACAACCCAGATTCTGTCTATCTTTTGGATGTTCAATATCGTATGCACCCGGAAATTTCCCAGTTTCCAAGTGCTGAATTTTATAATTCAAGATTATCTGATGGTCAAGGTATGTTGGAAAAGAATTCGAGAAAATGGCATGAAGATTTTCCACTTACTCCTTATCGCTTTTTTGATATCGAAAGTAGACATCAGACAAACGCCGTGTCGCGGTCATTATTCAATGTTGGGGAGGCACAAGTTGTTCTAGAATTAGTGGAACATCTCATGAAAATACTACCCGACGGAATTAGTGGAAGAATCGGAATTATTTCCCCTTATAAGGAACAAATTCGAACCTTGAAAGATGTTTTCAGCAGAAAATATGGACGCCTCATATGGAATGAAATAGATTTTAACACTGTCGATGGATTCCAAGGTCAAGAAAAGGAAATTATTATTATGTCATGTGTTCGTGCAAGTGAAACAGGAAATGTTGGGTTCTTGAGTGATATCCGTCGTATGAACGTTGCACTAACTCGTGCAAGAACCTCACTTTGGATTCTTGGTAATGCCGAATCATTAAGGAGAAATAAAGTGTGGAAGCGTTTATTAGACAATGCGGAATCCAGAGATTGTATTACAAAGGCGTATCCTGGATTTCTGAGTTCATTTAACAAAACGCAACAACACAAGAGACCCGTAGAGCTCACTTCTACAGGAAATTCATCAGCTAAGCGGATAAAGGATGAGCCCAATGCGACTGAAACGGCTGTTGAAGTTAAGGGACTGAAAGATAATTCATTCAATCATAAACAAGATAAGCAGAACAAGGATTATCGCCCCAAGAAACCATATGATAGTTACCATAATAATTCTTATCCTTCACAGCCATGTAATTCAGGGAGATCGATCAAGGCCATAAGAAGCGGGGTTTTTGATAATGGACCGCCTCAACGTCCACCGCAGACAAAACATAACACATTTATTGCACCTTCTGCGTCTGGTGTTCTTCCGAAGAAGAACTCCGAGGTCAATTGGAATGCTCAAGAAAGAAGTAACCAGGTGCCTAATGATATCCTGAACAATAAAAGCATGCCACAGCAAACTCATCCAGGATACAAGCCAACAAATAGTGGAACGATTGAGCCACAATCCAAACCTCGCTATCAACCATCATCAACTGGTACTATAAAGCCCAGAAAAAAGCCTACCAATATATTTATTCAGAACAGACGGCCACGCCCTAAATAGATTTAATCATAAGTTATTCACTTTTTAATTGTTTGTATTCCGACGTAGAATTCTCCTTCAGTAGTTCCTTTGATAGTTGTATGGGATTTTTGAAAGATGATTTCAAATTGTTTGGTGTTACTTCAGACACATCTATCCCAAGACGTGTATATTCAGCTTCAAGGACTTTGTATTCTGAATCCTTCGAAACTAACCTGAAGGCTGCAAAGATAGCTCTTATTTCGCTGGTGACAACTTGTTGTAACTGGTTTGAAGATTTATCAACTTGGCTAACTCTTGGTTTCATACTCTCTAAAGTAGTACTAAGAATTTTACTGATATTCGCATCCAAGTAATCCTGCGATGGTACTGATTCAGAAACATAATCGAGAATCTCCTTCTCTTGAAACTTCAAAATATCCAATATTTGTTTCCATATAGTACTGTATTCATGAAATGCTGCAGCCTTTTTCGAGGTGTGAACTACCAAGTCTTTCAAGGCAGCCATTTTCCGTTCTAATATAGCCACGATCGGCTCTAGGTTATGCATTTGTGTAACTGTATTTTTAGGATCGTCAACTTCAGTCTTTGGAGCATGAGTATGTGAATTTTGTTCCAAATCGTGGAAGATTTTGTTCACATACTTTCCAATATGGTACTTAACCTGTGAGGACAGGCGTGTGCCTCTTTCAAACCCTTTCTCATAAGCTGTAGGACCATGATCATGATTTATGCTCAGTCGGTCAAACTTGGGCTGTGGTTGATCGGGAATCAAAAAGGGTTTTATGCCTATTGATTCGTTAATGCTGTCCAGCTTTGGTTTTTCTAGTCGTGGTTGTTCCAGGCTGGGCTTTTCGGACTTGGGATTTTGTTTAGTCTCATAGTTATTCATAAATGTCACATCAATTGGCGCTGATTGAATAGAACGAATCGCTTCATGCTCTGGTATTCCGTTGGATTGTAAAAATGAAATTATAGCTTCCCTTCCCATCATCTCACCTGCCTTAAACATTTCAACGTAACGGGAAGTTCGACTTTCCAAAACTGAGCTGGTGGTTTCTATTTCACTGTTTAGCACACGTTTCTTCAATCGAAGCAACTCAAGTTTGCTTTCCAAAGCAGCAATATCGGTGTCAAGTTGCAGTGATTCGTCTAATAACTTGGTTAGTTTAGCCCCATACTTATTCTTGTTGCTCTTAATGGAGGATATCTTGTCTAGAATCTTGTGACGCCTATGATCCCATTTTTCAAAACTTGAAAGCAATGATTTTGAGGCAGTAAAATCCTTTGAATATAGTTCATTAAGAGAATAATAGTCTTCTGAAAGTTGCTGGAAATTCTGTAATATCATCAGTCTTATTTTGTATAAATCTTGATCCCCTGAAGCAAGTAGTTGTTGATGGAGGTGTATGTTACGGTGTAATTCCTTTGACACAACATTGTTCTTATTAATAAGGAATTCAATTGGAGAATCAATCCCACTTTCTACCTTAGGTTGAACTGAAAAGTTGATTATATCTGCCAACAGCGTATCGAGAAAGCTGCTATCGGCTACATCGTGAATTCGAGATGCGTTTGCGAATAGATCTTCATCTGGAATCGTGGGAGGAAAGGAGTGTGATCTTGAGCTATGGAAGCTGTTATTAAGGCTATTATGAACAGTTGTATCAAGTGATGTTACTCGAGGCAATGATGAGTCTGATATGATAAGGCCAGGGTCTGGATCTGCATCTTCATCCGACGACGCAGTTGTCGATTGTGGAACTTGTATAACTGCTTTTCTCTTAGAGACAAGTGTCGAATCTAAACTGATAGATTCAAATAACGACATATTATAATTAGGTTCTGGACTAGGACTCCACCTGATTAACGTGAGGTGTGGAGCGGATCATCCTTATCTGAGTCAACTACGAGACACAAAGCCAAAGTTCATATCGTACAGGAAGGTGACACTTATCACGTGGCAACTATCAAATAACCTTTATCATTTTAGAAGATTGAGTTGTACAGTATAACCAGGATGCCGTATTGGATTAAGAATCCAATGAGGACATTATGAGGATGGAATTAGTCTCTTGGTGTAAGTTTTTCTCTTTTTTTGTTAACATTCTGTAACAAATTAGGTCTGTTAACAATTTTTGCCTCTGGAAAAAGAATTAATACAACAAGATGTTGAAGTTCGACTTACATTGAGTTGAATTCCCAGTATGTCTCTTGTGTTGACTGGTACCTGTAAGAGAAAAAGATAACTATTAAGCTCAGTTGTGATATATACTGGTGAAGAAGTTTATTAAAGATATTTACTCTTCCTAAGTTTGGTATTGGTGTTAGACAAGTTTTGAGAAGCCCTGATTTGGGACACGCGCGCGTGTGTATACATTTTAGCGCCATCAGCTTTTGTTTAGTTATCACTTTACTCCAGGTCGCCAGCGTAACATATGTGCTATGAAAATACTATGCGTGGCAGAGAAACCGTCGATTGCTAAGGAAGTGGCAAATATTTTGGGTGGAGGACGTGTTAGAGTTCGAAACTCGAAGAATAAGTTCATAAAGAACTATGACTTTACGTTTAACTTTCCACAGATTGGAAACAGTGAAGTTACAATGACATCAGTAGTGGGCCATCTCACTAATATGGATTTTCCACCAGCATTTCAGTGGGGTAAATGCGTTCCTGGAAGACTTTTCGATGCTGAAATCATAGAGAAAGTGACCAAGCAAGACGTATTTGACAATATATCAAAAGAGGCTGCCCTGGCCCGAAGGTTGATGATATGGACCGATTGCGATCGTGAGGGTGAATTCATTGGATTTGAGATCTTCAAGGCAGCAAATAAGGGTAACCGATCCATTGAAATACGAGATATTTGGCGAAGTAAGTTTTCTCATCTAGAACGAATGCATATTCTCCAGGCAGCCAGACATCCCATCCAGCTAGATATGCGTTCAGTTGCTGCTGTATCTTGTCGTATGGAGGTAGATTTCCGGGTTGGTACAAGTTTTACACGGTTGCTTACTGATGGTTTACGACAAAGTCGAATCATCGAGAAACAGGAACTAGCCTCTTATGGTACCTGTCAATTTCCTACTTTAGGCTTCGTCGTTGATAGATACAAGAGAGTCAAGAGTTTTATTCCCGAAAATTTTTGGTACATAGCTGTGGATGTCAAGAAGGACAACAAGAAAGTACCTTTCAATTGGACCAAAGGAAATTTCTTTGATCGACTCTATGTTCTTTTGTTGTATCAGAAATGCATGGAACACGAACTGGGAATAATCACTAAACTTGAGCAGAAAAGAACAACGAATTGGCGTCCTCTCCCTCTAACAACGGTCGAGTTGCAAAAGGATTGTGCCAGATTATTTAAAATGAGTGCCAAGCGTGCATTAGATGCCGCTGAAAAGTTATACAACAGAGGATTTCTCTCGTACCCCAGAACTGAAACTGATTCTTTTCCTACTACGATGGATTTCAGAGGTGTGATTGGTAAGCAGGCACAGGATTCCAGATGGGGTCAGTATGCCAACCAAATTCTCGATCAAGGAATTGAGACTCCTCGTAATGGGAAACATGATGACAAAGCACATCCTGCTATTCATCCAGTTAATTACGTTCAAATCGATAGCCTATCGTCTCCGGATGAGAAAAAGGTGTATGAATATGTCGTGAGGCGATTTTTAGCTTGTTGCTCAAAAGATGCTGTCGGCCAGCAAACCACAGCTACTTTGCAATGGGGTGATGAATATTTTACCGCTACTGGTTTAATAGTAACTGAAAGGAACTACTTGGATGTGTTCATATACCGAAAGTGGGAAAGTTCAAAACAGTTACCTAATTTCGTTGAAGGAGAAACTGTAAAGATTTCGGGGGGTATGTTGAAAGAAGGGAAAACTAGTGCACCAAAACACATGACAGAGACAGAGTTAATTGCATTAATGGATGTTAACGGTATTGGAACCGATGCTACGATCGCAGAACACATTGAAAAGATTGCAGCAAGAGGGTATGTGGCCAAAAAAAAGCAAGGCAGTGTTGAGTATATTGTACCATCACCTTTAGGTATGGGTTTGATTGAAGGATTCGATAAGATGGATTTTGACAATATCTCATTATCAAAGCCGTTTTTACGAAAGTCGTTAGAAAACTCATTACAAGACATTGTGGAAGGCAACAAGACCAAACTCGAGGTACTCCGTGAGGTTAATCTGATGTACAAACAGGCATATGCTGTCAGTTCACAAAATATAAATTTATTGTCACTGACGTGCAGAATGATTATGCAACAGAATGCGTAGGATAATTTGTTTAAATATTTGCAACCTGTAAAGGTTTAATGAAAATAGGGTCTAATCAAAAGTATTTATTTTATCGAAGAACTTTCACAATTTCTAGGTCTAAATTACAGTTCTAGCACCAATAACTGGAAACATTCCTCATCCATTTACCCAATCAATTAGGTTGGGGTGGAGTTACTAAGAAACCACGAAACTCAATGCATGCAGGATCGGTCGAAAATGTAATGAGCAGAGTTGACATCAACGAAATCTCAACTGGTAGAATAATCACAAGAATGTCTCAAGGTGGAAACTCCGCATTTGGCTCACTGGGATTTGGTAGTACCGCTGGCGGTGCATTTAGGAGCCAGTCAGCTGGAGCCTTTGGGGGACAGACAGGTGGCGCCTTTGGAAGTCTGGGTTTTGGTAATCTGACAGGAAATACAGGCTCGTCTTCAGGATTTGGGAATTCGGGGTTCGGTAATTCTGGATTTGGAAGCTCTAGCTTTGGTAGTACTGCTTCAAGCACATTAGGACTGAGTGGTGGATTCGGGTCTGCTGGATTTTCTCAAAGTAAGCTGTCTTTTGGAAGTAGTGGAGGTGGAGGGGCGTTTGGTAATCTCAATACCGCTAACACTACACAAAGTGCATTTGGATCGGCAGGAGTAAAAGCTTCTCCATTTAATGCTTCTTCGTCTGCCTTTGGAGCCTCTTCTCCTTCGCTGGCCTTTGGAAATTCTGCTAACAATACCAACACTTCGTCTGCCTTTGGTGGTTCAAAGAGCGTGTTTGGTACCATCAACCAAACCAACACACCAGCTGCTAACCCGTTTGCAAGTACATCAACAACAGCTAATCCATTTGCAAGTGCTTCAACTGCAGCAAATCCATTTGCAAGCACTTCGACAACAACAGCTAATCCATTTGGAAATACATCCACTTCTGCCTTTGGTGGAAACTCCAACACTTCATCCCTTGATGGATCATCTGCTTTAAACGGCACTGGATTTGGTCAGCAAGGCTTTGGGGCAAAGAACAATAATTCACCCTTTGGTCAGACAAATTCAGGAGCATTTGGAAATGCCATACAGTCTAGCGCATTTGGCTCGGGTTCAGGTTCCAGCCCTTTTGGATCTGTTTCCACATCTCAACTGAATGCGTTTGGATCCGGTAATGGTGCATTTGGCGCTGCAACAAGCACCCAGCCGAACCCTTTTGGTTCCTCTACCAACAATGCATTTGCAAATACGCTGACGAATGGTGGGTTTGGTGGCAATAACAACGTATTTGCCTCGAATCCACAACAGAGTAGTAATGGCTTTGCATCTACACAAGCTCCGAGTTATCCAGACGATGATCCGTCTTTCCAAGAATTGGATCCGTCGGTGTTAGAAGCCTTTAAGGCTGCATCGTTCGAGTTGGGTAAAGTCCCAGATGGACCACCACCGGCATCACTTATACGTGCATGAGTTTGTAGATTAGGAATTGGAGGGACTTTGTTTTATGGAGGATTTATAGAAATCAATCGCTAACAAGTTAAACTAGTGGAAGACGCGCACGCACTCTTGTATCGGAATCCAAAATTCTTATCCAGCTCTCCACCAATGCTATGTATTGAATGTACCAATGCCAATATCGAAGGGCTCTACTCCAAATACAAAAGTGAATATATCAAACTAACTGTTTGTCCCAGGTGTGAGAAGATCACTGATAAGTATATCGAATACGACAATGTGTTACTTTTCATTGACATCTTACTCTTGAAGAAGCAGGCTTACAGACATTTGGCATATAATATTACAGAGACTGAATTCTTGAAGGATGCAGCTTGCAATAGAGGTAGTAATGAGATTTTAACAGTTGGATTCTGGCATCGTTACAAAAATTTAATACGATTATTCGTGATGGTTGTGTTGTTCGAAGTTTACTTAAACTGGGCATATGAAGAAAAGAACTCAGTGCATCTGTTGGCTATGTCATTCATATTAAATCAAGGGATACAATATCAATATGCTTATTTTGTGGCGAAGCTGATAATTGAACATCTAATTCTCAATGTATTCATACAGTTACAATTAAGACAACTAGGATGGGGGTCACAGCCAAACACCATGCTCAAAGATGAGTTTCAAGCTGGATATTTTGGATCGGTTTTATTGAGCACAGTTTTAGTTTCAGGTTCAATTAAATTGTTCCCAATCCTTATGCTTATTTGGCCATATGACAAGACTTCGGTGTCTGTATCTGTTCTCCTCAATCTAGTTGGAGCAATCAATATTATAGAAGCCTTAAGGATTGTGACTACGCAGTCTTACCTCACAATTATTCCAATTCTTTTGGTATCCACCATAATCCAAATAGCAGGAAGTAAGTTTCTCATAAGTGTGATGCTACAATACTTTTCAGGGATGGACTTTCAGAAAATACAAAACAGTGAATACCAAGCCCTATTGGCTCACATTCAATCCTACAAGGAACTAATTCAAATTATTGGACAATCATGTTCATTTGGAACAACTTAACCATATTCTTCCACCGTCTGAGCCCGTCTAATTTTTAACCCATCTGAATTAATCATGAGTACTTCATTTTGATCGATTGCAATCAACGGTCCATCTAAATCATTAACCAAATTAGGGAAATCGTACGTTTTGTTGAGTTCTCTTCTTTCATCCAATGTTGGTGACGAATATTCTGTATTATTCCCTTCAATAATGCTCTCGGCATCATGATGAGGCAAATGATTGTTCTCGATCGATCTCAATGCAATGAACAAAGATAAAGAAATGTAGTTCGCTTGAAAGTTCCACAACAGGTAGAAGGTGATTATTGGCAATGGAGCCAAAAATGATACATAGGTAAAGGCTTTTAGGGATACTAAGGTACCAACCATAGTTAATTGGAATATTAATAGACCCATAATGACCCTTCTGAAAATTAGTGGCCAAACTTTACCTGTGGAATGAGGGGGGTGTACACATGCGTACAATAATTGATACTTGTTAACAAAGTACCCAATAATAAAGTAAATTAACCCTGCGGTTAAAATCTTTGTCGACATCACAGAATAGATAACTGTAATAATCAATATTAAGATAGGCTGAGGTAAATTAAGCCCAAAGTTGAACACTGGAGGTTTATACAATTTCAAATGATCTCGTGGTGTCTTGCACCAAAATACAGAACTGATCGGGTATAAGATTAAGTTACCAAGTAACAATAATCGATAAGGAAAAATGCCAATTCCCTGCAAGATTATTAAGTCGACGTAAAACAACGAAAGTTCACGTAATGACTTGGCCAACTCGTAGGCAATCTTAGTTGTATCACTTATAGAAGCGGTACCAAACAAAGTAAAAACCAAGAATAAGTTGACAAATATATAGAAGAAATTCTTGGACACCATGGAAATCTCCTCGTCACTGTGGGATGTAAAACCTTGCTTTTTTGAAATCCAGATATAAAAGTATGGTATAATGATGTTTAAAATGGTAAAAATATAAGTTGGTAACAAACCAGTTATCAACATTTCTGCCCATTTGTTGCTCTTTAAGAACTCGCCTAATTTAGGCCAAACTCTAGAAATGGATTTTATTTTTAAAAAGTTAGCCAAATATCCAACAGGGAAAACCAAAAGAACACTTAGTAAACCTATAAATAATGTAACAATGGCAATTCGGATATTACGTTCTCGTCTGGACAAACATAAATTGTTCCATATGATGTCATGAGGGGCTGGTGCTAAGTTGGTAATAAGGTGGTTAATTTTGGGATCAAGAACTGCTTGGGCTATCATTTGAGCTTGAGCAACTGATTTCATGGTTACAAAGGCTGTGGAAGTTGCTGGATATTCCTTTGTTCTGGCACGTTGAATTTCGGCATCTATTGTTCTTAGCTGTTCGGAATAGTAATCGATCGCATCAACTTCCTTTCCTATCAAACCAAACAATCCAGTTCTGATTCTGGGTCTCAAACTTGATCCATCGTTGAGATTCCCTACTTGATTCATTGAATTATTTGACAAATCTTGTTGTACTCTTTCTGATACCATTTCAATAATCGAAGGGGCATTTGTGTCAACCAGAGTGGTCTCCAGACTGCTTTCCGTGTCGCGGTATGCTCTCTGGTTCATACCAATCAGCTCGCCTAACGAGGGAGATAAATTCGTAGCTATTAAATCATTGACATTAGTTATATGAATAGACTTTAAGTATTCAACCCAATGAACCTCTGCTTTTCTTAATATCCTCTTCCTTACGTTGAATAAATCATTTAGTAACCCCCATTCTCTAACGATGACTATTTTGTCAACTTCGCCTATTCTCAATGTTTCAATGTGTCTTTTCAAATCAAGTTCGTCCCTCAAAATAGGGGGAATCCCTGAGATTTTGATTGTTCTATCTGTGACTGAGTTTTGCTTGCCCAAGTAAGTCTGCCTCATATTAATAATCTTTGCTGTTTGTTGGAATAAAAAGTAGGTAACAATGAACGTAAAAGTGTATGTAAAAACAGTGTACATCCACAAGAACCCCAGAAAGGACTCGTCACCAGTAAACCCTATTAAGTCCAAAAAGGCTCTAGTGACAAGTAATTTGTTATCTTCGTCGTCGCTGGGGTAATCTTGGTCCACTTTCCCAGTGTACCAGTATCGGATAGGTGAAATTATAGTGAGAGCACAAAGGAGGCACACACCGAGAATCTTGATGCACATTTTAAAGAATCCAAGAAACACAACAGCATCTAGGCCTGCGTATTTGAGGACATCTGCTTCTGTTACTCCATAAAGTACCGATATCCACCCGAAGAGTGATTTCGCAGGCAAAGGAGGAAGGTTTTGTCTTGAAGATGAATGAACATAATTTGTATTCAAAAGGTTGAAGTTAGCCACATAGATTTTGGGGTACCGTGCACGTAGAATAGAAAATGCAAGAAATGCAGAGGTTCCGAGGACAAGTGCCACAATGACTTGAAACCACGCCACCCTAGCAGTAGAAGGACGATACAAATTTCCATCGTTTGGTTTGGAATATGTATTCTGATCATACTCAAACAACAAGTCAAGTAGAATCATATTGGCTGCCCTTAGACATAAATTTTTATGAACATGCACTTTTATTTAAATGCGATAAGCGGACGGTAATCATTTGGTGGTAATAGCCCTCGATTCGGACCTGTATCTAAAATTTATTCTCTTTGGGTGCAAATAAAGTCTCCTGGAAGACCCTATGGTGTTTAGCCAAAGAAAGATACATCGAAATAGCTATCTAGGTTGAAGTAGGTATTGTTTACTATATAGTTACCAATTAGATTGTTCAAACTTTTAAAATTTGGAATGTTTGTAAGTTTTCTGTTATTTCATAAGATTCCAACAAACTCCAATTCGGGCTGAACTTGAGTAAATATAGAGGAAGACTACTAACTATAACATTTGAGCCATATTCACAACGTACAATGTGCATTCTGTTCCACCGTGTTTTGCAATACTAAAAGTTACCTTTTAAAACGACAGAGTAATTTTCGTCGCGCGCTTCGACCACTTTCAACAACCCCAGATAAAGATTCGGATCCACAATGGAGTCTTCTTATAAATACACAAAGAAATTTATTGACAGACAAGTCAAAGTATTAAATACACCAATTAAGGTGGAACAGGTTCAAGAAATCAATCTATCAAAGAAAGAGCTTCAAAAGATTCTTGACAAGATCAACCTAAAGATTAGGCGACACAATCGCAACTTATTCTCGGGCCAAGCCACGAACCTGATAATACAACAGGTAGTAAAGTTAGAGCAACACAAACTATCTGAGGTAAATGCTCGTCTCTATGAAGTAAATAAAATAATCAAGCCGTTGGTGATCCCAGACTACCTCCACAACAGCTTAGTACAAGCAAACGGGACAGAGAAGCTTCACCAGCTTTCCAAGTTAGTAAAAGACTTGCCAGAGTCAAGATACTTGCTTGATATATCGACACAGGAAGAAGTAACATCTGAGCTGGAGACTGAGGAGACCGAGGAGACTGAGAGAACGGGGTTAATCCAAGACTCGAATACGCCCGATGAGCACATCACGATAAATAAAGCAAAGAAGACATACAAGCAGGCACTTGCAGAATTCAAAAGAAACAACAAACTTTTGCTACAAGCTTATGAGGAATTACGGCTTCGACTTATTGACATATGTGATTCACAAGTGTATCTACAGGAAAAGTTGGCATTTTTGGATAACCTAAAGAATGAGTTACGACAATTACTAGGAACTGATAATGAGAAGACCCAAAAGCAAGAAGTAGTAGATAACGATGAAGAGTCAGAAGTTCATGGAACTGGATCCAACAGCGACAAATTACCCACAGGAGAAGCTCTTACAGTTGAAATGAATCGGTTTCAAATATTGGTGGAGAAGATCAGTTCTAAAACAGCCAACATGAACCCTCGCGAGATACGTGAAGCCATCTGCGAACTATAATACTCTACATGTATAATTTGATTTAAGAAATTTCTCTGTAGATTACAAATGCTTAACCCTTATTGACCTATTTAATCGAATAAACCGAAACCCATGTCATCGTCAGATTCTTCCTTGGCTTCTTCAGCCTTTTCTTCCTTGGCTTCTTCAGCTGCGGCACCACCAGCAGCGGCAGCACCTGAAGAGGCAGCAGTAGCACCACCAGATGGAATAGAAGCCAACTTAGTGTTACCAGCAGCAACCAATTCAGCGACGGTCTTACCTTCCAATTCAGCCAACAAGGTGGTGATTCTGGATTCTTCAGCATCGACACCGACAGAGGCCAACAAGGAGGTGATGTCAGCAGCAGATGGAGCAGTGTTACCACCTTGGACCAATAATAAGTAAGCAGCTAAGTATTTCATTGTTGTTCTATAGAATAATCACTTTTAAGCGTTCGGCAGACTATCCTTTAATGAGAGAAGTAGTAAAGCTAAGCTGGACCCTCAGACTGAAAAATTTGGCGAGTGAAAATTTGAAAGAAAAAAAAAGTACAAGCTTAGGGCACATTATCTGCAGGCCCGGTACATAATACAACACTGGGGCACCCATTAAAGGGAGATTGAGCTAACCGAGTGGGTGATAAATAGGCAGATATATATATAAATACTTAAGATAGTGAACATTGTCGCTTATTACAACAAAATTGTGCCGTTTACTATGATCTTAGGCAATAACTATCCATAAATTTAAAAAACAGTCACAGACAATTACTTGTTTGAATATATTGCTTATATACAGTCTACAATGATATTGTATACACAACCTTGCGTAAGAATCCTGACCGCAGTATTGGATGCGCGACTTGAAATTTTTTTTCGTCCTCAACCCCCAGGAACTATACTGAAAAGTTTTTCTTAACTAGACTTATCGATTTTTACCAGATTCTTTTAGCATAGGACAATATAACAATATGGCTGAAACTAGTATGTGAAGATAATCCAGAGGACAAGTACAAGGAAAGAACTGATGAATGTTTATGACCAAAGTGCTCGCCTTTTTATGTTTGATGAAGAAATACTAACAATTGTAGCTGACAGAAAGAAGAGAAACTTCAAGACTTTCTCCTTCAAGGGTGTTGACTTGAAAGACTTGGTTGAAATGCCAACTGAAGAATTCACCAAGTTGTGTGGTGCCAGAGTCAGAAGAAGATTCTCCAGAGGTTTGGACTCCAAGCCAATGGGTTTGATTAAGAAATTGAGAGCTGCCAGATTAGCCACTGAACCAAACGAAAAGCCAGCTGTCGTTAAGACCCACTTAAGAAACATGATTGTTGTTCCTGAAATGATTGGTTCCGTCGTTGGTGTTTACAACGGTAAGGTTTTCAACACTGTTGAAATCAAGCCAGAAATGGTTGGTCACTACTTAGGTGAATTCTCCATCACATACACCCCAGTCAGACACGGTAGAGCTGGTAACGCCTCTTCTAGATTCATGCCATTGAAGTAAATGGTATAACCTGATAGTTGTAATTTAATGGTTATAATAAAAACTTGACACATACACAAAGCACAGATGTAGAACGACTGTAGTGTATTAAACTTTTTCTGTACTATGAGGTCTAGTGTGTTAATTCCCGCAGTTATTGTTCAGTATAAAAAGGATGAGGAGTACCGAACAGTATTCTGTTGCGATTTATGTCTGATAACAATCCGGCCAAGGAGATCGCCTATGGTGCGGTATCAGGGATGGTGGGCAAACTAGTCGAGTTTCCCTTTGATACTGTAAAGGTACGGCTTCAGTCAAGTGATGTCCGTCTCCCAACCTATAAGATGATCCTGTCGACATACGTTAACGAGGGCATTGTCAATGGGTTCTACAAAGGGTTAAAAGCTCCATTGGTGGGAGCTTCGATAGAGACTGCCGTACTCTTTTCGTCGTACAACTGGGCTACGTCTCATATCAACCGCCAATACGCTGCCGGTGATGAAGATTTTGATCCGGACGACGGTCCGCTCTTGATCAAGTGTGTGGCTGGTGGATTTTCTGGATTTGCCGCAGCATTTGTGTTGACGCCCATCGAGCTTGTCAAGTGTCAATTACAAGTCTCCAACATTTCAGAGGGGGCCGGTACGTCATATGTCCCGTTGATCAGATCGATTATTCAAGAGAGTGGCATCTTTGGCATGTGGAAAGGATTGGGCTCCACAATGACTCGAGAAATCTTTGGCACATCGATCTGGTTCGGAACATACGAATACATGACAGCCCTGTACCGTAGACACCCCGTGATATCAGAAGACTGGCAACTTGTTATCAGTGGGGCTCTTGCGGGGATCATGTTCAATTTCTCCATGTTCCCCGTTGATACAATCAAGTCTAACATACAAACTCACGATATGTTACATTCATCTCAAGGTAAGTTAACTTTCTGGCAGACGGCTCGGAAATTGATCTCGAGACCTGGTGGGGTTTTCAACCTATACAGAGGGTTGTCCATCACTTTAGCACGGGCCATTCCTGCGAATGCTCTTATCTTTTACTGCTATGAATCCTTGAAGCGCAATTTTTAGTCATATTTAAAAGTACAGGGCACTGGCCTTAACATCATCGACATTCAAAAAGTCTGACTTGGCCTCAAATAACGAGTATAAGTGGCTCTTAACGAGGTTCATTGGCCAGGTGAGGTCGCCCCATACCCGGGTCTTGAGACCATGCTGATGAGCAACGTTAAAGTATTCACTCAAGATTTCTTTCTGATTTTGTGAAAAGTCACCTGCTTGCGATAAGGAATATTCATGGTCTCCCAATAGTTCATGGAGCGATGCACTGGCCACTCGCGACAACTTACTGAGTTTTTTCAATTCGCTCGAATCAGCAGAGCTTTTGAATTTGTACAATGATCCGTCAAGGAAAGCATAGCGTTTTTTCTCGGCCTTCACCTGAGCTATAGGCAAGTTCCCAGTGATGGTCAACACCACCGGCCCGTCGACAAACGTATCAGTATCGACATCATAGTAGGCAAGATAGTTCTTATCAATAAATGGCTGTAATAATGGCTTAATGGCATCATATGTAGATTCTGGGTCTGTTTTAAAGTCCATCCACAAGTACAAGGGGGTTTCTGGCGAATTGTAAAACACCCCGTGCTTGGTATCACCAGACAGTTGCTCTTCTGTTCCATCATCAAAGGAAAACTTCGGATTGGCATACTCCAAGTATTTCCAGATAGGATTCAAGTAAAGATTGTGTAGGGTATTGATCGGCTCGAGGTATACTTGATTGTGACCCACGTAAACTTCGCTATTCTTAAAATGCTTAGTTGTGGCAGTTTCTGTTCTTTCAGCAGTAAATCCATTGGGAAAATACCACACATCACTCTCGATACTCTGGCAGCCAACACTCAATGCATCGTACAAGGGACGCTGACGCCAGTAGTCGTTATGGGAATGTAAAGGTTTGACATAAACATCTCGGGTCAAATCTTCAGACGTAAAATTCACGGGTAGTTCAGGGGTTACTTTGCTAAGACCGTCGTAAGCATACGGAGATATAGGTGGAGCTCCAAAAATCGGCCTGAAAACACTAATCATGTTCCGGTTTGATTGTTGTCGATTTCCTCGTGTCCCAGAACGCTATTTGTGTGAGTGCGTTTGTTGCCGTGCCTTAACCATTTACTTGGGACATTGCCGCATTGGGACTACTGATCTTCGGCGATTCGGTGAACAAAATATTTGAAGGATGTTCCTCTCTCTTTTTTTTTCAAAGTCATACATTAATATTAACTATAATACACAAGAAACTACCTTTCAGGATTAAATTCTACTGGGAGTGGTGTTTCGAAGAATTTCTTCAATGTAATGGCTAATCTTGCTGATTTTCGATGACGTGTTACTCATGACAACATCGTTAGTAAATGCCAATTTTGTCATAACAAATTCTCGAACAAGATCGAGTTTCTTCATCAAAAAATCGGTAGAGAAATCAGCTACCACATCTACCTTTTCTACCTTCAAAGGTTTAGATGTGTTATTCCAGGTATAATGAACCAAGAACTCGTCACTGTGCTCAAACTTAATGAACCGCGACAATACAACCAAGCTCCCTAACATTGACAACAAATCGCATGCGGCTACCAATGAAAACTCAGGAAATTTTACCCAGCAATCTTTGGCACTTGTACGCAACTGTGGACAGTTCCACCACTCCGATCCATCGTCACCATTCAAAACAATATCTCGGAACGTATTCTTCGAAGGCTGTATTTTTTCGACCAATGTAGGTCCCAATACAACTTCAAACTGGTCATCTGTGACAAAATCTAACAATTCAACAAACTTCAACGAAGATCTGAACAAGTTCAACAAACATATCCACTGTGTGTCTGACAAACCCTCGAGTGATATGGGCAATTCTTCATATTTAGTCAAATTGGTTATGGAAACGTCATTGATAAGTGGAATAAACTCGGGATTGGATTCCGGAGCATTGTCAGAGTCTTGTTGGAACATCTTAAAAATAATGATATCGTTGATAAAATAACTCAGTTCCAAGATATTGATTGTTTGCAAGATGAAATTTGTCTTCAAGTACCCAGAGTTGATAATGTACAATCGCTCGGTATCAAGCTTCAATAAGTGTCGATTTTCCATTGTTTTGAAAAATGCAGCATTGGACTCATCTGTATCTATACGATCTTCATATTTGAAGTCCCCGTTGGCCAATTTGGTCAATAATCTCTCAAAGATTCTGGTCCCTGTTGCTACAGCAAGTGTACCGGTTAACTGGAGCGGAGTTTCTTCGTCAGAATCTTGTTCCTTATTGAGACTCTCAAGTTGAGTATAGTCGATACTTCCCAAAGGTAACAACAAGTTGTCAGTATACTTTTTAAGTTCTTCTTCAACTTTCAAATCTTTTGGCATGGATGAAATACGGAAATATGGTCTTCCTTGACTGAAGCGAAACAAAACGGTATGGTTCATAAAGAAATTCCAAATGAGACGGATCACTAGTTCACTTTCATAAAGTTGACGAGAAGTTTTCTGTGAACCCTTTATGCCGCTATCACCAGAAATAGCACGGTCCACATTACACAACAGTTTCTGGTTATAAATTTCAACGTACTTGTTGGCCTGTATGGTTTCCCAAATTTTGATGTTGATTTCATTGAACTTGCTGGGGTTGAATCTAATAAGTGGAGTCTTTGCAATCAAACTATATGTTAGCAAAACACCCAAATCATTAAGATCGTCCCAGTATTTAAAAGCGTTGGCTATCCATTGATGCTCGTCGGTATTGAAATCACCAACAGCCTCATGCTTAACCTTTCCCACTAACGGGCAAACATTGGCAATGACTGAATGAAAAACCGATGAATCTAGACGAGCTGATGTTCTTGCCAAAAGCTTTTTCTTTGTGGGAAGTATGTTGCAATTGGGATGGAGATATATATAGTAAATGTCAAGCAATATGTTGAGGTTCTTCCAGTTGGGTAAGTCAAATTTGGCAAGAACAACGTCCAGAAATGGACCACGATCTGAGGAAAGCTCTGATGTTGGATTGCTTAGAGTTATTGATGGCACTTTGAGACTCTCCAGCGGTTCTTGAGGAGGGACAGCTCGATCCGACAGAGGTCCTGAAGATGACGATGATATCGACATCTTCTCACTCTTTTTGTCAGTACTTGACTTGTCGTCTTCAATTAGTGGTACAGGAAGTTTTTTTTGGGTTTCCTTAGCTCTGTCTAGAGGAGGTAGAATAGGCTTTGAAGGTTTGGTTGCTGGGTGATGAAATACAGGTTGGTTATTCTCAGTTGGTGGATACAGATCGTAATACCACGGCCCCAAACGACGACCGTATTCGTCATAGGTAGCATATGCTTCCTCGGTGACGTAGCGTGGAGTTTTGGTGCGTTCATCTAGTGTAATAGACAGTTGCATTGGTGGGACCTGTGGTGGTGGGGGTATCTGGTAGTATGGGGAAGGATATCCATGAAAAGATTGAGGAGGACCGGCTACAGGTGGATTTGGAAGACCTGGTGGTGGCTCTGATGGAGGGGCCCAGAGAGGAGTACTTCCCTGTGGATACGGGTGGCCAAACCAACGATGGTGTCTTTTCCAGGGCCTGAAATAGGGAGAAGGGCCTGCTACCCATGGACGATGGTGAAGATGTGGTTGATGTGGGTGTCCATAAGCTCCAAAAGGACGTGTATCGTCGGGATGTGTAGCGTCGGGCGATATTTCTGAATTAGTAGATGGGGTTGAGTTGGACGGACTAATGCCTATATGGACATGGGGGTTCTTTGGAGGGTGACTGTGATAGTATGGATCTACCCGGATTGATGACATAGACAGGGTCGGTGAGCTGGGTCTGAAAGAGGGTGGGCGGTCGTTTGGAGAGTGGTCGAGGATGAACGACTGGAAGCGGTCACGGGACGTGGGAGGTAGAGGTTGCAAATTTGGAGAGAGTCCTTTGTTGCGTTTCTCGAAGGATTGGTTGGTAGATCGGGACGAGTCATCAATGTCATCATCCATGGCTTCTGATGTAGAGAGACGTTTCTTGCGTCTTCCGCCACGGTTACTTTGTACAAACACACAAGTAATTCCCAAGAACTTGCAGTTAGAGCATGTGCGAGTTGTCTGAGGAATGATTTTGTTGCTACCGTCGACGGATATAATAGTACTGATGGGTTCACCATCACACTTGATCTTCTTTTCTCTGCACGATAAACATGCTCTTCTGGCGACGGGCCGACGAGCAATGGGACTTTTGTTGTCTGGTACCAGTACCGACATCAGGCACTGTTAAAGGAGTGTGGATTGTAGAATCAGATTAGTGTTTTTACAGACCAGGTCTTGAGAAATTGTAGTAAGGGTCTGTGCTTCTTGGCTACTGGAGTGCAGGAATCCAAGAATGGGGTATGAGACTTTTACTGTTAAAAAAAAAATAATGAATGTAAGGTGAAATCCCCGGTGTCTGGAGGTCTGTGGTAGAGCAACGTGCTTGTTAGTTGGAGGCGGGTGAATCAAAGCCGCTGAATAGTGAAAATTATGGAGCCAGGGGATGTTGAGGGCCAGTGCCACGAGTAGATAATATCTCGCACAAATGTGAGAGAACCTACAATAGATGCCGTTGGTGCTGCTGCGGCTGGTACCAAGTGGACGTATCTGATCACGTGATTCTTGTCGAAATTATAACCGGGCGGATCGAAATCATCTCGGGGGGGTAACGGGGGATCTGTGTGTCGAGGCGTCTAGTGCATGGATATAGAGCAACTATACTAATAAAAAAATGTGCTCAATGAAACGATGTATTGCTAAAAGTCTCGATTGGTTAGGAAAAGATTGATCTACACAACTGTTCCGATAACGACCTGTTTGGTTGAGCGCTAATCCCTATGTCGCTAACCTAGGCGAGGATTGGTTTATTTTTAGGACGCAAAGGTTAGCCGGATATTATCGGTGAAATTCTTAAATAAAAAAGGTCGTAATCACGAGTCTGGTCCAATAAACAGTGGGGGATACCACTTTTTTTTTTTCCATTGCTAACATGAGACCAACTGTGCTTCTAACCTTATTTTACTCACCCAAGCAAAGCTTAATTTATTACTGTATTCATTTGGGGTAACCCAATTTTTAGTGTTAATTTTTTGACTTTTTTTTGACTCTAGTCCGCCTTCCTGACACACCCATGTGCCTTTGACTTATGGTCTTTGTCTCGGCAACCGCCAACTAAAGTTTCCAGAGGTTGCATTGAAATTCAGATAACTTTTTTTTTTCCCTCCCCGTAAACGTTCCCGGTTCCGCCTTTACAATTGGTTAGAGCCAAGCAATATTCTTTGGTAGTATATATAATATATTTTCGCCTGGATGGAGGCTGAGGGAAGGCTTACCTATTCTAGAGCTTTCAGGTCTAGACCCGAATACTAGTTCACTGCTTACCAGCCACTGGAGCCCTCATTCTCAATAAACGGAGAATCTCAACCAACTTGACACTGCCCGTTAACAATTCCTCTTTGAAGTAAAACAAAAAGGCTGCAGTGCTAATGGACTGCAACAATTTGACTGCCAAACCACCATATAATCCTTCTAATCCCTCTTCGGTAACAATCTTCTTGATCTCTTGATACATCGACAATTTGCTCTCTCCTTCAACCTCTTGACTCTTTCTCTTGACATGCATCCGCGCCTTCAAAGTAATGTACGGATAAGTTAAAGAAGTGGCCACTAATTTACCGAGAGCCCCAATGAAAAACGCCTTTATGGCAGTGAACGATTTCGTTCCGTTACGGGCAATGATCACATTCTTGATCTGCTCAAAAATGGTATACTGGATGATTGGATTGATCACCAACACAAGCGCAGGCAATACCCCAGCAAACAACGTCCCGACGCCGTCTTGCTCCATGATATTCAAGAGCGCCTTGAAGGTTGAAGACGAATCTTGGCCCTTCTTTTGATCGGTCATCATCCGCGTATTGGCAACCCAGAACGGATTAGAACCCACACACGTAATGGACCCGGCAATAGCCCCAGTAATAATCGATTGGAATGTGGATAAACCACGTCTCTTGTTACCAAGTGCGTTGGCTTTCAAGAACACATTGGATGTCAACTCATAAAAGTAGTAGTAGATAAAGTTGGTCAAAGTTATTCCGTATAACGCGCTTTCCAACCCCGAATACAATCCTAAAACACCTTTATTGGCAATGATCTCCTGCGCAGCAAGATACGTTGACGACTGGGTAATATTCCGAACAATCTTTTCCTGAGTGGTTTCACTAATTGAGGCTTGTGGTTCCTTCTTCTTCTCACTATCCTGCTCCTTTTTACGCAGCTTTGTTTGTGCCAATGTTGACAAAGTAACCAAGGGATAGGTCACCACCATCGATAAGGCACCACCTCCAGCTCCGGCAATTGCATGTGCTATTTCTTCTACGTCACCCATTGGTAATGTTTTTGATCTTATTCGGTAATATGTTAAAGAATAACGGGAAGTACGCGTATATATATTACACACAAAAACCGACAAGAGTTGAACCGTGGTATAAGTCCCAAATCACATGGATATTTTTTTTCTGGCGTGTCGTTCCTGTGGGGTAACCATATCAAAAGCCAAGTGGCGAGGAAAAAATGGCCACTTCCTAATATGGAAGTCTACAAAATTTCTGTTCTCAAACAGGCTCGCTAAGGTTTAATTCGGGGTCTGCTGGTACCACACTCCTCCAAGATTAACATCCACGTTCACAAATGTCAGTAGAAACACGAAACGGAATATTGACTAAACTCGCTCTCTTCTCAGTTACAGCCATTGGGATCTTTGTTGTGGGTAAAAAGCATATTGCTTCCTATAAAGACGAAAGACATAAGCGTGAATCCGATGCCAGAATCGACTCCGAAACTGAAGAGTTTGGTATCATGGCAAGAAGACCAGGTTTCCCATCAAACAACCCAACATTAGACTATGAGGGTAAAAGAGAATCCAAATACCAGGGATCGGGGATGGCTTATGCCAGTAGAAGACCTGGTGATCGGTTATCAATGTTTTCTGTGTTTGACAAAAAGTGGTCAGAGACCCACGATGATCCCAACTATTATGATTACAAGAAGGACAAGTAATCTTGTCCTAAGATCAGAAAGAAACGAAAAGTAAAGAAAAGAAAAGAACTTCTTGTACATATTTAACTAATTAGGTCATTAAAAGCAATTTCATAAATCAAGTTAGACTTGATGAACTTATTAAGACACCAACCACATAAAAAGTTGTCCTGAAGTTCCTGTAAGATCATTATTACATTTGATTTTACTTGGTCGTCATTGTTAAACAAGTTTAACAACAAGAGTTCGATACCCTTGTTCTTGTCAAATATCGTCATGTTACCTCCGTGGACGGACGATGATTGCAAACTGGTAGACGAGTTAGGTGGTATCAAGTACGTGATCAACAAAAATATTTCCAACGACTTGCCACTGATAAGATATTTTAAAATGTTGAACCAAATCTCTCGCTCATTGACTTTTTGCAGATGGATTGTGGAGCTATTAAGACTCTGTAAGTGATACTGCAAGTCTATCATCAAGTTCAATTCGTTAGCTAAGTTGGGTAACAACAAATTGTAAACCAATTTGCCGTGAAATAACAAGTTCTGGAAAGCTTTGGCAATCAGCTGATAGCATGACACTTCGAGTAATTTGTTGGTATCACTGTTCCAGTAATAGCCTATGCCATCAAGAAGAAGAATCAATTCTTTGTTTCTGCCCGAAGAACTGTGGTGAAAGTTTTTAGAACTTAACAAGATTCTAATAATTTCATTGATGTGTCGTCTGAATATTAATTGAATCGTCGTCAAATCATCATTATAGTTGAACAAGGATAATTGCAAATTCGACAAGAACTTGGCATCTTCGGAGATGATGGAATTCTTGATATCCATCTTGGCTGCAGGCACACTATGTGGATTATTGGGGGATATCAAGAATTCGTTTGTATCCAAATCGTACAACAAGTCCCAGAGCTTGTTATTATGTTTAAAAAAAGGGTTGATTGTACCAGCAATATAGGAATCGCATTCCTCCAACAAGTCTATTTTTGACACGTCTATAATAGGAAAATAGTTGTAGTTTGTTAGTATCCCACTCAAAATACCTCCACCCGTAATGATCTTCAATGTTAACAAAGTATGGTCAATGATGTGGCCAGATGACTGCTCATAACTAAGAAAAATGATCTTTTTCCCCGTCAATATGGCATTGATAAGAATGATTATGGGTGGTGTCTGCAATCCGTAGATGGTCAACTCGGGATTCAAAATATCAGAGCCCAATTTTGCACCCAAGATATGGATAAGATTAGGCTTGAAGTTAAGGTCAGTGGGATTCAAATAATCACCTATGGTATCAGGAAGGTTCATCAAAGGAATTTTGATGGGAATATTCATCTTGTTGAACTTGACGATGGAGTTGAAACTCAAGTCCTTGCGGATATAGAGGTCAGAATTGATGATGGTGTGCTTGCCAATCCCCAACAATTTATTTCTGAATGAGTCGTCATAGTATATCTTATCCTGTATAGGTAAGTCCAATACGGATGTTATCAAGAGCTTTTTGATGATGGAAACCGTCGAAGTAGAGTTCAGGATCTTAAAGTTCTTGACATTGACAGAAGAAAACAACTGCTTTAGTATCTCCTCGTCGTTGTTGCTAAAGTACAAATCTAAGCAGATTAACAACAATGGCTTGAAGTTCTTAAAGTATGAAAGTTTTGTTATTATTGATAGCGACTTGACGGTATTCCCGCGCTTTTGTTTATCGTCTGTCATGTTGGTGACAATAGTGTATAGATAGTAGGGATCAGGCTCACATGTAGCTCTATTGTACAAGTACTGGAACTCGCCTGTGGTAGTATTTCGGAACAAGAGGAAGAGGGTGAAGTCCTCCTCTCTCTTATGTATTTGATCAGGCAACATCAATTCAGGCAAAAAAACCAAGTTATTCAACCCCGGAAGTTGACCTGGGTATTGATGGAGCAAAGATGGACCCTTGTCAACATGGAACTCTGCCGTTAGAACATATTCAATGTTGCGTGTCATGTTGTGGTATGGTGAGGTTCTATTTCAATATAAATTTTGGACTTTCGTCTAAAACGCGGCGCGCCCTGCACGATAGGACGAGCGATGCCACGTCTACAAGTTTTTATGTACTTTTAGCATTTTACATTAATACTACAAATTCTTTCGAAACAAGTGAAGAAACTAGTCACAGAAGGAAGTCACTTTTAATTGAAATAGTCAGCCATTTCTTGGTCCAACTCCTCAACCGTTTTTTTGGTCTTTTTGGCTGGCTTCTTCTTAGGCTGCTTTGGCTTTTGACCGGCAGTGACAGCAGCCTTCTTCTTTTGCAACTCCTGCTTAGCATTGGCAACCCTTGGGTTGACTGGCCTGTTAGCAACAATTCTGGAAGTTAATGGCTTCTTGGAAGGATCGACAATTAATTCCAATTTCAATTTGGAGGAACCACCATCGATTGGGGCACCATTATATTTTTCAACAGCCTTGGTGGCATTCTTGCTTGACTTAAAGATAATAGTAGCAATACCCTTGAATTGCCCTCTTTCATTGTAGTTCAAGGAAATGGTTTGAACACCGCCAACTTGTGACTGGAAGAAATCCTAAAAGTTAGTTTAACCGCTCTGAGAGTAATTCATCACAAAAGTAAAATACGAGAAATGTATGTGGGAGTAGCGAGTTGAAGGGGGGTGTGGTGGTTAGGAGATTGCGACACCACGTCACAGAACTAATGCTCAATATGCCTCTTTTTTATTATATTGTTTTTACCTTTCAACAAGCACGTCAACTTAATGGGTACTTGCACCACAAGGCAATAGTTCTGATAGGTGGTAGCAGGTGGCCTTTATTGGTGAATGCTTACGGTAGTGACCAGCAGTATCAGTAAGAATTCACCACACCAGGGTGTGTTTCGTGTATATGATTCTTGGAATCGGAAACACTTCTGAGGATATCTTACATGTGACAATAAAAATAGCGTTGGTTGCTCCAAATCAAGGCTTTTCTCTGGTTATTTCTGGTGTGAGTAGCCATTGATAATATTGGCCTTGGTTTCGTCACAAGGAGCCAACTTTTATTTGTCACATTTGATTTCTCAGTGACCCATTCCTCATACATTAGACGTATTTTCATCAGACACTGAGGCTTTCATAATAGTGACTGTGTGGGGATTGGATTAGAACCATGAAAGGTTCGTTATAAACATACCTTGATATTGTCTTGCTTCAAGTCTTTTGGCAAGTTCTGGACAACAACCTTGGTAGCATAAGACAAATCGACAGTTGGTGTAGCAGCAGCAACAGCAGCGGCAATTTTGGCCTTCTTAGCAGCAAGACCAGTTTTGAAGTTGGCAACAATTGGTTTCTTGTTAGTAGAACCAATCTTCTTGCCTACCTTGACGGGCTTCTTGCCAATCTTCTTGGCCTTTCTTGAGGCAGAGATGATATCGTCTAAGGATTTATCTAAGGAAGCGGACATATTGTAGTGGTGGAGGACTGTTAAGGAAAAGACAACCGTTGGTGTTTTTACATTGACTTTTTTTTGTCCACCATGAGAGGCAACGGAGTGCTTGCAAGCCAGCTGGCAGAAAAAAATTGTGTGTGCTGAAATGTGATTAGCAGACTGTAATTTACGCCTGCGGTAACCGTGGAATAGGTTACATTGAATATTCTGCAGCATCCGTGTAGAAAACAGCAAGACTGTTGGTGTAGCATGTAATAATAAAAGCCTAGTGTATTATGTTAAACGTTAAACCGTTATATTTCAATAAATTCTTTATAGAAACGTATTTGTTCCTTCTAGCAAAAATTTTGGAATTTCGTCTAATTGGAGATAGCTTTGGTCTGGAGGAACGGAAATGACTCGAATGGGGTGACGGACAAATCAGAGGAAAAATAAAAATGGAGTTATCGCAACAACAGTGTAACATAACCTATTACATGATTCGGGTCAAACCAAAGACCAGGGAATTACATAACCGAAGTGCAATTTAGGAGAACGTATGACTATCTCCAATTAAAGTTCGACAAACTAAAATCAATGGAGATACATGTCCAGCCACCCGACAACCACACAATATTCTCCAGGTAAAAATAAAACGATATCGTAGACCGTAGAATGGTAGTTGTTTTACACCACCACCACAGTTGCTCGGATTTACAAATAGACTCCACAGTCGTAAAGTCTCGATAGATTGTTCGATTCTCGGCAATCGGCCGAGAAGGGACGTTGCGATTGTATCGCAATCCAGTTTTTATGTCTCTCTAGCTTTTACTGATAGAGAGAGAAGGGACCCTATTAAATTTTTGTCCCCTTTAAGGGTCTATTTGAGGTGACATATCCTACGCGAAATTTTTATATGTCCGCTTTGGTGTCTGACTAGGACTACCTCCGCTTAATTTGGGGGGGTTAGTGTGGCTCTGATTTTTTTGTTCCGCGGAATGCCCTCTTTTCGTTGACTTGGGAGGAGAATTACTCAGATGAACTGCATATAAATGCGATTATTGCAAAGTGTCCACTGATAACTGTGTGATTAAAGAATGGTACGGCACCAATCTTTGGGGTACTATGCAGCCTGCCGAAAAATGGTAAAAAATAAATCAAAAAAAAAATGATGGGAGAAAAAAAAAATGCTGCCGACCTACTCTGATACTGTAACCTCAAGATATGAAATTCTGATAATCAATAAAAGATTATCTTTTTATCCTTCTTTTTTTGTTGAACCATTTTATCTTGCTTTTCATCGTTTGTTCAAAGTACTAAAGTCTCGGTACTAGTTCAGTATAATCTATCTCCATATTTGATTATACAACTTATTTAAAAGGAAGTCCACCTTTCAAAAAACAAATCGATCAAAACGTAACCCCCCATATGAGATGTTCTCTATTGGTTTAAATAACCCCGCAGGGTTTCCCAGCTCGTTCAACATCTTGAACTTAAAGCTTAGTGTCTTTAAATACATCAACAACCTCCTCAACCTCCACGACATTATCAAACAAAAGTCGTCTCCGTTATTTCCGTCGATCTCAAAATCAAGCATTATTAACCTCGGCAACAGCAAGTTTCAGTCAAGAAACCCAGTTAACTGCGCAGCAGATGATTTAACTTTTGGACTTAACAATTCTAATGACCAGATCGAGTTTTATTCAAACTTTATTAACCCAAATGGCGCCAACTTCCATCCACATAATGTTGGTAGTGACTCTGTTTCATCAAGCTTATCGTCGAATGAAATCTTACCAGGACAAAACTTGGCCACTAGTTCGTACATGGGGAATAACCATGCCACGTTATCTGAGTTTGATGATTTTTGTGACGTTCACAGCTATATTGGTCCAGAAAGTAATAATAACATTGGTTTCCAAACTGACGATTATACAGGTACTGAGAACCACTCGACAGTCAACAGCCAACCGATCCCACAGACTTTTCAACAAGTTAACTTGGAATTTTTTGAATTTAACAACAAGAACAGTTTCCCAATTAAATATATGCCTCAACAACATTCGATGCGTCATCCACAGCATATGCATCACTCTGTTTATGAAAACCCAAGTCATTCCTATCCAAACTTGGGCAGCATGACTATGAATTCCCCTTACTTTAATGATTTTAGTCTCAAGAGTGTCAACTCAACTCAAACTCCAAGCAAGCTTGATGAGTTGGCTTCTAATCCTTCTATTTCGTCCAGCAGCGACAGTCATCTTAGTCCATTGGATGATGAGTTCTTTAAGAAAGTTACCAGGAATTACAACCAGCAGATGGTACAAAAGTTGAACAGTTTTGAATTTGGAGCATCAAACTCTTTTAGAAAGAGAAAGATGACCGAAATCAAAGCTGCTTCACATGATTCCATGTTGAAGAAATGCAAGAAGGAGCCTTCACCAACAGTGTTTTCTAATAGTTGTGTTTCTTCGATGGCAGCATCAGTGCCAGCCTCAATGTCAGAAACAGCACCAAGTGCAACATCTAATACTATGAAACAGTCGACTACCTCTCGTAGAAGATCATCGACTGTTACATACAACAAGAATGGAGAAGCGGTATACGTGTGTTCGTATTGTGATGCCACATTCAAAGTAAAAGGGTATCTTACACGTCACCTTAAAAAACATGCTATGGCGAAGGCATTCAAGTGTCCGTTTTATCTGTTACCTGCTGAAGGTCAAACAGGGACAAAGTGTCACCCATCTGGAGGATTCTCTCGTAGAGATACTTATAAGACGCATTTGAAGGCTTTGCACTTCATCTACCCTCCTGGAACGAAGCTGACTGAGCGTAATACCATAAGTGGTCGTTGTGCTGGCTGTTTCGAATACTTCGAGAACAATGTCACCTGGTTGGAAAAACATATCGAGAGTGGCGTTTGTAAGGGTACTGTGAACCATGAACCTAAGGATACTACAATTACAGACACAATCAAAAAAGAAGACAAGGAAGAGGGACCTGTCGTCAAACAAGAATTTGTCAAGATCAATTATGGCCTTGATCCATTCGAACATAACCTTCATCATCACTTTGACCACCAAGACTTAGTGGATTAGTTTGGAGGGGAGTGTTTGTATAACGATTTGATGAATAGATTTGGTTTTTTTTTGCATGTGTTTTAGTTCTTGTTTATCGTTTGGTTTAGGGTATGGTTCTTCATCTCTCCTGAGAGTGAGCAATTGTGAATATGGGAAGGTAATCGATTAATTTTTATAAGTAGCCGTAGCATTTGATGTAATATTGAGTCATGCTATCTTCTTGGCATCCTGAAATGATGAAAGATGAGCTGAGCTAAAAACAAGTCTGCGATCATGGGGGAGTATCAACGTATTTAAATACTACCCTGATATGCCAGGCAGATGAAATAATATTTATAAACAAGAAAGTAAGACTGCAGTGCAAGCTAACGCATGCCGGTTGCAAAAGTTGCCCTCCGCGGCACGGAACGGCAAACTACTTTATTCAGGGTATGCTAAGTGCGCTCATTTGAAATAATCCGCAACACCAGTCAACTGTGCGGCACCAAACCTTGTTGCACGGCATCATTACCTCCAGGGTCTAAGTGAAATTCAATTAGAAGGTAGAGTGCTATTCCTTAGATCGGACTTTAGCCATGATTGGAGACACTGCTCTGCCCCCTCCCCCCCTCCAACTGTAGTGTTTGAACATACCTCGCTTGTGCCGTACAAGAAAATGGCTGCGGATAAACATAAATACTACAGAACGGCAGCATCGGCATAAACCAAACACAACAAATGGTCAAGTAGACTGACCTCGTGGGTCCATGTAAGGCATTTAGTTTTTCGAAACCAGACATCTTAATTCAGAGTCCTTAGGGCATTTTAATTCAATATGAAAGTTGGGTTAACTGGTAGGGTTATGCAGGTTGGTTATGAAGTTACCTTTATTTTTTTCGGTACCCTTGTTTGAATCCCTTTCTGTACTCTCAATCGCTCCGGCAAGGATCTGAAAATGTAACGCTGTGGGTTTTCATACTAGCCGCAACGGTTATTCACGAATATTGACATTGAATGGCTGCATATATTCCGGATACCACACAAATATAGAACAGAAAAAAAAAGAAAATACCCAAGCCCATACTCACGGCTTTTGCAATGCCGTAGCGAACTCTCTACTCTCTACTTTATGCCGTTCCAGTTGGAGGCTTCAAAATACATAGTCTCACACAACGATATTAACGTTTCGCCACCACATCATTTTTCTAAGCCCATTTTGATTTAAAATACCTTCTTTTTCAAGTAGAATTGCCCAAAACCAATATCTTATGGGCATCTAGACTGGCCCTTCGCCCTGAATGACTTGGTTTGGAGAATAATTTACAGATTTTTACAAATTCATTCTCTTCTCGTTTAGCAATCACAGAATATTCGAACTTTACGTAGGCTTCATTTTAAAAGGGGACTGGATACGTAAGTAACTTGTCACAAAAGATTTCGTCTAACGAACCCAGAATCACGATCCCTCCCTACTTTCTCTACACCTGCATTCTCGTACTAATGTTTACATTTTTTCTTTTTTCGGGAGAAGTCGTGCGCAACATAATTTATAGCTGATTTGCATACGCGATCACTTCTTAGAAGCCAGCACAAAATCAATTCTTTAAGGGAGTAGCAGCGAAGCATCTAAGCGATTCTCTATTCAACGATGTACGACGAGAAATACGATGAGCATCGAGCTGAGAAGTATCAGTCGGACTACCCGAACTCTCACTATCTTGCAAATATGAATAATCTCAATAAGACGAACCAGTCAGTGCAGTTAAACCGTCTACCCACCCTTGGTGAAATTCTTGCAAACAAGACCAAGTCCCCGGTTGATCTTTTCACATTTTACCAGTTTATGCGTGATGTCGAGTATAAGGTAGATTACCTTGATTTTTGGTTTGATTTAATCAACCATTTGAATCTTTGTAAACACTACATCAAGGGTCTACGTGACTCCATCATCAGACAGTCCCAATACACAGATATTGTGCCACCGTCTAAAGTCAGAGACTCGGTACAAAACCTGGACAAGTCTAAGCATCGGTCCTTAAGTTCATCTATCTTGTTGGAATTAATCATTAACGATAATATATTGGAAGACAACGACTCTAATCGTTTATCCCAGTTCTTAAGAGGTGACTTGAATTTGGATAATGTTGATCCAAAATTAAAGGATTTGATTGACCAATATAACCAAGAAAGTGATGATAACCACAAAAAGAATAGTCCTCATTTAAGTTCACCAAGCGTAGGTCGTCATTCTGACAGCTTTCCCGGAGAATCACCTCGTCTTGTTTCCACGGGAGAGAAAAGAATATCATCAAACTCACGTCTTTTGGATGATGAACACAATGACTCATCTCATTCATTTGTTGAGAATCATCTTGATGTAGGCCATGCCGAAAGAGCAATGAGCCCTTCGAAGTACATATCATTACAAAGTGACCCGCTGAACAATTTATACACCACCCCAGTTCCAAATGCATACGACGAAAGAAGAACGTCCAAGCTCAACCCTTCATTAGTTGAGCGTCTTATCAAGGATTCCCCTGCCACTGCAAATAACTCATTCATCACCAGAGAAAACCTTAAGGAGTCATCACACAGTTTATTGTTGAAGTATTTTGTGGAAGACTCCGAAAAGAATTTAAATTTACCAAGTGAATTGAATACCTACATTATTAGAGCCATCGAAGTTGAGGGCAGAGATGATCCTGATGTGTTCAACACTGTTAAGGTCTATGTTTTCAATAAGATTGAAAACGACCACTTGCCCAAGTTTTTAAACTTCATGGCCATTAGAAACATCAACCACTCCAATCTCATCAGAATAGTTGTGGGATTTTTCTTCTTGTTTGCTGGTTTCTGGATTAGTTACATCTTTGTCTTTTTGGATTACCGCAAGGGTTTACGACCAGTAATCGTGGCACCCTATTTGATTGCATTTTACTGTTTGCTCAGTTCAATATACCTCATTGACCCTGTTTTGGTCTGGATTGGATACTCGGAGACATTTTCCAAGGATCAACAGGGTAACCGTGCTTTAATCAGAATTGAGGAAAAGTTTATCTACAAGTTATTGTTGAAGAGAAGTTTTTGGGTATTATCCTTGATTCTTTTGTTAACGGCAATATTTACAGTATTGTTTTCATTAGTTCCTGGACACAGGTTATAGCATTTATAGCGTTTTAATAATACGGAGGGAAGATTACTTATACTAGTGTGTATTAATAAAATAGTATTACGTATGCAAATTGTTTATAGACAATCATCCGATAATATCTTTCTTATTATGGTAGGCAAGTTCAGTTAGCTTCAGCCAAGAAAGCTTCTCTCTTTTCAGCAATTCTTTGCTGTCTTCTTTCACGAGCAGCTCTGTTTCTAGTTCTTCTAGCTTCGGCTTCGTCCTTAAGAGCCTTTTCACGCAAAGCTTCAGCCTTAGCTTGGATAATGTGTTCAACCAAAGATCTCTTGTGCTTGAAAGTGTTACCCTTGGCGGACTTGTATAAAGAGTGGTACAAGTGTCTGTCGATCTTGCCAGCATCTCTGTACTTAGCCAACAATCTTCTCAAGACTCTCAATCTTCTCATCCACAAAACTTGGGATGGCATACGGGCGTCCTTGGTACCCTTTCTCTTACCGTAACCCATGTGTCTACCAGCCTTCTTGGATTCAGCCAAAGCTCTAGCTCTAGATCTGGAGTGAATAGTGTCTGGTTTCTTGACAATGGTACCATTTCTGTATAACTTTCTAATGGCTTGACGGGAGTTAGCGTTAGCGATCTCGGTGGTTTCGTTAGGGTCCAACCAGATCTTTCTCTTACCAACACCAACAACACTGGCAGCAAGTCTTTTTTGAGTTCTAAGATTAGCCCTGACTAGTTAGTATTTATATTCTTGCTCATTTCAAGGGAGAATGGGCATCAACTGAAGGAAGTGTTCAATCCATGGAACTTCTGGCACTTCATTGCTGGTCTAGCTGCCTTATCTCCTTATATGATATGTCGTTTATGACCTCTGTGTCATTACTTACATTTTGATTAATGATACTATTTCAAAAGAAGAAAGGAGAAGTAGAAATATTTAACTATGACTCTGTAAAAATTTTCCCTAGCCAAAATTTTTCTTGAGGTACCCATTTCGCAGTGATTTAAGCGTGCGGTACGGATCTTGTTTTGCACAAGAGGGGATAAATTTCAGGTAGTGTACATTCCAAAATCAACTTTATACGCGGTGACTAATTAAATTTGAGGGTCGAGCCCTAAACACCATCATGTGACTATGTGTTACATAAGATCTGAGATAAGCCCGGTTTCGTATTATCACTGTAACTTGGAATCGCGATGAGCTGAAAAATCTTGACTTCATATCACAAGGGTACACACAATGGGAAAATCATTGAGATCCAAGTCTAAGTTGAGAGCCAAGTCCATCAAGAGAAAGGGCGAATTTGCTAATATTGTGGACAACAGAAATGATCGTTTGGCTGCAAAGATGGTGTCTGAATTGAAGAAGCAGAAGGAAGCTTTGGCTGCTAAGAAGGCCGAGGAGGGTGTCGAAGAACCGGAAAAAGAACAGCAAAGGGAGGATTCGATGGACGTGGAGCCAAAGAAGGTTAGCACTTCGGGCTGGAGAGATTCCAGAAAACAAATTTACAAGAAAACCAAGATTAAGAAGAAGACTAACAAAAGTATGAAGTTTTAAGCCACTGCAAGAAACTTTAAGCAAGTTCGTCTTCTAGCATTCATCTATTGGTTGTCATCACATTTAGTTCTTTATTACTTTATTTTATCCTTGCATTTTATCATTTCATGTAATATAAAGCCTTAAATATAATATTGTCTAGCTTACTTCTTCAACTTTTCAGTCAAATACTTTTCATAACCGATGTCTTCCAAAACCTCCGCTTTGCCCAATACTTCGTCTTCCATATTGTTCATGTATTCGCTCATGTCAATTTGCCATTTGGGATCGAAGACACCCAAAATTCTGATAGCCAACAAGGCAGCATTAGTACTATTGTTAATCGCAACTGTAGCGACAGGAATACCCCTAGGCATTTGAACAATGGAGTGCAAAGAATCAACACCATCCAATGTACTGCCCTTAACCGGAACACCGATAACAGGTAATGGAGTCATGGCTGCAACCATACCTGGCAAGTGAGCAGCACCACCAGCACCAGCAATTATACACTTCAAACCTCTCTTGGAGGCTTCAATAGCATATTGAGCCATTCTGTGAGGAGTTCTATGAGCACTGACAATAGTTAATTCAAAAGGAACCCCAAATTGTTTTAAAATGTTGGCACCGAGTGACATAACAGGCAAGTCAGAGTCAGAGCCCATTATCACACCAATCAATGGCTTTTCCTGAGAAGAAAGAGAGGCAGGAATGCTTTCCTTCTCATTCAAAATATAGGCTAATCTAGATTCACAGTCTTGCATCGAGGATGACACAATATTAATATGGCCCATCTTTCTTTCATATCTCGTGGTCTTCCCGTAGAGGTATACTGAGCTATGAGGTGTTTCAAGAGCACGACGGCAGACTTCGAGCTCCTTATTTGGAACCTTATCACCTAAAACGTTCAACATAATTGCGTTTGTCGAAGTGGTTGAGAACAGAGTGAAGTCCTTTGGCATTGGCAAGCCAACCACGGCTCTAACGTGAGCCTCAAACTGAGAGGTTACACAGGCATCAATAGTGTAATGACCAGAGTTGTGAGGTCTTGGGGCAACCTCATTAATCAACAACTTGCCATCGGCTAATAAGAACATTTCTACCCCGAAAATTCCACAGCCCGGGAAAGACTGAATGGCTGTGGTGGCCAAGAGCGATGCCTTCTTAGCTAAAGTGTCGTTGATTCTGGCAGGCGCATACACCAAGTGACAAATATTGTTTTGGTGAATGGTTTCAACAGTGGGGTAAGCATAGACTTGGCCATCAACCGATCTAACAACCATAACAGCCAATTCCATTGTAAACGGGCACCATTTTTCAGCGTACAAGGGTCTATCCTTGAGGAATTCAAGAGCCTGCTTGACATAGTCCTTGTTTTTAACCACAAAGTTTCCTCTTCCATCGTAGGCCAATGTTCTCGACTTCAACATAAACGGGAAGCCCAACTTCGCACCAACATCCAACAAACTTTGCTCAGAGTTGTCATCAACAGCCAAAGATTCAACAACGCTTACATCATGACTGATCAAATGGTTTTTTTGAAGATATTTGTCTTGGATAAGTCTGATAGTGCTTGGTAAAGGGTAGACTTCAAGATTTGGGTAATTCTTTTGGACTTTTTCCAAAGCATCAACGTGGATATGCTCGATTTCCACAGTTAAGACATCGCACTTAGCTGCCAACTTATTGATTGATTCGTAGTCGGTGAAAGAGCCGTCTATATGTTCTCCATTAGCATTGATTTGTTTAGCAGGAGAGTTTGGGGCATCCAAGATAATAGTTTTGACATTGAGTCTGCTTGCAGCCTCTACAATCATACGACCTAACTGGCCACCCCCTAAAATACCCACAGTTTTGCTGTCCATGTTTTATACTTCTTTGCTAAAAGTGTTATCTATTTGGAGAAGTGAAGGTAACGTGCTCGTTTTATGCGATGAATTAATTTCTGGAGGAGCACAAAAAATATATTTGTGACTCGGGATGCATGCGCGATCGAGAGCGATGTTACAAAATAGTGTACATAGACATTTATATACTCTCTACTTACATGTTTAATTAAACTCATTAATGAAACCATCTGAATAACCAAGGTTTTCGATAGTAAACTCTTGAGACTCAGCTGGAGCCATTAACTGTAAATTTTGTTGGCCATAATGTGGCTGGCCATATGTAACCGCAGCAGAAATTGGAGTAGGAATGTTGGGGTAAATGTTGGTTGCAGCCACTGAGGTGGCCTGGCCATGATATGCTGGTGCCTGCAAATGGGTCGGCTGTTGAATAATATTAGCCGACACAGGCGACTGGTATGGATATTGGTTGTAATCCACCGATTGCGGCTGAAGCACCGGTGGTTGATGATAATGCTGGAATTGCTGTGCGTGTTGCGGTCTAAAACCGCCCTGAGCTTTATCCCATGATTGCTCAACCTCAGGTGGATAGTTGAATTGTGGTTGGTCAACATAGTTGGCACTGGACGGTGGTGCAGAAATGGTCGAGCTATCGCTTTCCCGCTTAATAACTTGTGGTTCATAGTTGGATCCACTCGATAAACGAGATGGAGGTAAAACTAATTTAGAAGATGTCATGATAGCATCCTTGAATGCACTGACCTTGGCAAATTCCCATAAGATGACAGCCTTTATTTTGGACTTAGGTATTAAATGATACTTATCATCTTGTTCCCAGTCTTTCTCAAATATTATTTGTTTGATGGTCATTCCTCTAAAGGCCACCGCAACTTCATTTGGATCTTTGTTGAGTAAACGGTTGAGCATAAAAACCCAAAACTTAGCAAGAAACGATACGTTTTCGTTGAATTTGGATTCCGGTTCGTTGAACTTTAAAACCTCTTTACCATACGAATAGATACAAATGTATGACGCATACAGTTCTTCGGTGCTTGACTGTGTGTTCAATGAATAGTTTGATTTGAATCCATTTTCAATGGAATGGTTCACTGGCAAGTTACCTGGGAATAAAATATTAACCATATTGTGAATGATGGGGAAATGAGTACAGTTGCGAAAATCATTCAAGCCAGGAAAACGCAATGACAAGTTGGCGTCATCTCTAACTTTGAGTTTCTTGACTTCGTCATTGTTATTTTGAATGGATAAGATGATTGGGTTCACCGAGTAGGAATCATAAATAGACATAAAAAAGTTCTTGAACTTTAGGTCTAAAAATGACAGAGGAATCATTGCAGCAACATTCAGTAAAGAAGGTGGTGCACTCAGCATGTATCTAGGTCTTGGGCGTTTGTGGGGATATGACCCAGACGAAGAGTTTTTCCGCTTAGAAATTGGAGACGGCTGGCTGTTACTCAATGTTGACGGATCAAAACCCAATGATTTATTAAGAGTAATCTTTGAAAAGATTTCTTCAAAACGCTTGTTATTTTGCAACTGCTCTTCTTCGGTATCAAAGACGGGACCGTCATTGATTAACTTGATAATATCTCTTTTCTGACCCAAATTTTTAATGACTTGAATATGACTAGATACTTGTTTCCGAGTTCTAAATTTGCCAGTTTTGGTTAAAATGTAATCAGAAATTAATTCATTTCGACCACAAGACCTACCTGAGATCTTGATCTTGTTTAACCCATTCTTTGGAATGATACTCAAGACCTCTTCAAACGCCATCTCGACATCTCCGGACCAGATGTCATCGTGTTGTTGTAATTTGGAAAAGGGTTCTTGATCAAACCCCTCAGTAGCAGGTTCATCTTTAACGTTGATGTCATTCGAGGCGGACCCCAAATAATCCGAATTAGGGAAATACTGCAGGGTACTTTTTCTAGTAGCTGAAACTGGTTCTTCAGACTCCTCAGAGGAGTCGTCAGCCAATTTCTTTTGGTTCAAGGTGCTAGGGGATATGGTTCCCAAAACTTTTCTAATAGGAGTTTTTTCTTCATTTTTATTCAAATATGATTCATCAAGGAATGTACCTGATGCGGACGATTCCGAAAAGTTGGTTGAATGTGGCATTTCTTGCCTAACTAATTTGGACAGTTCGTGGACTTGGTAAAGTTGCTTTCCGTTTTGGTCAATAGCAATATCAACGATCAATGGAAGCTTCTTATTGTTAGTTCCCATAGATCTGACAGGAGTGTGCATTGGTGTGTGGGACATGATTTGGAAGGTGGAGTTAAGGAACGACTATAGTTGGAGTATAAGATAAGTAATGATGAAGATGCAAGTAGAAGGTTTTTAAGTTTAAGTTAATAAGGTGTAGTAGTTGAATTGAATTTAAAAACAATTCAAATGATGAAACACAAGTCAAGCTGTCGCTAGTTTGGAGAAATCACAAAACCGATAGTGACCAACACTAGAAATGACACAACGGTGTTAAGCGAAAAGAGAGCAATTTGGAGGGTTTTATGTATTCTCTCCGGTTTGTTTTTGTTTTTGGAGGGGCTTGGGTGGCCTCGTAACAAGATATCACACAAAAGCGCCCTGAGACAATTTCACAAAACATAAACTGTAAATTGGCCCTGAATATTATGAAGAACGATTAAAAATATATGCATAGCACGCGCTTCTAACCGCGACCCAGATTTGAAGATTAGGTTACTATGAAGCTTAATTTGAATGCAGGCCTAACATGGTAGGATGACGTATAGTTTGGGATACCTTATCCGGAAGTGATGGCCAAACAAGCTTATTGATAAACAGATTTTTTAGGTCATCTTGAGAACAATTCAAGCCCAGAAAATTGTCAGTTCGCTTGCTAGTTCTGCGAGAGTTGTGGGCCTTGAATCCCGAAATTGACACTTGAACGCAGTAAGAGTTTTCATGCGATGTTACCATTTCGAGATAATAGTGTAACATCACTACTCAGGCTAATTATCGGTGAGGGGAGGGTAGCGAGACAATGTTTCATTCTTATTGTTCTGATCTGTGCTGTTACAGAAATTTCAATGCCGATGCAAAATAAGGTTAAGCTTTTATATATTGTAAAATACCAGGAACAATCAGCATCTGTCAGATTACCTATAGACTTTCCTCGAGGATATGAACAATAGGTAGTATGTTCATAGGGGTTTAGTTTACATATAACCTGGGGCAGAAAAAAAGCGTTGCTGTAACAAATACAAAGGATGCTATAAAAATGTTGAACTTCCAGGCAATGAATTACGTCAAAATTGAATCTTTCAAATAGAACATAGAACGTAAAGCAGAGTTAAATAGAAACGATACTTCCGAGGATGTCGATGCGGACGTGGCCTGAGATCGATCAAATCGCTTGATCAGGAACGAAAGTGCCAATACGTCAGGTACATTAAAATTTTTTTTGACGAGAGAGTAATCACAAAAAGTCTAGATTTAACTGCTACTTGAATACTGTAACCGGTTAAAGTATCCTACGTGATAACTCGAGGAGCAGAGGGAAGTGGAGACTTCCCCTTAGCACAGCTACTCATTGTTCAAAACGTACAACACATTAAAAAAAAATCACCTTATCAAAATTAATTTTAGAAACCCGACATTATGACCTAATTTAATTGCGAACTCAGGTTTGGTACTAAATCTAATGAACGATTAACCCAGTAAAAATCTCTGCAATTCTTCGGCACCATCTTCATCCAAATCTTCCACTTCACTTAAATCATTTTCATCAAGAGCCTTTTTAATATCGTACGGTTTAAAGCATACAAAGTTGCCTGATACATCTAGATTCTTTTGCAACATCTTAGATGCTTCAACCCCCTGGGCCGACTCCTGCACGTTAATAAGCAACTTATCAACCGCTTTCTTCCATTTCTTCCATGTCCTTACTGCAACAGTGCTCGGCTTATTTTCGCCGAGCAATAGCTCTCCAAATACTTCGATATCCTCTTTAAACAGATCAATATCCTTGTAGCCATACAGATCATTCTTTGCTATAATATCCTTTAACACCAAACAGTCAGCATTTCTCTTTGCCCTATATTCACTGAGACAGTTGTGAGTGTCATACTGACTACTCTTTCCAAGAATAAATTCAACAATTTTTTTTGTAGGGAAATATACAGTGTCCATGATATCAAAATCAGATTCAATGATCTGTTGAGTGATTTCATGCCTTTCTATGACTTGTTGGTTCATGTCAACAAGCCTATTAATATCCTCTACCAAGGTTTTAGCAAATCCAAGTTTGTCTTCCACTTCAAAGTGATTTCGATTCAAGACATAATCCTGCCCATCAGCAACAGTCAGAGTATTACTGTTGTATAAAATTGAGCTAGACATCAAGTTAGAATCCTTCCGAATCAATGGAGCACCACGCTTTGACTCTCGCTTTAAACACCAATAACGACATATTTCGTTTCCAAGATGACGTATGTCCCGAAGAAGTTGATCCCTGGATCGATTCGGGGCCATCACTAAATCTTTGATTACTCTTTCGTTGGTGAGCTGGGCATGAGTGTCAACCTTCAACTGAACCATTAGTTGATATAGAATATCGCTGAATAATTTTGGAGCAATTGGCGTATTGTTTTCGGTTTTCCACTTGAACACATTCAACTTGTTTGCTGTCTTCTGGTTCTTTGATAACTTTGCATTCTGTTCATTCAAGAATTTCAAGTCTCGATAGAAGAGTCTTGTACGATGAATACCTAGTATCACATTCTCGTAATCGAAAGTATCAGGAGAGTGCTTCTCGCAGAATGTTTTAAGAGTGAGCTTGTTCGTGACTGCTCCTTGAATTCCTTTGCTCATCTGCATGAATAGACCAGCACGTTTAGCACATGTTACATGATAGGCCAAGAAACAATTGCGGTTAGAACACTGTATACATGCTCCGACCTTTTGCTTGCAAATATAACAGTTGAGCTTCCACCTGCTCTTGGGAATCAAATCCATTCCTTCTATTGGCTCCATGTATGTTGGGTTGGCGAAGTATAATTCATTGATCCAAAGTGCACAGATAACATGACTCCACAAACTATTATCCAACTGTTTAAAAGCACCCGTTTTTGACGGGCAAAACACACAATCAGTCATTCGGTCTCGATTTATCATGCACTTACGACATAACCACTGACCATCCGGAATAAATGCAATACCGTAACATTCCTGATGCACGGCAATATCACATCCATCACAAAATACAATTGCATTGGAGTTGTCACAGTCACTGTCGTTACAAACAGCACACTTTTGGTCATATATGGAGCCAGGAACAATACCATCATCGTTCCCGTATTTTTCATTACTTGTAGCTTGGTCTAGTGTCAAGAGCTTGTTCAGATTTTCATTCGGAATGAAGCCACCATTGTTGATGATTGAATGCATTTTATGTTCAAGCTTGTTCGATTCGTTTTCCAAAATGGTCATAAGAATCTCAAAGATTTCAGGGAGAAGCTTGATATAGTTATTTGGGCTTTCATTCAATTCCTTCAAAAAGAGAAAGTCCTGTTCATCCATGTCATATTCAACCTGATTTTTCTTGCGCTCCATCAATTGCTCAATACTGTTTATGTTAGACTGTGTGTCCTGAGGAAGTTGATAGGGTCGTATATATGACTCTATTATCCTTTTGCTTTTGGAAAAATTGGAATCTTGAAATCCATATTCTATGATTTGTTTGGGGAACTTGTAGATGGTTTCAGAATCAAGCTGTCTTGGGATCTTCTGAAAAACCGGTTTTTTGAGCTCTGTGGGGTAAAATCTTGAATAGTGCTGCTCGTTTTCTGAGTAATTGCTATCATCTCTTTTGAACACTTGCAATTGTATAGACTCATCAAGATCAGGATAAACATCCTTAAAATCGCGTTCTTCACGTGGTTTTAAATGGTTATCAAACAGCACAACAGGCTCGTTGACTGATGCCGTGATATTTAGCCCTCCATTTTCATACATTGATACCGGCATCGACCACAACCCTTTATCTCGTCTGGTTTATCTAGACCGAAAACAGAGATAGTTTGTGGGATGTCAAAAAAAAGTACATTTAGTATACATTTTTTCTACGCATGCTTACATAAAGAATTTGGCCTGGTACCCTTCGCTATGACTAGCAGCCATATTCAAGGCTATCGTAGGTAATACTGGGGCCATGTCACTAGAAGAAGTTTCTCTGGATACTGCTGCTGATGTCATTGGTGTTGTGAAACGCGACACCTGGTCGGGAGATTCGCAAAATGCACCTCTTGATGTGACCCCGTCTCTAAATGACAAGTTTCTGGACTTTTCAAGTTGAGTGAGCTTAGCTGAAAGCGTAGAGAGTAGGTTTGTTGATGAGAGTGAATGGATTGGTCGACTAGGCAGCTTTGGAAGCAACTTGGCGCTTGATTTCAATCTGGAAAGCGAAAGATGGCTGCTATTAGAGGAAATAGTTTCCAAAAAGGGATGACCAAGTAATTCATGAGTTGATGGGCGTCTTTCTGGATCAACCACAAAGCACCAACTTAAAAAGTCTTTGGCATCGTACGAAATTTTGTCCCAGTACTCTGCTGGTTCAAATACGAAATCGCCAGTTAATATCATTTCCTTCGTCTCTTCATCAGTGTCACAGTCAAATGGCATGTATCCACACAACATGAAGTATACAACCACTCCAATAGCCCACACATCAACTGCAAAATCGTGTCCTTGGCGTGTTAATATTTCTGGGGCCATGTAGCTTAATGTCCCGCTAACATCATGTAGTTGTTCTCCTTCTCCTAATATTCTGGAAAGGCCAAAATCTGCCACTAATATCGAATTAGACTTCTTGGTTTGGAATAGAAGGTTTTCTGCCTTGATGTCACGATGAACAATTTTATTGTTATGCAAATAGTCCACAGTTGATACTAATGTCCGAGTAATCTCACGAGCCTGCGGTTCTGATAACGTCTTATTGCTTTTCTCTGTTATTTGAAAGAAGAGATCACCTCCCAGAGCCAAGTCTGTTATCAAGTACAAATAGTCTTTGGTTTCAAAATGGTCAATGAGGTTTAGAATGTTGGGATGTCCCATAGATACAGTTTTCAAGACATGAAATTCGTTTTGAAGCATCTCCTCTAGTCCATAGATGAGCTTTTTCAAATACATCTTAGCGGCATAATGTTGACCGGTGACAATGTTCTTGCACTCACACACCGTTGAGTACGAACCATCTCCGAGCGTGCTTTTGGAAAAAATATAGTTGCAGCGTTCTGTAGAGTGTCTTGGAGTCGTTGAAATGTCTGTAGGTGGCCACACCTCTTTGTTTATGTGAACCATGTTGTTGTCTGGTCTGTTATCAGTGTTTGTGTCGTGTATTCTTCGCAACAATTTCAAAAATTGGATCTATAGTTTTTCCGAGATAATGCATGCGTGCGGAATAATCTCCTGATTCAACTATGTTTCCGCAGAACAGAATATTTAACACTTGAGCCACTTCTATGCGCTAAAAGAAGCCACCACTAAAATATAACCCATTCAAACTAAGAACTAAGACCTAAACTGTAAGAACTCGTACTCTTAGTAATAACTCCTATGAAGTAATTCATCTCATGGTGTAAATTTCTTTTGTATACCAAAATAGTAAAAATATGTTAAATTTAATTAAAATTGATATCAATGCAATGTTACAAATAGCTACAACAGGAAGTACAATCATTACTAGTATACTAGGCTAGATTCATTAAGGGTATGAGTACTCTGTAAAGTAATTAGTATGGATACCCTTAATAAGTAGTGTATATACCAAACCAAAATTTTTTCGAATATGTATGGAGAGATGAGCATCGCAGATTGGAGCCATTCAACGTAACTATGGATACGTCAAAGTTGAACTTATCCTCGTTGAAGGATAAGATTTCAAGCAAAATGAATTCACGGAATGGAAAGTCTAAAAATAAAACTTCAAAGAAGAAAGAAACACCTAAAGAAGCACCCAAGAAATCCTTCTCAAATGAGGACATCTTACGCAGAGAAGCATTAGCTCTCGGTGCTACCGAGGAAGATTTGGCATTATTGGAAGGAATTGAAGAGGGAGAAGACAGCGAAGAAGAGTTTAACGACAACTCTAAGTTGGATAAAACATTCGGAAACGACTTGACTCAATTCATGAAAGGAATCGGTTTAGGCAATGGAGAAGCTATTGTTCTTGACGATGAAGATAAAGAGGAAGAGGAAGAGGAAGAGGAAGAGGAAGAGGAAGAGGAAGAGGAAGAGGAAGAGGAAGAGGAAGAGGAAGAGGAAGAGGAAGAGGAAGAGGAAGAGGAAGAGGAAGAGGAAGAGGAAGTGGAAGTGGAAGATGAAAAAGAAAACTCTTTCGAATCTGCATCTGAATCTGAATCTGCGTCCGACTCATCGGACTCTGAGTCGAGCTCCAAATCAGAATCCGATTCTGAATCAGAGGCTCAAGTTCAAGAAAAGTCCATCAAGAAGAAGGATTCAGACAAAATTACCAATGTTGCAACTGTGCTGTCAGCAAATTTAGTTATTCCACCTCGTACTGATTGGTACAACAACTACACCAAGTCTACTTCTACTGAAGCCCCAGAAAATTTGGACAGATTTGCCAGAGAAAGATTGATTGAAAGAGCTAAGGCAATTATTGATAAAGAAAACAAGACATACTTGGAAGAATTTGCTTCCAACAATTCTCAAAAGAAGTTTTTGTCTCAGATCTTGTCTGATGGTACCTTGAATGATAAAATCTCTGCATTGACTTTGTTGATTCAAGAAGCACCATTGCATAACATCAAAACATTTGACACTCTTCTAGGCTACTGTGAAAAGAAGTCCAGAACAGCAGCATTACAGTCCATCAATGCATTGAAGGATTTATTACTTAATGGAGTTCTTCCAGATAGAAAATTAATTGCATTTGAGAAGCAACCATTAACCAAGACCTTGAGCGATATCGACTTAGCTACCTTTTATTTTGAAGATTACTTAAAAAAGGCCTACTTCAAATTAATCTCGATTTTGGAAAAATTATCTCATGATCCAATTCTTCACATCAGAATGAATGTTGTTAGTCACTTGTTTGATTTATTGAAGGCCAAACCTGAACAAGAAGCTAACTTATTAAAGTTGGGTGTCAACAAGTTAGGGGATATTGACAACAAGGTAGCATCCAAAACATCCTATCAAATATTACAGCTTGAACAAGCACATCCTGCCATGAAGAAAATTGTCACAGAGGCTGTTGTCGATATTGTGTTTCAAACGAAGAGTGATTATCATGCCAAATATTACTCAATCACCACATTGAACCAAACAATTTTGACTAGAAAGGAAGAAGATTTAGCCAACTTATTGGTTAAAACATACTTTGCTTTGTTCGAGAAGGTTTTAGTGGAAAATGATTCATATAACAAGGACTCCAAGGAAGACTCTACTATCGGAAAGAGTGAAAAGGGTAGAAAGAATAATCGTAAGTCTTTCAAGAAGGGTAAGAAAGGTGGTAGATCTGTCAAGGTTGAAGAAAAGACTGAAAGCGAAATAATTGAAGAAAAGAACACCCGTTTATTCTCGGCATTGTTAACTGGGTTGAACCGTGCCTTCCCATTTTCGAACTTACCAAACGAAGTCTTCCAGAAGCATTTGGACACTTTGTTTAAGATTACCCATTCTACAAACTTTAACACCTCTGTCCAAGCATTGGTCTTGGTTAACCATATTATCACCGAACAGAAATTAGATTCTGACAGATACTACAGAACTTTATACGAGTCGTTATTAGACCCACGTTTAGTTCAGTCGTCAAAACAAGGTATCTACTTGAACTTATTGTTCAAGTCGTTGAAAAACGATACTGCAAATGTTCCAAGAGTATTGGCATTTGTTAAAAGAATCCTTCAGATCTGTTGTCACTGGATCAATGTTGGGGCTATTGCCGGTATGTTGTTCTTGTTAATGGAATTATCGAAGGTTTACTCTCAAATACAGGACTTAATGATTGAGCAGGCATCACGTCCTGATCCTGAGTTAGAAGCTGAAGCTGAACAAACCAAGGAATCATCTCATGAATACGACAGTCGGAAACGCGATCCAAAATTTGCTAATGCAAACAAGTCTTCGATGTGGGAATTAAGCCAGTTCTTAAATCATTATCATCCAACTGTCGCCATATATGCCGAATCTTTACTTGAAGGAAAGCTGCAGCCCAAGCCTGATTTGGGATTGTATACATTGGCTCACTTTTTGGATAGATTTGTATACAAAAATGCCAAGCAGAAGGCTAATGTCAAGGGTTCTTCTATTATGCAACCTTTGGGAGGTGAACATACCGGATCATTGTTAGTAAAGGCCACGAATGTTTTAAACAAGGATGACCCTGTGAATACTCAGAATTGGGCCAATAGAAAGCTTGAGGATATTCAACCCGATGAAAAGTTCTTCCATCAATACTTCACCAACAAGAGAGAAAAGATAAAGACTAACAATAAGAAGGATGAACAAGAAGAGGTTGATGACGAGGAAGCAGTTGAAAGAGATGATGACGAAATCTGGCAAGCATTAGTGAAATCCAGACCAGATGTTGAAGCCTCTGATAACGATGAGTTTTCTGATTTTGATGAAGACGATTTCTCTGATTTAAGTGAAGGTGATATGGAAGAAGATGAAGAAGAGCAAGACGAGGAAGAAAATGACTTTGATAAGTTTGAAGAGGTAAACGGCAATGACGACGAAGATGATGAAGATGAAGAAGGAGAGATGTTCGGCATAAATGAGGAAGACGAGTTTGGTGATTCTGAAGTTGAAGAAAAGTTGTTAGACGAGCAAGAGGAATACGATGTTGAGTCTGAGCTCGAACCAAAGAAGCGTTCTAGATCAGATGACGGAGAAAAGAAGAAATCAAAGAAGTCGAAGCTTAAGGCCTTACCTGTTTTTGGTTCCGTCGAAGACTATGCTCAGTACTTGGATTCAGACGATGAAGATTATTCGTAGAAAATATTTATCATTAATTAACTAAGGTTTTTGCAATCGAAACTGGAACCGAGATCCAAAGGGTTCCAGATCGGCTTCCAAAAGTAATTTTTTAAGGTCGATGAGGGGTAGAATTTTTTTTTATAGTATTCTTTCTGTCACTTTTACAAGTTAGAACGGAAAGTAGACCAAAAGAGGTTCATTACAGTCAGAAACATACACACTTAATCCTATTTAGGAAAATGATTTAGTAATCATGTAAGAATGCATTAGCAAATGAAACTTAGGGTGCTGGCGTACAGGAGCCGATGAGGGTCTGGCCCTCGCTTGTCCAGTGCCGCGTGGCGCCTCCTATGCTGTTTGCTCACCTACATACCAATATGGATTGAAGCCGTGGATAAGTGGGATAACTGGTTTGTAGCTCATTGCCGAATGGTAGGTTACACCGAAGCAATCTTGTTATTGTTTTTGAATTATAAGTCACATAACCGAGTTCATGCATAGCGCCACGTAAATATAATCATGCCTAAAGCATTTCCTGATTAGGATAAAAGGTTGTTTATTTTAGTTGATCTGCATAAGCGACGCACTTTTCTGCGAAGAAACCGTTAAACATTTCTTTTTTTCCCTGTATAAAGCTTTAGGCTGGGTTCCCGAAGAAGAGACCACCTGGGGTACTGCAAAAAATTCTTTTCGACAGGAATACTCACCTGTTTTCTTTGAGCAGTAAATTTTTTTCTAGAAATCAAATAATAGGGCTATGGGTATGCTAGCGACGAACAGTTCCAAGGCTTTGGAGGGTGTGTTTGACATATGCGTACTCGGTGAAGAGTCTGCTGGCAAATCGTCGCTTATTTTGTATTACATTCGAAACCAGTACATGGAAGTGGAGCCATCACTCGAGGACTTGTATACAAAGGTAATCAAGAAGGGAAATGAATACAACGAAATTACTATCTTGGATACTACTTCGTTGGTGGATTCGTATTCTCTGTCCAGAAAGAAACAAATCAAGAACGCCAGTACACTTATGTTTGTATATGCTATTGATGACTTCGATACGTTTGAGTATTTGAGAAGCTTGTATGAAAGACTCACGTACATACGAGAAAGCATACCAATGATGGTCCTAGTAGCGACCAAGAGTGATAAAGAGGAATCACGACAAGTATCGTACGATGAAGGAAAACAGTTTGCAGAGACTATGGGAGCCGTGGCCTTCATAGAATGTTCATCTATGTTAGGTATATCTGTGAACGAAGCATTTGAACCTTTGGTTAACCAGACACTTTTGGAACGACTGATTGCCAAAAACCTTAAAAATCAGATACTACCTTTGACGTCCAGGACCCTTGACGGTCCAGAATCCATTGTCTCACTGGGAAGTCACAGTATCAATAATCAGATACCAGTCACAAATTTCAGGACCGATGGTACCTCTGACCATGTAATGGAAACTGATGGGTACCTGGATTTGGATACAACTGGAGTCCCAACTCAAAACACTTCGGGTGAAAAGCCAACTCCGGCAGATTGCACCCAAAATGTTGGTTCCAAACAAAATAGAGGCCACTCTTCAAAAGCCAAAAATGGATGCTGCATTATCATGTAATTTATCTAAATAAATGAATTACCAACTGGAGCTTTATAGAATTGAAGAGTTATATGTTTCTGTTCTTAATTGTAATTACTGCTTCGGTAATGAGGGAACATTCTGGAAACAAGTCTGTTAACGTTACATTTGGCCAAAGCAGCTGATTCGTAGCACGTATTTACCGTGCGAATGCTTCTGAGCGGATTGCAAAACACCAGCAAGCAGCTGAATACCTGGAATTTGCAATCAAAAAATCAGTTCTGAGAGATAACGTATTGTGAAGTATTGGAAGAGTTAATTGCACCTTTCTGAAAAGGAAAAGGGGCTACTGATTCCTGAAGCCCCAGTACTCTCTAAACTATTTCGGTTAGAGCACTACCTTTAATGAAAGTCCCACCACTACCTGCAGGAAAATACATTTAGCGTAAACCGTGTCAAACAAAAAAAAATCAACATTTTGATTAGCGTTTGGGAATCTGCAACAGTGAAAAATGGATTTTGAATTGGAGCCTACTTTGGAATCCATCGTTAAGCAGGATACATTAAAATGGATCTTTGTTGGAGGAAAAGGTGGTGTTGGTAAAACCACGACGTCGTCTTCGATCGCCGTCCAGCTCGCCTTGAACAAGCCCAACGAGCAGTTCTTGTTGATCTCTACCGATCCTGCCCACAACTTATCCGATGCTTTCTGTCAGAAGTTTGGTAAGGATGCTAGAAAGGTTGAAGGTTTGCCTAACTTGTCATGTATGGAAATCGATCCTGACGCTGCCATGTCAGATTTGCAGCAACAGGCCCAACAATACAACAACGATCCTAACGATCCACTCAAGAGTATGATGAGCGACATGACCGGGTCCATTCCTGGTATTGACGAAGCCTTGTCATTCATGGAAGTCTTGAAACATATCAAAGCACAAAAGACCGATTCTGAGGCCGCGGACAATGACACCATTTCCTACAAGACTATTATCTTTGACACTGCCCCAACCGGTCATACATTAAGATTTTTACAATTGCCTTCAACTTTACAGAAGTTGTTGTCCAAGTTCCAACAACTTTCTGGTAAATTGGGCCCCATGATGAGCATGTTGGGAGGAGGCGCTGGCGGCCAGCAAGACATGTTTGCCAAGTTGAATGAAGTTGAAAAGAACGTTAGTGAGGTAAATGAGCAGTTTACAAACCCAGATTTGACTACCTTTGTCTGTGTTTGTATTTCCGAATTTTTATCGTTATACGAAACCGAAAGAATGATCCAGGAATTGTCATCGTACCAGATGGACGTCAACTCCATTGTGGTTAACCAACTTTTGTTTGCTGACGACGATGATGATCCATGTAAGAGATGTGTTTCTAGATGGAAGATGCAGAAGAAGTACTTGGACCAGATGGCTGAGTTATATGAAGATTACCATTTGGTAAAGATGCCTCTTTTGGGTTCGGAGATCAGAGGTATCAACAACTTAAAGAAGTTTTCTAAGTTCTTATTAACTCCATACGATCCAAAGGTCAATCGTGGCCTTGTGACCGAGTTGGAGGAGAAGTGAAACAACTGAAGTATATAAGTTAGAATATACAAACTCTACACGTGATACGTTTTTCTCAACCAAAATCAAAAACTAACCTTGAACAAAAATATGATTCCTTTGAGACGAGTAGTTTCGACTCTAAAGTCTGGAAGAACTTGAGAAACACACTTACCAACCATCTTTGTTTTTACTTTTAGCAAAGAGACTTATTGTAAAGAAATGGCCAGAGGTAATCAAAGAGAACTTGCAAGAGCAAAGAACTTGAAGAAGCAACAGGAATCCAAGGGACAAAAGAAAGGTGATCCCGCCAAAAGAATGGAAACAGATGCTGATAGAATGAGACAGAAACAGGCTGCAGGTAAGTTGAAGGAATTTTCTAAATTCACAGAAATTATAATACTAACAAAAATATAGCTGATGCCAAGAGGGCCGAACTTGCTGCTAATGGAGGAGCCAACAAGTAATAGCGCCATGTAGACCAATAAATCTTTAAGAAAAAATAACAGAAGAAGGATGTGTTGCAGTTGGTACTGTCGTATATGTAGCTCAAATCCCATGTATCATTTCTAAACTTTTCACAAACTCAAAACCTATAGAAAAAATGTCATACAAATCTATTTACGATGTTGATTGAAGAAACTTACCATGATGTGCAGACATCGTACGATACTACCATGAGATTGTATGTGTATCATCCTAAGATTCTCAATTACCCTAAAGTTAAGTTTCCTGGGGTTGTTGTGTATTCAGAAATTTACCAGGTGACGGGTCCTGTTTCGAGATTTGCTAAAGACATTGCCGGCCAAGGGTTTATTGTGGTGTGTCCATCGATCTACCACAACTTTGAATCTCATGAACCATTGGCTTACGATGTAGAAGGCACCGATAAGGGTAATTTGTACAAGATTTCCAAAGAATTGAAATCCTATGACGAAGACAACAAGTTGGCCATTGATTACTTATTTTCGTTGCCCACATTCAATGGTAAGGTTGGTGCCACTGGTATGTGTCTTGGGGGACACTTGGCATTCCGTTCTGCCTTGGATTCACGTGTTAAGGCAGCTGTGTGTTTCTTTGCTACTGATATACATAATCACGCTCTTGGTAAAGGTGAGAACGACGACTCGTTGAAGAGATGTGGAGAAATTAAGGGTGAAATCATTATGATTTTTGGATGCAAGGACAACCATGTTCCTTTGGAAGGCAGAGATTTGATTAGAAGCGAATTGAGAAAGAACAACGTTGAGATGACGTTTATTGAAATCAACGATGCTCAACATGCTTTTGTTAGAGACGAGATGAGTAAGGGAAGATACGACCCGGCTACAACGAAGAACTGTATGGAATGGCTTTTTGAGCTTTTCAACCGCAAGTTAAAGTTGGATTACGGAGACCATGACGGGTTGGATGTCGAAATCGAGGACGTTTGCTAAGTCTCTCCGTCCCCTTTATACTATAAGAGGTTCTATACTATTTTTTTGTAACAAATACACGACCTTTTTTCTCCCATCAGTGAAAAAAAACGATGGAAAAATTGAAAAATTTAACCTTACAATCTTAGGAAAATAGCCTTCCAGTAATTTAATAGATATCACTATGAGACCAATCAAGTTGATGGGACACGAGCGTTCTTTAACGCAAGTGAAATATAACAGAGAAGGTGACTTGTTATTTTCTGTATCCAAAGATAACGCTGCCTCGATCTGGTACTCCTCGAATGGAGAAAGATTGGGTACGTTAGAAGGACACCAGGGTGCTATTTGGTCGATTGATGTTGATCCAGAATCTAACCTTTGTGCTACTGGTGGATCTGATTTGGTTATCAAGTTGTGGAAGGTTGAGAATGGCAAATGTATCCACACCTGGGATACCCCATCGCCAATCAGAAGAGTAGCCTTCTCTCCAGGTGGTAACGAATTGTTGGCTGTTGCTGATCAGGTTATGGGTCACAAGGGTTCTGTATCTGTTTACAAGATCAACTACGATGCAGCAACTGCTAGTCAACAAGCTGAAACACCAGTGTTGGTGATTGAAACCGAAAAGGACGGTTCGAAAGCCACCATTGCTGGCTGGACCGCTGATGGCGAATTTATCATTGTTGGCCACGAGAATGGCTATGTTTCCAAATACAACGGAACCACCGGTAAGTTGATTGAAACCCTCCAAGCCCATGGTATTCACAACGAAGAAAAGAATGTCCAGCTTACTGATATACAATTTGCACCAGAAGACAGATCATACTTTATCACATCGTCGAAGGATAAGTGTGCTTGTTTGATTGATGTTGACACCTTCAAGATTTTGAAGGTGTATAAGGCTGATGCGCCTATGAACACCGCTGCTATAACTCCGTTGAAGGACTTTGTCATCTTGGGAGGTGGTCAGGAAGCCAGAAATGTCACGACTACCTCTGAATCTCAAGGGAAGTTTGAAGCTAGATTCTACCACAAGATCTTTGAAGATGAAATCGGTCGTGTCAAGGGTCACTTCGGTCCATTGAACACAGTTGCAGTCCATCCAGACGGCACTGGTTACAGTAGTGGAGGAGAAGATGGTTTCATTAGAGTGCATACTTTTGACAAATCCTACTACGATTTCCTCTTTGACGCCGAAAGATCAGAAAGAGCTGCCGTTGCTGGAAACATCTAGTCAACTTACTGCCACCCATGTATACTATTTCATATGTAGTCCTTTTGCATACAAAACCCAATTACCGTCACTCATAAAAAAATGCTAGAGAGAGCGCGGCTTTCTTTCGAACGCGCTCTATAGAATTTCTGGAACCTTCTGGAGAGATGCGACAGAAACGTAGATATCCATATATATATAAAGAAATGCTGCAGGATGGATATTCGATAACTTCATTTATTTCACAATCAAACCATGATCGATTGTATACATCCACCTGAACCCTGTGAATTTAGTCAATATCGTCGTCTTCAGAGGAAACTCGAAAGGCGGCGTGTGAAATCAGCTGTACACACCAAACAGTATGATACTGGTCAAGCATACAAAGTTCAAGTATTGAGCAAATGGGGAGATTTTCTGGGTTACGAAGTCGAGCTCGTAAAGAAATCAGGAGCTTACCATTTGACTATAATCTCACAGAGAGACCATATCAATAGACTGTACATCTACAAGAAATCTCAGATTAAACCTAACGAGATTAAGTGGGAAATAATCCGGAAATCCCTCCTAATCACTATCCCCAAGAGAAACATCAATGCGAAATCATCCAAGTCAAAAGTACCGCCAAAAATCATGACAAAGACCCCCAAAAATAACAGAAGAAGGTCACCGACACTTGAGGTGGTGGAGGACGAGGAGTTTGTCTTGTATCGCCAGAGACTTGGTGAATACAATCAGTAATGTCTATATAATGAAATAGGAAAATGTCATATTGCGCGCACAAAGCGTACAAAAGGTCTTTTCTGTAGATATCACGTGCATCAATCTGGTTATCATTCCCCCAATAAATGGGCCAGAACTAAATCGTTTGCCACCTGCGAAGGCAAACCTGTTTAAAATCCTGAGAGATAATGGCTCCTAGTAGACAAAATATAGAGATCCAAGAAATATCGTCTTCAGATGAAGGTGGTGGGTTTATTGTAGATGACCCAGAATATTCAAAGAAACGAACAAGAAGAACAAGAGCCAACACGTCTTACGCGATCTCATCAGATGAAGATGGAGCCGAGGATTATGCCGATCACAAAGATGAACTACCAGCAAAAAGAACACGAACAACACGTTCTCGAGCCAAAAAACCAACTCGATCCCCCAAGAAGAACACAGATGATGACTTTATCGTTGAAGACATTGAAGACGTGAAAGATGAGCTGGATGATATTGATATTATCGATGAAGTTCCTCTTGAAGCAGATGGAGTGACATCACTTCAAGCTATTGCTCTTGATGATTTGTCCGATGAAGAACCTCTCGCAAAGAAGAAGGCCCCTAAAAAGAGAGCACCAAGAAAGAAGAAGGAACCCAAGGTAAAAGTTCCTTACTTCACGCGTGTTACTAATAAATTGTACGAGTTTCATCCTGATTTGAAAAATGTTTTCCCTTACTTGCAATCAGTTAAGAAAATTAAAGTCGAAAGAGCCCCTCAACCCCCAGGAATGTCAATCAGATTGTTGCCGTTTCAGCTCGAAGGTCTAAACTGGCTACTCAAGCAAGAAGAAGGTGAATTTCAAGGAGGAATTTTGGCCGATGAGATGGGGATGGGTAAAACTATTCAAACTATCGCGTTATTTATGAACGATTTAGCCAAGGGCCCTAATTTGGTCGTGGGCCCAACAGTTGCGTTAATGCAATGGAAGAATGAAATAGAGAAACACACAACAGATAACCAGCTAAAAGTTCTTTTATTCCATGGAGCAAACAGAACTAGCAGTGTGGAAGAATTGTCCAAGTACGATGTTATTTTAACTTCATATTCGGTTTTAGAGTCATCATACCGGAAGGAAAACTATGGTTTCAAGAGGAAGAATGGGTTGGTTAAAGAAAAGTCTCCCTTGCATGCTGTTCAATTTTATAGAGTGATTTTGGATGAAGCACATAATATCAAAGATAGAACATCTGGAACAGCAAAGGCAGCAAACAATCTCAAGACACATAAACGTTGGTGCTTGACAGGTACCCCGTTACAGAATAGAATTGGAGAAATGTATTCTCTCATACGGTTTTTAAAAATCGAGCCATTCCATCTATACTTTTGCACCAAGTGCGATTGTCGTAGCAAAAATTGGAACTTTACCAACTGGAAGCACTGTGATTCATGTGGTCATACACCTATGCTTCATACGAACTTTTTTAACCATTTTATGTTGAAAAACATTCAGAAGTTTGGAATTGAAGGTGATGGCTTAACCAGTTTCAAGCATATTAGATTATTGTTGAACAATATCATGTTGAGAAGAACCAAGGTTGAAAGAGCCGATGATTTAGGATTGCCTCCAAGAATTGTTGAGATCAGAAAAGATAAATTCAATGCTGAAGAAAAAGATTTGTATACATCTTTGTACAGTGATTCCAAGAGAAAATTCAATGATTTTGTGGCTGAAGGGGTTGTGCTTAACAACTATGCCAATATTTTTACTTTGATCACCAGAATGAGACAGTTGGCGGATCATCCCGACTTGGTGTTGAAACGTGTTGGTACGAATCAGATATCTGACGATATCGAGGGAATAATAATGTGTCAGCTTTGTGATGACGAGGCCGAAGAGCCCATCGAGTCCAAGTGTCACCACAAGTTCTGTCGTATGTGTGTCCAGGAGTACGTTGAGTCGTTTGGGGGAGACGAAAAGAAGCTTCAGTGCCCTGTTTGTCATATTGGATTATCGATAGACTTGGAACAGCCAGCTCTTGAAGTTGACGAGGAGTTGTTTTCCAAGGCTTCTATTGTTAACCGTATTAAGATGGGTTCACATGGTGGTGAATGGCGGTCGTCAACAAAGATAGAGGCATTGGTTGAGGAACTTTACAAGTTAAGATCAGATAGACATACGATAAAGTCGATTGTGTTTTCACAGTTTACATCAATGCTAGATTTAGTTGAGTGGAGATTGAAAAGAGCGGGATTTAAGACGGTTAAGTTGCAAGGGTCTATGTCTCCACAACAGCGTGACAATACTATCAAGTATTTCATGGAAAACACCGAAGTCGAAGTGTTTTTGGTCTCGTTAAAAGCTGGTGGTGTTGCATTAAATTTGTGTGAGGCCTCACAAGTTTTCCTTATGGATCCCTGGTGGAACCCCAGTGTGGAGTGGCAGTCGATGGACAGAGTCCATAGAATTGGTCAAAAGCGACCAATTAGAATTACACGGTTCTGTATCGAAGACAGTATTGAGCTGAAAATCATTGAGTTACAAGAAAAAAAGGCCAACATGATCCATGCTACGATCAATCATGACGATGCTGCCGTGAACCGGCTTACGCCAGACGATTTACAATTTTTATTTATGAACTAGAACAGTATTTTTTTCTTCTTTCTCCACGCGTTATGAATAGACATTATTACTTTTTGCAGCCGCAACTCATGCAGAATTGTCTGCAGGACCACCGATACTGACTCATTCCGTTACGGCGTCTTTATCGCACCGAAAAATGGAGTAGTCATACTGGCGAAAATTTTTGAAAGGTTTAAAAGCCAGGCTCCAGTACAGTTTTCTGATTACAACATAAATAGAAATATGTCAGACTTTTGGGTGAAATACCTTGACAATCCCACATTGTCGGTGCTACCACATGATTTTTTAAAGCCTGCCAATAACAAAGTGATTGAAGCAACCTACTCCTTCGAGGTCCCCACCGGAGTCGGTTTCATCGAAGGTTTATCAGTGTTTGCTGCGTTGATATACAGATTGACAGGCGATGAGGAGATTGTGATTGCTACTGACAAGACTGATAAGGAATTTATCATCAAGTTGTGTTTATCTCCAACACTTTCGTTCAAGCAATTGGTGGATGCGGTATCGGTTGAATACTCCACCAATGCTGCCAAAATTGACTACGACTCGTTGAATGAAGTCTCTGAACGTATCAAGACAACCAAGAAATTGGATACAAACCCTGGCTTGTTCAGATTGTCATACCAACACTCCCATGACAACGAGCAATTGAACACAACTGTTGAAGGCTCGGTACGGGACTTGGCCATCTACACTAATGACAATCAATTTTCCATCTATTACAATGCATTATTGTACAGGCACGATAGAATAGTCATTCTTGCCGAACAAGTGACCCAGTTCATTTCTACTGTATTGCAGGATCAAGACTTGCTTATTTCCAAAGTCAATCTCATCACCGAATCGCAAAAGGCACACTTACCGGACCCCACCTTGGACTTGGACTGGACTGGCTACCGTGGTGCAATTCAGGATATATTCATGAAGAATGCTGAGGCCCATCCAGACCGTCCGTGTGTCGTCGAGACAAAATCGTTCTTGGACCCTTCAACCAAGACCCGTACTTTCAACTACAAACAGATCAACCAGGCTTCGAATATTGTGGGAAATTACTTGAAAGAAACTGGGATCAGGAAAGGAGATGTCGTGATGATTTATGCTTACCGTGGTGTCGACTTAATGGTGGCCGTCATGGGGGTTTTGAAGGCCGGTGCCACTTTCTCTGTCATCGATCCCGCATACCCACCAGCAAGACAAAACATTTATCTTCAAGTTGCCAAACCAAGAGGTTTAGTTGGCATAGAAAAAGCTGGTGTTTTGGATTCTTTGGTTGTGGACTATATCGAATCTGAGTTGGATGTTATCACAACAATCCCTCAATTGAGACTCAACGACGATGGCTCAGTATCGGGTGGTTCATTGAACAATTCTTCTATGGATGTCTTGGCTGAGTATGTCCAGTTCCAAGATCAACCAACCGGTGTTATTGTTGGACCTGACTCGAACCCCACATTATCGTTTACATCGGGTTCGGAGGGGCTTCCAAAGGGTGTCTTGGGTCGTCACTACTCTCTCGCATATTATTTCCCTTGGATGGCAAAGAGATTTGGTCTTTCTGAGCATGATAAGTTTACCATGTTGTCAGGTATTGCCCATGATCCTATTCAAAGAGATATGTTCACTCCTTTGTTCTTGGGAGCACAATTGTTAGTTCCAACCTCGGACGACATTGGTACTCCTGGCAAGTTAGCTGACTGGATGGCCGAATACGGTGCCACCGTTACCCACTTGACCCCAGCTATGGGTCAATTGTTGAGTGCTGAGGCCTCAACTACCATTCCAAGTTTGCACCATGCGTTCTTTGTTGGTGATATTTTGACTAAAAGAGACTGTTTGCGTTTACAGACGCTTGCTGAAAACGTGTACATTGTTAACATGTATGGTACCACTGAGACTCAGCGTTCTGTTTCGTACTTTGAGATCAAGTCTCGCCAGGAAGATTCACTTTTCTTGAAGAACTTGAAGGATGTCATGCCAGCTGGTACAGGGATGTTCAATGTGCAACTTTTAGTTGTGAACAGAAATGATACTGCGCAAACTTGTGGTGTGGGTGAAGTTGGTGAGATTTACGTCAGAGCTGCTGGTTTGGCCGAGGGATATCGTGGTTTGCCAGATTTGAATAAAGCCAAATTTGTTACTAACTGGTACGTCGATCCAAAGAGCTGGACTGATAAAGATGAACAAAACAAGCGTGCCGACGAATCATGGAGGGAGCATGGATGGCTTGGCCCTAGAGACAGATTGTACAGAACTGGTGATTTGGGACGTTATTTACCTGACGGTAATGTCGAATGTTGTGGTAGAGCCGATGATCAGGTCAAAATCAGAGGGTTCAGAATCGAGTTGGGTGAAATTGATACCCACTTGTCGCAACATTCATTGGTGAGAGAAAACGTTACTTTGGTGAGGAGAGACAAGAACGAAGAACCTACATTGATTTCGTATATTGTTCCTCGTGATTCTCCCGAGTTGCGTAACTTCAAATCTGAAGTTGGTGAAGATGAAGATTTGTCTGATGCAATTGTGGAAGGATTGGTGGTCTACCGTGAGCTCATCAAGGATATCAAGGGTTATTTGAAAAAGAGATTGGCATCATATGCCATTCCAACGGTCATTGTTCCATTAACCAAGCTACCATTGAATCCAAACGGTAAAGTCGACAAGCCCAAGTTGCCATTCCCAGATACAGCCCAGTTGACGGCGGTGTCTCGTCTCATTGCCAGCAAGGGACCAGGTGGTCTTGATGGTGCAGCCGAAGAACAGTTCTCCAGATTGGAAGGTGACATTAGAGACTTGTGGCTTGATGTGTTGCCCAACAGACCAGCTTCCATCTCTCGTACCGACTCGTTCTTTGACTTGGGAGGTCACTCCATTTTGGGTACCAGGATGATTTTCCAATTGAGAAAGAAGTTAAACGTCGAAGTGCCATTGGGAGTTATTTTCAAGAACCCTACTGTCGAAGCATTTGCCAGAGAAGTGGAGAAGTTTATAAAAGGCGATACGTTCCAGCTCGCTGATAGTACCAGTCAAGAACCCGAGACAGGTGCTCCTGCTATTGGTTACGCTCAAGATGCAGTTGAATTGTCGAAAACCGCGTTGTTGGCACAATATCCATCTTTGGACTCGCTTGATTCCCTGCAAACGATCAATGTGTTTGTTACTGGTGGTACTGGATTCTTGGGTGCGTTTATCATTCGTGATTTGTTGACTGCTCGTCGTGGCATCGACTTTAAGATCTTGGCTCATGTCAGAGCCACGAGTGCTGAAGCAGGAATGGAGAGATTAAGAATTGCAGCCAAGACGTACGGGATTTGGAACTCTGAGTGGGAGCAGCACATTACGGTTGTGTTGGGAGACTTGGCACAGCCAAAGTTTGGATTGGACGACCCAGAATGGTCTCGTTTGACCAATACTGTTGATGTCATTATCCACAATGGTGCATTGGTTCACTGGGTGTACCCATATGCCCAATTGAGGGATGCTAATGTGATTGGTACCATCAATGTCTTGAACATGTGTGGCGAAGGAAAAGCCAAGTACTTTTCGTTTGTGTCGTCGACGTCGGCCCTTGATACTGATTACTTTATCAACTTATCGGATGAAATTGTTGCTCGTGGAGGTGCTGGTATTCCAGAAGCCGATGATTTACAGGGCTCTGCCACTGGTTTGTCTGGTGGTTACGGCCAGTCCAAGTGGGCTGCTGAGTATGTGATCAGACAGGCTGGTAGCCGAGGATTACGTGGGTGTATTACGAGACCCGGGTACGTTACTGGATTCAGTGAAACCGGGGCGTCGAACACCGACGATTTCCTCTTGCGGATGTTGAAGGGATGTGCCGAGTTGGGGGCGTATCCCGATATCAGCAACAATGTCAACATGGTTCCAGTAGACCAAGTGGCTCGTGTTGTAGTTGCCACTGCGTTGCATCCACCAAGCGACCACGAGTTGACGGTGGCACACGTTACTGGCCATCCACGTATCCGGTTCAACGATTTCTTGGGTTCATTGGCGGTCTACGGATACAACATTGCGATCACTGACTACCCTGTGTGGCGTACGAGGTTGGAAAACTATGTGGTAGACGAGCTGAAGGATTCGGCATTGTTTCCATTGTTGCACTTTGTGTTGGACAACTTGCCGCAAAACACCAAGGCACCTGAATTAGACGATTCCAATGCTGTGAAGTCATTGAAGGCAGACGTCAAATGGTCGGGTGTTGATGTTGGTGCTGGGCGTGGCATTGACGATGCCCAATTGGCGATATACATCGCGTACTTGAGCCAGGCACACTTCTTGCCAAAACCAACCAACGGTGCAGCCAAAGTTTTGCCTCAAGTAACAATTTCTAACGAGGCATTCGCATTGATCAGTAGCGGTGCCGGTGCCAGAAGTTCGTCTGCTAAGTAGAATCTACATACAATAAAAGAAGAAGTTGCTTTAACTATTTTTGTCTGAACTTTTTTTTTTCTGTCTGGAGACGAGGATCCGGGAAGTTAGTTTAGCGATAGCAATAATGCAGGTACACGAGTCAGCCAATGACAGCAAAGAGCTGGGAGAAACACATGCAGGGACACAGATTACAATTAAACGAGTGTCCAAGAATGACGACCAGCAGGTTCTGAAACCCGTACATCTACGCACATCGAGTAGTTCGAGCGTGGGACCCACTAGTACTAGTATGTTTGGACTGCGGAAAGAACTGAGCAAGTCGCCACGCGCACCTCGACGGACAGTATACCATTTCCCCGGCCATAACGGGGTGCTGCTGCCACCACCACAGCCCAGTGTTTCTGACAATTTTCTTGAGGTTGATAAGAAACGGTTGGTGGACCAGTTCTACAATTCGATCAACGATACGAATGTTGGTGCGAGCCAGCCAGGCAGTTCAACTGATTTGAGTCAGTTGTTTCGTCACTCACATACAGCAGGAACGACTCCTGAAATTGCTGAAGGTGACGATCCCATGCAACGCTGGGAAACTACAAGTGAACTTACAGACGAACAATTTGACCATATTGTCAGCAATGGTGGGTACAGTTTTGGTGGTACTAAGGATATGATCGACCGAGGGTTGGTGGATTATCTCATGAATATCGATGGGATTATCGGTGAGCTCGAGCGTGAGAATGCGCTGCATCCATTCGAGCCCTTGGGTCGGATCATGCTGCTGTTGCTGGTGACATTTGAAGATAATGCACGTGAGATGTTGCTGGCCGACACCGAAGCGCTGCTTACCGAGCTCAATGGACTTGGACGGTACTTGGACAAGCTCTTCTGTGACACGCGCGAGATGATGGAACAGTTGACCAAGAACCGTGATGGGATTGGCACCAAGTTTCGCACCGAGATCAACGAGAATGTCCATCGCATGGAAGATCTCATGGCTGAATTGGATATATTAGAGAGCCGTTTCGAACGCGTCCGTTCCCAGATCAGCCATACAAAGGCAGTTATACTGGAAGAAATGCTTTCCAAGATCGAGGTATTGGAATTTATCGACGAACGGTTCCGTGACCATTCCAAGACCATGCGCCATCGCCGGTTTAAACATATGAACATAGTACTTACTGTGGTTATCGTGATTGCCAGCATCTACTTTGGGATGAGATGACGTAACATGGTCATGTGTATCTACAAAAACCCGCACCCACACCCACACCATCGGACCAATTAAGTCTACATCTTTCTTTGTCGAGGCTGATTGACACTTCTAGTGGAACGTTGCTAGGGCAACATATTATTCTATTTCTTTTTTCATTCATTTTTTTTTTTGGCCCTTCATCGAATGACTGATTACGAATCTAAAACAACGGCGCGTGGGGTCACGGGGTGCGCCACAGTTTTGGGAAATTAAACCCCGGAAATTGACTCTTGTTTCCACAACCGTTTCATGTCATCGGTACCTATTCCATCTCATCGCATAGCCATACATTGGACTGCAGAACCGAGATGTTCGTATAAGCGAAATTAATACAGGAGACATAAAAAGTGCTCGTGATTCCTACCACTTTTGTCCAATACACCCCTTTTTCCATTCTACTATTTACCGCCCACACATTTATAAATCAACGTCAGTGTGGACCCTGCAACACCAGAAGAAAAAAAGCTCCCGCCTCCCGTACAAAACAACACGCTCCTCCGCTCAGTCAATTAAAAAAAAAATCGAGCAAAAATAAAAATAAAAAAAGAAATAACATCGCTATTTCTCACGCACACACCAAAAAAAAAATAGCAAGTCAGAGAAGAAAGAAAAAAAGATAAACCTTCGCCAACAACCAGACACCGAGCCACGCAAATTCCTTTACATCTCTTACCATAAAAAGAACACAAGTCTTTAGGATAAACCATACCACTTTTTTTTAAAGCACACTCCTTCATTTCCAAGCATTATATTAAGACTATGGCTGAAGTGTTGTTGCTCAACGGAGACTCCGAGTACTCCTCACTCAAGGCCGCCTCCCATATTCAGTTCACTCGGTTTGCAGACTTGATATCCCACCTCTTTTCCAGAGGAAACACCGAGTCAGATACCATCCATCCGCTTGTAATTGTGTTGAACAGTCCCTTTGTTCAATCCGACGTTGAACCATCCGAGCTCGACCTGCTTTCGTTCGACGACAAGGTGCTTGTGGTGAAGTACTTTTTCAACCACTTGAACGTTCTTATTGTCGACAACCGTGACTTGTCCAACCACACCATTATAGAAAAGCTCAACAGCGCCATCGACAAGATTGACCGTCTCATTGCCAACAGAATATCGCGTGTCGAAATATGGACCGGAACCGGAGCCTCTCCGCTCAATGACGTGTTTGCGATGCAGCATCAGAACGATTCGTTTGCCATCAACGAAATTGTAGCCACGATGTCCACGATCTTATCCAGCAACACCAACAAATCGCGTGCTACCACTAATCATATCATTTACTTGAAGGACCTCATCATCGAAGAAATCGACTTTAAGTCGCTTTTGGCAATTCATACACCAGCTCATTTGTCACGACTTGCCCACTTGGTAGGCCACTGGTCATTCCCGGCTCACGAACTTTCAAATGACGACCTTGTCTATTGTGTCTACCTCATTCTCAAGTATGCCTTGAAACAAGTCAAGGATCAGATATATGTTCCGTCATCTAATGAGCTTTTGGGTTTAGTATTTATGGTCAGAGATACTTACAAGAACGGCAACCCGTTCCACAATTTCCGCCACGCTGTCGACGTGTTACAGGCGTGCTTCCATTTCCTTATTCGTCTCAACTGTTTGCCGGTGTTTAAGCAACTTGAAATTAACCCCAACGCTGACGAAATGGTATATCTCTTGGGAAGTGCCATCAATGAGAGCGAGACCGAGTTGGTGCCGCTTTTGGGCACGCCCCATCCGAAATCTCCCACCCATCTCAACCAGTTGCAATCACTTGGTCTTTTGGTTGCAGCCTTGGGCCACGATGTTGGCCATCCTGGAGTCACCAATGCATTTATGGTCAAGTACCATGCCCCCACATCGCTTATGTTTAACGGGCGGTCCGTGTTAGAATCTTACCACTCGCTGGTGTTTATAAACCGCGTGCTTGCCATCAACTGGCCGTCGCTTCTAGACGTGTGCACGAGGGACAATGAGTTACTGCTCAAAGAAATCATTTCGTCGTCGATCTTGGCTACTGACATGGCTGAACACTTTGAATATATCAACCGTCTCAAGACCCTCAATACCGATGATATCAAGTACGACTACAATAAGGTCAAGTTGATCTCTTCTCTCCTCATCAAGTGTGCTGATATATCGAACGTATCACGACCATTGCGGGTTTCAGCGCAATGGGCGTTGGTCTTGACGCGGGAGTTTGAAGAGGTTGCTACATTAGAAAAGAAGTTGGCAGGCGACGAATCTGATTATTCCCAAGACATTGAGTACCAACGCGTACCTGCTGATCTCGATGCCATTTTTAGACTCAACCCCAAGCTCCAGAACGGGCAAATTTTCTTTATCAATACTTTTGCCGAAAACTTGTTCAACAGCATTGCCGAATTGTTACCGGAACTCAAGTACGCCAGCGACATCATCCGTGAAAACAAGCTGTTCTGGGAAAGTCATCAATAAACACCGTCACAAACTGTAAAAAAATATATAGTACATCTTTTTACATCAACCTTTATTCATACATTACTGAATGCCTCATTTATTTTTTTTTTTTGAAAGAGCAAAAAAAATTTTCATGTTTGCAGGTTGGTTGGTGCAGGTGCCATCACAAAAAAAATTTTCTGAGTAAGAGATGCTCTTCCTTCACCTATCGGAACTGAATACTTGGTATTTAGTGCCAGATATATGGAGTTTTTGGTCTTCAGTTGATCAGCTATGGATAGACCAATTATATTATCGCCACCACCATTGGATCCCAACCAGGGACCCGCCTCTGTTCCCGGCCACACCGAACGTCAGCAGAGCGTGGGCTACAACTTGCAGCACGAATTTGAAACCTTAACCAACGACTTGGACTTGGACTTACGCCAACGTAATGACAAACCTGCGGGTTCTGCCATTGACTTGATGGCACCTGCTGCCAAGTACGACTTTTCGCAGAACCTTTTGTCTCGCAATACCGTATCTCCCGTCCCTACGGCTCCGCGCGCCAACCCGGCCCTTGCCCAGCTCTTGGCCAGCAGTACCCTGAATCTTTCTTCAACAACCAATATCAACAGTCTGTTCTTGCCTCCACTTGCCTCGATCCCCAATCGCCCGCAGAGCGTCAATGATTTCAGCAACTTTTTCAACCGCCAGCAACAACAACAGCAACAGCACGAACAGTCCAACTTTTACTCCGATTTGCTTGTGTTTGGCAATTGGATTGAGAACTTGGCTCCTGAAGATAGTATCACCATGATCGATTACTTGTGCAACAACCTTCCGTTGGATCTCTTGCTTACGCTCAAGTCAAAGTTGGAGAGCCATTTGACTCACCAACCACAACAATACACCACATACCCGGAACTCTACACGGATATGGAAAACCTCAACTTGGACAAGCCACAGTTGCAACAGCCCAATCCAAAACAAAACTTTAAAGCTCCCTATTTATTTGTTGATCAAAAAAGTAGACCCAAGAGCGCTGAACCAACCAATCTTGGCCGGTTCCAACAACAGCAGCAGCAGCAACAACAACAACAACAACAACAGCAACAACAGCAACAACAGCAACAACAGCAACAACAGCAATTTGAAAGGGCTCGTTCTCCTACCTCTCATTTGTACGAAAAGACCAGTTTTCTCCAGCTTGCTGCCGGTAACTCGCCGTTACACCAGCAACACGGGGTCTATGCGTCACAGCAGCAGCCTTCTTCACAGCTTCATATGTCTACCAACAACCAGGAAGACTCTCTGCATGAGATGAGTGCACATACGGCGCTCAAGCTTGGGGCACTTGCTACCATTAACCTGCGGGTTGCGCTCGATTCTAACCGGAAACATGGCCATAGTGCAAACTTCTTTCAGCCAAGACAGCACTACGAAGAAAGCATCAATCGAAACGGCAACTCGGCGTCCGTGCCGATGATGCTGCGTGGTGGCAGTGGACCCAAGTCGCCTGGAAGCTCCAAGAAAGTTGGCCTTCCCGACAATTTATCAGGAATAAATACGACCACGAGTTCCAACTCATCGATGCCGGCGGAGGTGAGCAACTTGGAGCTTTTGAACAACGTACCTGCGTGGTTGAAGCTCTTGCGGTTGCACAAGTACACCGACTGTCTCAAGGATATTCCGTGGCGCGAGTTGGTGGAGTTGGATAACGACCAGTTGGAAGCCAAGGGTGTGATTGCGTTGGGGGCCAGACGGAAGTTGTTGAAGGCGTTTGACGTGGTCAAAGCAGCACACTAAATGAAAAATATAGAACCTTGTATTTGATATAGTAGGGAATAATAGACCGTTAAACACAGCAACAACAACAAAACTACATAATGATACAGCACGAGTTGGTTTTCTTGGCCTGTTTGTAAAACATACGAGACAGCGACGACAACGCTTCTGACTTGTCAACGAGCGAGTCGAGTTTTTCGCCTCTCTGCAACACCGATTCGATGGTCTTGTGCAACACAATCTTAGTTTCGTCCAACTCTTGCTGGACCTTCATGATAGAGTCAGCCTGTGCTGGATCCTGGTACTTCTTCAAGTAGTTTTCCAACTGGTCAAATGCCAAGCCAGGGGTGGTGGCCAGGATATCAGTCCAATCCTTGGGAGGGTGTACGGCGAGATACTCTTCCAAGATCTTGTTGATCAACGTGTATGCTGGACGCACAGGGTATTCCTTGTCGGTGATAATGACACACGCAAGTCCTTCCAGTCTCACGTAGGTGTGGCCCACGTAGTTGCCTTCTTCAATCAGTTGTCTCTGGCCTGCCTGGGTCCGCAGCGACACCGTCTCGGAAAAAAACGTCATAAACTGCGACACACCCGTCTTTTCAAAAAACAGAAACTGGGTAAGATCACGCGCAGATGCAAGCTCAAGTGCCTTGGCCCCAGAGGGACGCAAGATGCCAATGTAATAGATCTTCATCGGGGTGGGTTAAAGAAAACAAGACGACGGCGGCCTGCGATTGAAGTTTTCTTTTTTTGTTGTTTGGTCTCCGGTACGCAGTGAGGGCGCGCGCACACTTATGGCGCACGCTGACGCTAGCCAGACACGACTGCGAAAGCTCGTCTTTTTTAATCCGCAACGACTTGGAGCCACCGCTTATCAGGACGATGCTTCCCACGCTTAAAGTGGTGATTCTCGGTGATCTGGGCGTAGGAAAAACGTGTCTTCGGTCTCAGTTTATTCACCATATCTTTACCAACGCATACAAGGCAACAATCGGCGGCGATTACCTCACAACCACCATCGAGATCCCGGATCCCACCATACACTCCTCGTACACCACCATTGACGACGACCTCGTCGAACAAGTCCCACCACTTCCCCAGCAGGTCAACTTGCAAGTATGGGACACAGCAGGACAAGAACGTTTCAATTCGATTTCCCAGGCATTTTACCGCGGCACCGATGTGGTTGTTCTCGTCTATGATATCACCAACTACGAATCCGTGATCAGTATCCGCGACTGGTTCAAACGGTTCATGCAACACTGCCATGTCAACCATCCCGGAGTGGTTATTGTCGGCAATAAGTGCGACAAGGCTGCCGATCGTGTGGTTGACATGTACGAAATACGATCGATTCTCGATCAATCACCCCTCGTGGGAGTCGAGTCGTACATTCAGGACTGGGACACCGATCTTGTGGAAGTATCGGCCAAGAACCACGCCTCGGTCCATGATCTCTTTGTCCGGGTGGCCCAGCTTGGTATGTCAAATGGCCATTCATCGGAACCACCACGCGGGATCCTCAGTTTCGATACCCTCGATCTACACGAACCATCGTCACAGTCAAGTTGTGCTTGTTGATATATGCTCTCTATTTACACTAAGCCTTCTCGGCAGCTGGTTCAACAATACCAACAACAGCTTCGGGTTCAGTAGGTTCCGTTCCAGTGGGTTCTGCGGCATCTACCAACTCTTCCGGAGTCTCATCGTCATATAACTCCTCCTTGTAATGTTCTGGGTGTTTCTTGAAACACGTTCTCATGGCCTCGAACTTCTTGATACAGTCGATTCCTTTTGGCTCGGTCTCGGAGTACACGAAACAAGAGAAGGCTTCCTTGAACTCTTCACCACATGGGCCATCAGCCATGCCTCCCAAACATGGACAGTCCCAGTTAATCTCGCCGGTTTCTGGGTTATAAGCTGCTTCCTGGTGACCTTCTTCTTCCTCGGCTCCGGCTTCGGCTCCGGTTCCTGCTTCATCACTCTGTTCTTGTGTCTTTTTATCATCAATGGTGACTGGTTCCTTCACTTCAACTGTTTCCGAATCATTGGCAATGGTAGTACCAAAAAGAGTCATTGCCATCAACCCAGCAGCAGCAGAAACCATCATGGTTCTGGCTGGTCTCTGTACACGAGCAGTGGAGTAAGCTCTGGCTTGACGGGTGATCCCGCGAGCAGCGTTTCTGGCAAGGTATCTGTACATGGTGGCGATGGTGATTACTAACTTTCCCCGTCGAAATTTCAATTACCATCACTGGATTGCATGTGCAGGCCAATCTCGGAATTTTATTAATTTTTTTTATATATATACGTATTGCCGACAAAGTCCCGACATTCATTTACCATAAAAAACTATATGCATGTAGTAGCGCCTGGCTGGGTTTATTCAGACTTGGAATCACGGACATCGGACCAGTCAATATCGTCGACCAGCGTGTGTTCGATATAACTCGCCCACATAAGCGATGTAAATACCACAAGCACTGAAACCGCACCTACCTTGCGCATGTACTTGATGGTCGTGGCCGATTCGGTGGTACTTTCGTCTCCGATTCGGCGTAAATAGGAATCGGTCTTGATGATTTTGGCCTTGATCTGTTTCTGCACCGAGTAGTTTCGTGTAACGTGACGAAGAAACATTGTTGTGTTATAGTTGTCAGAAAAAAAAGTGTTGGTGAGACAGAAAAATTGAATCTTTCATCAGCTGTTTCCCAACTGTTCCAACAGCACCGGCGTATACGCGCCTGTTTCGCGATCTGAGATCCACAAAACATCTCCCTCAATGTAAGCCCATTTTAGTTTACCTCCATGGAACTCAAGTCGATACAATGGATGGCCCAAGTCGAAATGGAACTTTTTCGCGGCCATAAAGAGTATTTCGTGTGCCACGCAGTAGTCGGCAATGACATCTTTATACGATGTCATCAATTGGTACGATGGAATCCCATTGGTGTTTACTGTAGACTCTCCCCCGTTGATAAACGCTTCGATCTCATCAGCACTGGGAAATTCATTGCTCTTGAGCGTAGGTAACTGAACTGGCCGAGACTCAATCACTTGGAGTCCAACATTGACGTACCACGTAAATAACGAGATATGTAACCGGTCAAGCGACTTAAAGTACCGATACCACTCAACAAACCAAGAACTGACATCTAATGGCTTATGTTTCTTGAGCTGTCTCAATTCCTCTATCCACGGATTAAGTACACTAAACTCAAGAATAATCTCTGTGTGTTCAAACCCAAACACTCCTGTTTTAAGTAGTACTTCAATTCCAGATTTGGGGTCTCGGTCCCATTGACATAATCTGATCGAGTATTTCTGGATCGCACCCTTGATTCTTTGTGATACAGCGGTACCAAGGTACTGGTCAAATAACTTGAACCATACATCCTGGAATCTCTTTACAGTATCGACTCGCATAATATATTCCCCCACATTTTCCATATATCTATTGGCGATACTTTCCAATGGCACTCTAAAATCACCGATTTCATCGGGTGAAAGAACAAGTATGTAGTCGATAATCTCCGATGTTAGCTCGGTATCTCCAGGATACCAATTTGCTATTTGAGCATTGAGTAGCGGGACAATGTGATCCCTAACAAGTCTGATTTGAATTGTCTGTTCGGGACTTATGAGAACAGGACTCTCCAACCACTCCTCAATAACATCCAAGGCTTCACTGTGTGTTAACGTAGAAATCCGCTGTAAAAGTAAGGGATAAATCATTCCATCAAAGAGTGATGGTCTATCTTCTTCGCCAAGTTGACGATATAATTCCAGCCATTTCAATAATGGTTCAGTTAGTTCTGAAGATTTCAAGTCATACTGTTCAAAAAGCTGCCTTGTTGTCGGTGCAATAGCAGATACAAATACCAGCTGTATTTTGGAGTATTTCAGACAGGGGAGCTCGGTTAATTTATGGAGCTTGCTTTCCAATTCAGGATCGAAGGGCAGCAAGCTATGCAAAATAGAACTGACGGCTTCGGCAGCCACCAATTCAGTTTGGGTGTGTTCAAGGTCTTGTTGTTGTTGTTTGAGTTTATACTGTATCAGTCGTTCATCTGTAGTTAATTTTGTCCATCGTTGTTGTATGTCTTCAAGTTTTTGATACACATCGCCAAGATTCCCCGATCCTGAATCAGACATCTCTTTATACCTTCGTGGAACGTCAAGACTGGCCATTTCCATTCGTTCTATCACATCAAACAACAGGACATCTTTTCGATGTATATCTTGTTCCTCTTCATCGCTCGAATCGAGATTAAGATCCGGTCGTATCTTGTCGTTAGAACCAACTCTTTCGTTTATACCACCAATACCGAGACCCTGGGGACGTAGTTTCGTTTCGATTGGAGCAACAATCCCTTCACTATTTGCTCCCAACCCTTTACCTTCCTGGTATCCCATCTTCATAAGAAGCTGGGCCCCAATGCCATATTTTTGGAGCAATGGAGCCGATGAGGGGTTTGCTGGTGCAGGTGCTGGTACTTGAGGTGCTGGAACGTCCTCATCAAGGTCATAATCATCATAATCATGATGTATCGCTCTCATGGATGATTGAGCGGTCAGAGAAGTGCTCTGTTTACCTTCTTTGGTGAACACAATTCCACCCATTACATATGAAATGATAAGATATATATATTTTATGAATGCGAAAAATGTATCAAGTTCTCATACGCCTAATCAAATCTATCAACGCCTTTTCTTCTTCATGGGTATCGATTTCTTCCAATCCTTCAGTGACAATTTGTACGATTATTGGCTGTTTCAGGTCACCCGGTAACTTGAACTCTTTTGGAATAAACTGGCCGTATTTTGTGAGCCATTCGCGTCTTCGTTCTGTTTCTTGTTGTTGCAACTGAGCCAAGTCACGGTCCAAAAACTCCAGTAATTTGGCCAAGTATTTCTTGGGATATATGTATGACTCACTGTGCAACTCCACAAGGTACTTTGTACGGTAGACTTCCAAAAATTGGCGGTAATGGTACACTAGCTGCTTCACTGTCTCGGTATATTCTTCTAGTGGCAGAGCATATGTCTCGTTAGTTTCAAGCACCACCGCCAGGGCCAATATCTCGATGCATGACAGGTACAAAAATACAAACTGGGGCACTTTTGTCGTCTTGAGATCTCGATAGATTTCAAGCTGTTTTTCAATACTTGCCACCGCAGTTTCGGTCAACGAAAGCTTGGAGTCCAAGTACTTGGTAGCTCGGTTTTTGTTATTGCCAATAATATCACAAATGGCACCCAATTCTCGCAAGACATCGGGCAATTCCTGGACATCGCCCGCAAGTACCTCAAGATTTGCAATCTGGCCACGGTGAGTCATCTGAATTGCCTGTTTGGTCTGGTCATAATGGTTAGTTAACATCTCAAGAATCGAGACCAATTCGTTCTCCAACGAAACGTTTTCCTTGAGAATGTTTGTAATAACCGAGTCAGACTTGAGGTACGATACCGGCATGAGTTCGTCTGTCTGTTTTAGGATCTTATAGTACTTCTTGGTCGCAAGGCCAAGGGGTTCCACCACCCAGTCCTGGAGCTTGATATTGATGAGCCGTTGGATCTTGTCGCTATTATTCTTGTAGATGGCAATATTGCGCCGTAAAAGCTCAATTGAGTCGGTGGAAATAAAATCTCCAAGCGTCTTGCTGACATTGGCATTGTCTTCAAGTAACCAATGCGGCACCACTGTTGCCTGGAGCTGGGCAATAATGTGTTCCAAATCATTAAGAGCAGGAACCAAGCTGCGTTCGTACTGTTCCGTCTGTTGTCGCACAATGTTCACGGAAACTTTATCAGTTAATGACACAACCACTGCAGATACAATGTCGTGTTGTCGACGCATGGACTCGGCTAGAAAATGGGCCCGTTCAACCTTGTCTGGAAACTCTACCAGCAAAAGGTACGTTGTTGAATGGAGCGAGGTCTGGGCCTGGGAACAAAGTCGTTGTGCCTTTTCTAGATTTCTTTCTGCATCTTCCATCCATTGCTGGAGCGTTCGTTCACTTATCATTGTTCTCTTTATGGATTCCCCCTCCCTCCCCAAAAAGTAACTGGTTGCAAGAAGGGAAATTTAGTCTGGTTCCTGCACTTTGATTCTCTTCGTTTTTTTTTTGTTTTTTCGATATCGGTTCCAAAACAGTAGTGAACTGAAAAACTACTGAATCACCAAGAGTTATGCCAGACGCAGCGTTGACGGCGTTGCATGCAACCACAGTTCAAGATCAGCCAATAACATTGCTTCAGAATGGTACTGAAACTGATTTGATAAAGGACGCAACGCATGTCAAGCTTGGCGACGCCGAGTACGATCTCGATACCTTAACCAACTTCTATAACGAAGACAAGACACAAACTCTACGTGCAGTGGTGTTTTGTTGGCTCCATGATAAGTCATCTATTGTTGACTACAAGAATGAGTGTGCCCAGTACGGAGTGGCTGATTTCAAGTTCTTGGTCAAGACAGAGTTGACGACTTGGTTGAATGGTAACTCAGAAACATGTGCTTTCATTAAGGACGAAGACGAAAACAAACCCGAGGTTGGTGAAGTTACCAACACCAAGAAACACAAGCTTGAAGATCCTCAAATAGAACGTATTGGACAGCATGAACGTGCCTCGGTAGACCATAATGCTTCCTTGCGTGGGTCCAAAAACATTGACTTTGGATACTTGGTGTCCGATGCCAAACGTCTTATTGCCCAGTTGAAGCGGAGCAAGCCTTCGATGCTGCACTCACTGTCTCATGCTCCTAAAAAGCAGCCAATTATCATTGTTTCCCCCGCCACCACTGCTCTTTTATCTTTGTCAAACATTAAAGAATTTCTTGAAGAAGGACGGTTTGTGGAGCCTAGTCCCGGCACCAAGGCTCTGGGTCTTGTCACAGTAGGACATAAGGTGGATCACTTGGTCTCCAGTGCCCATCAAATCATGGTGGTGGACAATGTCGAGATGTTCACCAAGCCCGAGTACTGGGACCGGGTGGTGGCCATCTTCACTACGGGACAATCGTGGCAGTTTGCCAAGTATAAGTTTTCAAAGCCAGAACAGTTGTTCCAGAGATACGCTGGGTTCTACTTGAGTTACCTGGGCGACCCCACGCCGCCCAAGATCAAGGACTGGAACGTTTCGGAAATCAAAGTCGACCGTGGTGACAAGAGATTCAGAGATAAGATGATTGTGCGAGATTTCTGGGCCGATATTGATCGGATATTAATTGCTAAGGGGTACGGAAAGGACTAAAGCAAAGCTCGGGGGTCTCTCACTTGTAGGTCCGTTCCAAATCTATGAACATGTTGTATATCTCCTTGGACGTCATATTCGACGTCTTTCTATCGTTACGGCTTCGTATAGCCACCGTTCCTTGGGCAATATCCTTATCGCCAATCATTATAATGTACGAGTATCCCTTTTGTATGGCATCCTTGATACGATTCCCAACAGTTTCGTTGCGTTTATCGACATCAACATAAAAGTTGTAGCCAGTGATGGGTGAAATGCCATCACTATTGACAATGTCACCCACTAACTGCTTGCGTACTTCTTCAGCAGCAACAACATGCTTCTCGCTAACAGGGACAATAACGGCCTGGCGTGGGTTGATCCAGAAGGGCCATTTGCCCTGGTAATGATCGAGTAAGATGGCAAAGAAGCGTTCAAGCGATCCAAACACGGCACGATGGACCATGATGGGCCGCTTATTGCGATTTCCGTCTTCTGCAACGTACAGAAGATTGAACCGATCGGGTAAATTGAAGTCAAGCTGAATGGTTCCCACCTGGTGTTTCTTGCCAAAGGCATCGGTAAGAAGCACATCGATCTTGGGCCCATAGAACGCTCCGTCTCCAGGCCGTACCTGCCACTCAGCTGTCTTATCCAAGACACGCTTAAGTTGCTCCTCGGCGTTGTTCCAGGTGTCGACATCGCCAATGTACTTGTCGGGACGAGTCGATAAGTAGAACTCGATATCGGAGTCCGTGATGCCAAACACGCCGTATGTGTCCTTGATAAGGTTGATGGTGTTGTGGATCTCTGCATCGATCTGCTCAAGCTCGCAGAAGATATGGCCGTCGTCCTGGTGGAACCGACGGACACGGGTAAGACCCGATAAGGCACCACTGGCTTCGTTACGATGTAACGATGAAAAGTCGGAGAGTCTTACCGGCAATTCGTTGTAGGAACGATCAAACTTGGAGAATATGATACAGTGACCAGGACAGTTCATGGGCTTGAGACCGTACTCGAGATCTTCTTCGTTGTTATCGCCTGTGACTTCAGGATCGGTTTCTTTCGTGGCATCGTTACCCACCACCTTAAACATGTCCTCCTTATAGTTTTCCCAGTGACCAGACTGTTTCCAAAGCTTATTCTTGTATATCAAGGGAGTGATCACTTCCTGGAACCCGTACTTGGCTTGTTGGTTCCTCATGAACTGAACCAACTTATTGAAGACGCGGGTTCCGTGAGGAAGAAAGAATATAGAACCAGGCGTCAATGCATCGGTGGTAAACAACTGTTGTTTTGTTGCAATGACCAGGTTGGTCTGTGTCGCTGATACAGGCACAAGATGCCGTGCTGTTGTAGCTAGAAGACGACGAGAAATCATTGGTGATGATTTATTGGTGAAAAAACCTCACCACTAAATAGAACATAACCCCAGGAATACCACATTCTCTTGATGAATTCCTTTCATGCGATTATTCTAGTTCTTCTTTTGTTCTTCTTTTGTCTACATCTCTTACATGAACTGTTTATTAACTCGTTAATTCTCATTACTCTGTTTTCACTTCTTGCTTGACCTTGCGTTCAGGCTTGTGCTTCCAGGTCACATACCGTGTCTTGAAGCCGGTAAATGTCTTAAACTGGGCTGGTTTCTTTACCCATTTCCTACACAGCTTGCCTGTTTTATCCAACGCATATAACCCATTCGATATACTATTCATCGTCAACCCCGATGTCGACAGTTCCTTAAGTCCTGAATTTATCTTGAAGTTACTGATTGCAGTCGTACTCCCACCGTTGGCTGCCAGTTCTGATGGAATCGGTGACGATGCTTTGGATGTATTGGTGCTTGATTGGGGAGCAGCCTTCTCCGTCAACTTCCTCACTCTGTTTCTTGACAGAGGTGCAACAAACTCAGGAAGTGTGGCCAAAAAGGTCGATGGAAGTTGGATTTTGGTAAGTAACGTTCGTTTGGGTGCCATCTCCTTTTGGGGATTCTATTGTGATTCTATGATTCGGTGTATGAAGTGTGATGTTTAATTCATTTCTTTTCGCAGAGTTGTGGGATCCCAATCCTTTGATTTCCTCCTGTACAATATAAATCAACCCTCAATGTCACATCCCCCTCTTCCAATAAGAAACAGGCTTCCTTCTCGGCTCGATCCTCTTCCCAGTGCCCTTCAGTTGGATGTTCGTGCACACCAGAGAACCTACGAAGGCGCATATACCCGAACTGCAATTGGAAGTCTCTCGTTTGCCATAATCATCATCAAGCTTTTCTCCAAGGAGTTCTTACCCATTGGTGTAATCTACACCGTATATGGATCAATTCTCTACTACATTGGTGTCACAAAGGCCGCTACCGTCGATGTCTACTACAATCCAGACAAAGATATGGAAGTTTTCAAAACAAGTGGAGACACAGTGGTTCTCTTGACAATCATCAGTCTTGCTAGTTACATCGCCTTGTTGGTTTTGGTATTGAGGATCTGAATTTTGTGTGTTATTTACATAAAGAGAGGGGTTTGGTACTGAATTGTTTATGCTAAAGCCCCTAAACCAAACACAATCACCTGGAGCAAAAGCTGGATTGACCAGAATCCAACCTTTTTCATACGGAAAAGACGTGCTTCTTCATCGGCAACATAGTCGACAAAGTTATCATACACTTCTTCCGAAATATCGTCCATGAGCAATGAGTCGTATACCGTCCACGATCCACTGAAATCCTGGATATTCTTAACAATACGGTTCTTGATTTGGATGAACGTATTCTTCGAGTTGATGTAGGCAACAATTGGCCTGATCAATGCATAATTGATGTAACTCAATTCAGGGGCTTGGAATGGAACCGTGGCCCGCACGTTCTTCAATTTGAGGGTCAAGTCCAACACAAAATACTTCAGAATATCTGTATAGTCACTGCTCGTGAGTCTCATGTGCTGGTCAGGATGCTGTGGCCGTTTTACTTCGGGATTCTTATACCTATTGGCTTCCTTCTTGATAGAATCAGCAATTATGCCTACTATCTCACTCATGTTGTACTCGTTGTTGTCTTGTGGGAACATTAAATCGCCAATCATATCGACTCGACCACTGGTGATCCACCCAAAGGGACCCTCAAGTCCAGTATTGAGGTGGTCAATATTAATCGAATCGATTCGCATATGGGTGGCCCGTTTCCACTGGTTACTTTGGTTATTGAAAATATCAAGTCGTTGCTTCTTGTGAACTGTGAAAAGTGCATTGTCATATGATCCGCTTATCACATTGGCATTGAGCATGTCATAAAAGATCCAGTGTTTTCTAAGCTTTGATAATTCACAATTGTAAATGGCCACGTCGAAAGGTCGGAAATCGTTGGGTTGCTTGAGCTTAAATAAAACGTCTTCCATCTTAAAACCATCAAACTCAAAGTCACCAGGGGCATAGATATTCTTGTAGTTAGTAGCATCATCTTCAGGGTCCCAGTTTACATGGGTTCTATCGACGACACCTCTAAGCCCGCTGATCTCCATTGTTTCGATGATCCCGGTGCCATTGACCCACTTGCTAAAGGATAGAGAAATATTGACCTCCTCAATTGTCAAATCAAACTGAGTATAGTTGCCATCATCGTATTCGGCTTCTTGCTCTTCCTGCGAGAGACTAGCAGCAAAAGCTTCGGCTTGTGAACCTTGGATAAACTTTCTGGGTGTTCGTGGACGTCTACTGACAAAACACTTTCTGAAGCTGATCTTACCATCAGACCAGCCAGGAACAATGGCGTTCTCAAAGGTTACTGTGAGGTTGGAGTTTCTAGTAATAAATTCTCCCAACTTTCGGGCAACAAATTCCTGGGCTAGCACGGTGTTTGCGGTGAATATTATAAAAGAAACAAACGTAGTAGTTGCCAAAAAGAACATCAATACATTGCCCATCACCAACCATGAAAATACAGCACTGTAGTCATCAGTATTAAACGGACGGTTCGATTTTTTGAGGGCCCACTTGAATCGGACTTTGAATCGGGAAAAGAAATTGTTGGCTTTGGCAAGGAGTTGTTCTTTCAAGAGTCTGTTTCGCTGGATAGGATCTAGCATCTCGTTCGTGGTGTTTGATTCCTCGTGTTGTTTATCGATGGTTTTCTTCAATTGTTCTAATTCTTGTCGTTTTCGAGCCTGTTGTATATCGTGGTCTGGCCTCATCGTGTAGGGCCGCACCAATGGTGGCTGGCAAAGTATGGAGACTGCCACTGGTCTCAATGTGAACATATGTCGTCCAAGACCCCTATTATGGCTCCATAGCCGACTACTGGTCCTCCTCAGGACACAGTATGCCATGTTGTGGAGCATCGTCACCTAGATCAAGTAAGTAACAAATCCCTTGCTCGCAAAAATACCGATGGCGGTCCTGCAGACACCTCCCCTCAAAAGACCCAATATTGCAGCTTTACCGAATGGACGAAAGCAACGATACACTGTACTGCGTACGGGTACCGACCCAATCATTGGAATTAATTTCAGGGTTATGTTTTCTTGTCTAAATTTGACTTTTTTATGCATATTTAAATGGCTGCAAGTTCTACTACTGTTTTGAGTCTAAAGTATACTTTGTCTCTGTTTGAGCCTCAGAGATACTTTGTAAGAAAGATAAAAAAAAAAACTTTATTGTTGGTGGGGAGTGGGGGACTATTACTTGCCCACAGTATTCTTTTTCCCCCGAGTCAATATCTTTATCAGTTTCAATATGATTCATAGTTTGCTGGTATCTCGCATATGAGTCATCACAATTGATCGGCCATCGTGTGTGTGAAGGTGAAAATGTACTGTCTCGTATCTTGATCAAAATTATGCGCGAATTGGAGGGGAGTCCTAATAATATTTAACGGGTATATAAAGACAGCCAAATGTCCGAATCCTAACTCTCTTGGTATCATGACACAATTTGGCCACAGTTTTCGTCAAAAGCATTTTGCCACAATTGATCCTGAAATTTATCCAGTGAATCATGGTTCGTACGGGATAAGTCCAGATCAGATTATTAATAAATATTTGGATGCGATCAAACACGATTTCTCGTTCAGAGATAAGTATTTTGAGCTTGAACAACAGCAAGAGTACCGTAAAGCATTGGAAAAACTAGGCACGTTTTTCAACGCCGATTACCACAATCTAGCTCTTGTTCCCAATACCACCTCTGGAGTTAATGCTATTTTGAGAAGTATCCCACTAGCCAAGGAAGACAAGATTGTGATCCACAGTACTACATACGGTAGCTGCCGCAATACCGTTGAATTCTTGAAAACACGTATTGGAATTGAGATTATTGTCGTTCCCATTAATTACCCAGCAGATGATGATGAGATCTTGCGTCTCTTTGAAGATGTCTTGATTAAGGAAAAACCCAAGTTAGTGATGTTCGATGCAATTTCATCAAAACCTTCTGCCAGACTCCCATTTGAAGCATTGGCTCAATTAACAGCTAAATATGGAAGTCTTTCGCTTGTTGACGGTGCCCACAGTGCTGGTCAGATTACCATCAGCTTTGAAAACTTTAAACCAGATTTCTTTGTTACCAACCTTCATAAATGGCTCTATGTGCCTCTGGGATGTGCCATGTTGTACATCGATCCAAAGCATCACCGATCTGTTCAATCTCTTCCCATCAGTCACAGCTATGTCTCTGATAATGCTCCTTTGGATCCACAATCGGAAAAGAATTTATTAATCAACAAGTTTGCCTTTACTGGAACTAAGTCATTTGCAGAAATTGCGGTTATTGGTGATGCGATCAAGTTCAGACAGGAAGTGTGTGGGGGTGAGAAGACTATTGATAGTTACTGTTCCACATTGGCGCATGAGGTGGCGCATAAGATTTCCACCAAATGGAATACTTCGTACATTACTAACAAACAGGATACTTTAATTACCCATTTAGTGAATATTGAAGTTCCTATCAAGGAAATCGGATTAGACTGGGAACTTTTCAAAGAGAACTACTCATCGTTTGAAAGTGAGCTTCTGAGACGTTTGCTTTTGAAGCATAACACGTATGTGCCTACTTTCATCCATAACGGTAAATTCTATGTCCGCTTCTCGTGTCAAGTGTACAATGAATTTAGCGACTATGATTATGCCAGCGACAAAGTTATCGAAGAATTGAAGTTATGGGTAGAGTCAGATCTATCGAAGGACTTGGCTCGTGTGGATATCTGAAGAAACTCCTCTTTCTACAACCATTGTCCTAAAACTAAAACGAAAGAAATTTTTTTGATTGAATATTAACAAAAAAGAATGTATTGAAAAAACGAATGAAAGTTATTTAACGGGTTTCGAAGTAAGACTTCCGTGAAGAAATAAACAATTGATGGCTTTGCCCAGTTAGCCTTTCCTCTTTCCATAGGGGGTGTTCTATAGCTGTTTTGATTTAATATGAAAATTATTCTTTAATCTTAAAATCCACATTGGTTAGGATAGGTTCTTTCATTAAGTGGTTGAGGGAAAACCTGTTCGTTGGTCAAACGTTGGAAGTCCCAGTCGTCAGCGTTTTCACACTTCCAGTTCCAGAACACCCAGCCGCCAGTTTGTTCGGCTGCGTCCAATTGAGCCTCAATGTATCTACGAACATTTTGCTTGTAGTCACCAGACCAGTTTTCAATGGTCCAGTAGTTGGAGCAAGAGCCATAGACTGGAGAGTTGTCGTAGTCACCAGACCAACGAGCACCACGGCCAACACCGTTTAACCATTTGGCACAGTCAGTCAATGCAGCAGACCATTCACCAACAACATTCCAGTGACCTTCCTTCTTAGCAGTCCAGCCTTGGTCACAAGTAACCTTAATGTGGTCGTCAATGTTACGAGCCAATTCAGGAGGAGAAAAGACTTGGTAGTGGTGGTGGTCAATAACAACATCCCAAGCACCATCGGCAACAGTTAAGAAACTGTCCCAGTAACCAGCTGTTTGTTGGAAAGCGTCATGGATAATGACAGGTGTGACAGAACCAGTTTGTCTCAAAGCATTGTATCCGTTGGTGAAAAAGGTCTTCAAGTTGTTCATGTCAAGGGCTGGGCCCAAAGGTTCGTTCAACAATTCAATACCAATGACAATGTCAGAGTATTCATCACCACCGTACTTTTGGAAGATTTGTTCCAAAACATTCAAGGTAAATTGAACATTGTTACCTTGTTGGAATTCTAATTGGTCTCTGATACCAGAGTTATCAAACCCGTTCTGGGACCCTGGGGCTCCGTGCAAGTCAATCCAAGCCTTCAAGTTGTACTTCCGGATCCAGCCAAGTGCTTGATCCAAGTATTTAACTTGACCTTGCACATAAGGATCGTTATCCAATAATGCAAAAGCCCAGTACCCGATTGGGATACGGACAAAGTTTAAACCCAAAGATTGGATTTGTTGGAAATCCTTTTCTGTGTACCAAGAGGACCAGTGAGCATCTAATCTGCTGAGTGCAAGTTCTTTGCCCAATTTTTGAGTGTAGTGGTACTCATCATGAGGAACATCCGAGTCGTCGCCAGGCTTGGACCAGATGTCAAAAAGGGAAGGAGTAATGTATGGTTCAAGAACAAACCAACCACCAAGGTTGACACCGCGAATCTTATCATTTTCGTAGTCCCAGTTGACTCCTCTCTTTGTTAATTTTTTGATGTTTCCGTTATCAGCTGTAAGGGGATTTTCAAAAGTGGGTGCTGCGGATGCAGCTGCCACCAACACACTTAATAAGGATAAAACCTTCATAATTCTCAAGTTTTCTGGTTACTATGTCGGTTTAAAACGAGTGTCCACAAACTTTGAAAGTATGTTTGTTGTTGAATTTAAAAAAAAAAGAAAGGAAGGCTCTATATATACCAGCCAGCTCAGAAAAATACTGTAAACAACTTCATCATATAAATACTTTCGGGTTACGAACATTTATACTTTAAACTACAGTAGTGTTTTTTTTTGCATCATCCCTTAAAAATAGATTTGCTGGCTACCGAAAAGAAATTGATCCGGAAACTAAAAAATCAAGAACCACCAACTTCAAGGTTAAATCTAACAAAATTATGCATCGCCTTTCTCTAACTGTGTAATTAGACTACTATATCTGAAGATGTGTATTTCTTCCCCATTAAAAGGGTCCTCTTCTCTTGATCTTACACCTTTCAATTTGGCGTTTAAGGGGGGTTGTTAAAATTTGTGGAAAGACGAGCACACCACGCAGAAAAAAAAAAAATAGATCAATTGGTAACTAGCTGCACGTAGAAAGGAACACTTGCCGCATTAGGCATAATGCAGTGTATGTGCTCATATGCAATACAACCACAGCGCTGGTTTGTTTTTATGTTTGTATATGTTTTGGAAGCTTGTTTGCGAACAATAGCAGCAATAGTCTATGTAAAAGAACAAAGGGCTTGAGAGTCAATCATGAGGCCATGGGTATTTGCTTACATTTTCAAATTTTTTGCTATCAATATATGTATTTTTTTTTTCATAATTCGGGAAAGTACTGAAGGAAGTAGGTGTGATATCTCACTTTTTTCCAATTTTCGTCACAATCGTGATGATGTAAGAGAATTTACACGTGTTTCATTTTTACAGGGGGCCACGCGTAGTGTCCTTTGCCGCACCTTTTTAGAGTTTCTGGTACAGTTTCAGCCGAGATGTAACCGAAAAAAAAGCTGCGTGCGTCTTTACGTCTTCCTTAAACGTTGGCCTATTACGTATCTAGAAAAAATTGCACTTATTTTTAGACATATAAACCTAAACAAATAAATACACTGTTGTTTTTGTTTGTTTTCTGTAAGAATGTCGCCAAAGTCTTAACAATCAAATGCCGGCAGTAAGGAATGTTATTACCGTGTCGTTTTTGTAATAATGACATAATTTTCAATACCCTTATTATATCTGTGAAATATTTTAACGGAACCATCAGCCTACAAACTAATCAAGTTTTTTTTTCCTCTAAGCTCGCTGCTACTTTCGCCTGTACTTCACTACTGTTTCATTTGTCACGACAACAGAACAGTAAGCATAGTCGCATAGAAAAACAATATGTGCCGTATGCTTGCACAAATTTGTTTGTGCCTGTTTCTTAAACATCATCTACGTTAGTATCTCAACGATGCTACTATTTGGTAAAGACAATCTTTCTAAGTGGCATAGCAAGAGATCCGGAAATAATGTTAACTTAAATATGATTGTCTCTGTACCCCCTCCCCCCAACAATTTGCTCGGTTGAAGTCGCCATTCACTTATAATCAATATGCGGAGAAAAATTCTTGCGTCGTCGCATGGTCGTTCGAATCGTTGACTTGACGTCATGCTCCTCTATAGAAATTTGATTTGTGGCATGCGCAGTTTTTCGCCAAGTTATGTATGGCGGGACCGACCCCCCACTTCCCATCTGGGGATCATGAAATTGTGGTTGTTTTTTTGGTTGGGTGCGCATGTCTCGCGCGCATTGCTCCTGAAGATCCCGATCTCTTCACAAGTGCTCTGTCAAGAAATAAACGACACCAGCCAAAACTGCGCTTATCCAAAACAAGGTTACCAAGGCTACTTAGAGTGTCCAACTCGAATCCTTGATAAACTACAAGCTTCTGGACAAACTAAGTAACTAAGAAGGCGCTTTCGCATTAGTCGATTCTCGTAGATAGCCGCGATCCGCCTCACTAAACTAATACGGCAAGAAGGAAACTTTTCGTTAGGAGACATCTCCACTTCCTCGGTTATATGCAGTACATATTTGCTTTAATCGCAATGCACCCAATAAATCTTCCTTATTGGAGATAAGGCCGGTACTTGGATATCAATTCGCCCCCAAGAAACATAAATAGGCATATGGTTATAATTAACTGACAAAAAAAATTTTGTCATAGCATCAACCACATCATGGGTGAAGGTATCCTATCTATTGTTAGCACAAATGTTGAGATCAACGATCGGACCAACGATGAGTTCATTCCAGGAACCTTTAATATATATTCGTTCAACGTTGAACCTGAAGACGGCACCCACAATGAAGATACATCCAAAAGAGTGAAAACTAGGGGCAAAATTATTCTTATGCCACAACCGAGTGACTCTGGTAACGATCCTCTCAACTGGTCTTCTCACAAGAAAGCATTCAACTTCCTCATCTTGGCAGTAATAACGGGGTTCACCGCTGCCACATCAAACGATGCCTCGTCAGTTCAGGACAGTCTTAACGAACTTTATGGCATTACTTACGACGCAATGAACACTGGAGCAGGAGTTTTGTTCATCGGTATCGCTGCTGGTACTTTCTTTTTAACACCGCTTGCATCACTTTATGGAAGAAAGATTAATTATTTCATCTGTATCTTACTTGGATTGATAGGTTCCGTTTGGTTTGCTGTGTCTAAACGGACCAGTGATACTATCTGGTCCCAGTTATTTGTTGGTATCTCTGAATCTTGTGCTGAAGCCCAGGTCCAGTTAAGTTTGTCCGACTTATACTTCCAACATCAACTTGGTTCCGTTCTTACGGGATATATCTTGGCAACCTCGGTTGGAACCTATTTGGGACCTTTACTCGCTGAATATGTTATCGAAGGTATCACTTTCAGATGGGTTGGTTATCTTGCTGCTATCATTTCGGGGGGATTACTTATAGTTATCTTCTTTTGGTTGCATGAAACGGCATTTGACAGAACTCAGTTCAAGGGATACATCAATTTCAACGGAACTGATCGCAGTAGTACGTCATCATCATCTGAGACTGAAAAGGACCCTGGTCAATATGTCACTGCCACTACAGAATCCATTGACGAAACTGCCATTGATGGAGTGTTGGCTGAAACTGGTTTCAACGATCCTGTCAAAAGCTATTGGCAATCTGTCCAGCTTATTACCCCAGCCCCAAATTTAAAAGGATGGGGAATAAGGCAGTACTTTAATCAACTTAAATTGTTGTTGAAAGTGTTTATGTATCCTCCTGTCATATTTTCAGGATTTGTCTGGGGAGTTCAGAATGCGTTATTGACATTCTACATCACCGTCGAAGAAGACACTTATCCAGATGCACCATACAATTACGGGGATGTTGCTGTTGGTATCATGAACGTAGCTACATTGATTGGTGCCGTCATTGGATGTTTGTTTGCAGGTATTCTTTCTGATTACTTCACTATCTGGATGGCAAAACGAAACAATGGTGTTCAGGAAGCTGAATACCGTCTTTGGTTCTTAATTCTTCCTGCAATAATTTCTCCTGTGGGTTTAATTATGTTTGCATATGGGACCGATAAAGAATGGAGCTGGGTTCCTAAGTATATTGGTCTTGGTATGGTTGGTTTCGGTTATGGTAGTTCTGGTGATGTCTCCATGGGTTACTTGATGGATGCTTATCCTGAAATGGTTATTGAAATGATGACTGGTGTGTCAGTTATCAACAATTTAGTTGGCTGCATTTTCACTTTTACTTGTTCCCCCTGGATTGATGCAATGGGAGTAACCAACTCCTTTGCAATCATGGCTGGTATTGAATTTCTCATTATGATAAGTTCTGTTCCTTTTATCATTTACGGGAAGAGAATTAGAATTTGGACTAAGAGCTGGTATGTTGATTTCTGTAGAGTTAGAGATAGCAGCTAGTAATTTTATGTCTATGGTGGGTAATAAAAAAAATTTTTTTTTGAAGTTTTCTATTTTTTTGCAGCATTTACACCAATTCATTGACTATTCTTAAGATTTCATCAAAAAACCTGTTTAAGGGGAAGCAGTAGCAGCAGAAGCCAAAGCAGCCTTGTCACTTGCAGGAAGGATCCAGTAAGGAGTTGGAACACCAGCAGAAGAACATTGAGAACTTGCGAGAGAAGTAGCAGTAACAACGTCGTCACCCTTACACTTGGAAGCAATACAAGCAGCAACCTTACCACCAAATTGAGGCATGACACACAAGCAACCAGTGTCCCAATATGGACATGGAGTGTTCGAGGTGTCTTTGTTTTCCTGAAGACATCCCTTAACACAGAAAGAAACCTTGTTGAAGATCGGATCAGCGAAACCGTTGATACTGGCAGTCTTAGGGACAGTTGGGTAAGTACTCCAGTTGTTGGTGTATGAAGTAGTAGTGTCTGCAGCAATAGCAACAGAGGAAAGGATAGCAGTGGCGGAGAAAATTGATAATTGCATTTTATTGATTGTTTAATGTAGATAACACTATTAAATCAGATAAAACTTGAGAAATACCAGCAATATTTATAGTTGTGAAGCTTGAAAGATATTTATCAATTTGATCAGTGACATACATCGACACACTACAATTCATTGGTCCCGGAAACTAATAGGTTTCCGGGTTTCGGCCTGGTTTTTTTTCGTAATTCTAATTTTGGAATTGAGTTGATTAATTGAAAGAAATATACTACGAGATGAAACTCGAATACCATACGATACCACTCCCCATGTTTTCAAGGCTTTGCTGAAAGGGCTTTATTTTTTTTGATTTCTGTAATTTAAGTATAGTTAAACGGTATTATTTAGTTATACCTAGTAACAAGAAAATAATATTTAAACCCTATTGCTCCTATTATACACAAATACGAACCATTGCATAATTGGCTCATTTCAATATCGATTTTCGGCCTTGTGGTAGAAAACGGTGGTATCGGGCTTCGGTGACATCGGTCGTCGGTGGTATCGGAGCAATCCCACCAACAAAACTTCTAGTTTGAAAAAATGGAAACGAAATTCCCCTTTTTTCAAATCTGTTTAATCAAAAAAGGAACTTTATAAATCTCAAAAGCAATGTAGCAATCGTTGACTAGAGCTTGGTATTGTTGTCGACGGTTAATGCGTCAAGTTGCAGCCACTGAGTTTGTTGCATTGGAACCCCGTTCTCGCATATCCAAGACAAAAAAATATAATTACACGTGGTATAGGGCTTAAGCCCTGTATTTTAATGTTCAGCCTACCATTTTCGATGCGGGCACTAACGAACTACCCTCTGCGCGCTGCCACTAATCTGAAAATTTTTTGAACACTTCAGTTTCTACACAACTAAGAAATAGTCTGCATACATTTCAAGTTACTGCTTAAATCGATTATCTCTAGTACACAATGTCTGTTGAAACTGCTTTATCCTACGCTGCCTTGATCTTGGCTGACGCTGAAGTTGAAATTTCTTCTGAAAAGTTGAGCACCTTGGTCTCTACTGCCAACGTTGAAGTGGAATCCATCTGGGCTGACATCTACGCCAAGGCTTTGGAAGGTAAGAACTTGAAGGACTTGTTCTTCAACATTTCTGCTTCTGCTGGTTCTGCTGCTGCTCCAGCTGCCGCTGCCGCTGCTGGTGGTGCCGTTGAAGAAGCTGCTGAAGAAAAGGCTGAAGAAGCCAAGGAAGAATCCGACGATGACATGGGTTTCGGTTTGTTCGATTAAGTTTGATCACTATATCTTAAAATTTACATTGCTTTTATGGGTATATATTAGATTAGGTTGAATTAAAACGAAAAAATTAATGTTTCAATTGTAATATTCAGTCAAGTATACATCTGAGAAAAGAGGTGATGAGCTAAATCTACAATATACCATCAAGAAAAATCTATCAATTCAACAAGTACAAGATATTTTATTCTTATGTATGTATTAATTTATAGAGATCAACAAGACAGATGAGGATGTGAATTAAAGCTAGCTAACTAGTTTACTTCTTGGCCTTTTCAGCTTCAGCTTCAGCCTTTTCTCTGGCACGCTTTTCTCTGATACCCTTGTATTTCTTGTCAGATCTGGCCAATCTTAAGGTTCTGTAAGCAGATTGTTCTGGTTGTTCAACAGCTCTTGGGGCAGATTCAATTTCTGGTTGGACGACTGGGAAGACAGCTGGGGTAGAAACTTGGGCGTAAGCAGCAGCTTCGGAAGCCTTGGTCTTCTTGTCAAAGATGACTAACTTAGACTTGTATTCTTGTAATCTAGCAACGTTAGCATCGAAAGTTTCTTGAGACTTGTTTTGTCTTCTGTGGTCAACGGAGATACCAATGGTTCTGGCGTATTTAGCAGATAAAGAGACGGCCTTCAATTCAGCCAAGGTGAAACCTCTCCCAGCTCTAACCTTTCTGTTGTATTTGATAGTTGGAGCTCTGACGATTGGTCTGAGAGAGTCGATTGGTCTTGGGGCAATCTTAGCAGCCTTAGATAATCTGGCTTGTCTTCTAGAAGCCTTCTTACCAGCTTGGTCAAAGTGAACTCTGACACGTTCTTGCCAGTGCTTTCTGAAATGGTTCTTTAATAATGTTAAGTTCTTAGCGATAGCCATGACGAAGGTTAATTTCAAGAATAACTGGAAGACTAGAAAACTTTTGAAGGTGATAAAACTTTTCAGGCTAGTTAGTGAGAAAATGAAAAAAATTTTCAGACTTTGGAGTGCACACAAAATACTCTATAATTTGTCCCAGTGTAGTTTGGCTAATCTGTAAAAGTTTTATTGCAAGTTGATCAAAAGTGCAAAACAGTCACATAGTCACGCGACATTTTATGGGTAAATTTTAGTACGCGCGTAAGTTTTGGTATTTTGTGCGAGCACTTCAATATTTTGCTATCCGCATTGGGACCAAGATGAGTGCGACTGAACACAAGATTTTGTTTAGACCCATTAGATCTCCGGCATATAGACTCACGTGCCAATCCTGTCTGGTAAATTTTTCATTTTTTCCTCCCATATCGTTAAATAAATTTTTCATCAAAAAAATTTTATACTAGTTGTAACAGTAAGCCAGCTAAAATGTCCACTCAATCTGTCCAAGTATGTACCAATATCAAAGAATAACAGTTATTGTTGTGATCAAGCAGTGAATATACTGAATGGATGGAACCTATGAACGAATGAAATACGATGAGTCGATCATGAAGGGTAGAAAACCAACACATACGGCAACTCGATTCACACGACGAACTTTTGAGCAAATTACTAACAAAATAGACCTTTGGTAAAAAGAAGACCGCTACTGCCGTTGCTCACGTTAAGGCCGGTAAGGGTTTAATTAAAGTTAACGGTTCTCCAATCACTTTGGTCCAACCAGAAATCCTCCGTTTCAAGGTTTACGAACCATTAACCTTGGTCGGATTAGACAAGTTCCAAAACATTGACATCAGAGTTAAGGTCACCGGTGGTGGTCACGTTTCCCAAGTTTACGCTATCAGACAAGCTATCGCCAAGGGTTTGATTGCTTACCATCAAAAATACGTTGACGAAGCTTCTAAGAACGAATTGAAGAAGGTCTTCGCTGCTTACGACAAAACTTTGTTGGTTGCCGACTCCAGAAGAATGGAACCAAAGAAGTTCGGTGGTCGTGGTGCCAGAGCCAGATTCCAAAAATCTTACCGTTAAAAAAGTCATATCATATACACACATACTTTCTTATTATATCACTATAGCTTTTTTAATACAAACGTAACATTAAAAATAATGACAAGTAAACCAATGAGAAGTGTGGTGTTCGTATAACAATAACATCAATTCAACAAAGAAGTCAAAAATTGAATTTCGAATAACAAAAAAAGAAGGGGGCGAGCTGGGAATTGAACCCAGGGCCTCTCGCATATTTGTTTAAATCATTTCTGAATTTACCCAAAGCGAGAATCATACCACTAGACCACACGCCCGTTTGTTGAAGTAGCGAATGTCTCTTGTATACAGATTAGGACAATGGGCAATAAGTTGAGTTCTCATTCTTAGGTTCATAATTATGTTAAGATGTGTTTAGACTAACTGTTGTATGTCTCGTGTGTTCTTGTTGTATTTGTACATTCTCAGATTGAATAATCAACCAGACCATTTGTGACCTTTGTTCCTAAATACCAGTGTATTCAAAATGTGCAGTATAAAACTTACAGTACGAATATAGGATCTTCCGATACAACATATCTTAATATATACTAATGTAGCTGTTAATTCTTTCGGTTTGATATAGCCAAACATCGGTTTAAATTTGCAACTGTGTTTACGCGACAATCCGGAGAAAAAACACATCATAGATAATCACAGCGAATGGTTTGGGTTGATTCATGTCCACAAATTCTGTTGCCATTGGCTCTTAACGAGCCAGTGATTAAACTAGTAACGATCCCACAAACCCCACTAATTGTTGTGCTTACTAAAGGAACGGTTTACATTTATAACCAATTTACGCTATTGCCGACAGCCACCCACACCCGATCTTCCGATTCTATACAACAGCATGGCACCAATGTGAATGTGAAATGCAAACATGTATCTGTCAATACAGCACAGCTCCAAAAGATGAATAATGTTAATCTTTTCATTGAAACCAGCTCAAAGTATATCGTGATATACCTGGTGAACATTAATTATTCAAAATCGTTATACGAGGTTACAAGCTCCAACGATGAACAGCTTTTGCAAGCAGGTTTGCCATTGGGCCACACCTCCCAAAGGTTTTCCTTGGCCACTTTTTTAAAAAGTGCAACAAAGACCATCATTCAAGGTAATCAGACCATCCTGCCTAACTTGGAAAACATCGAGCATATTAATAACACCTCTGTTGAAGACGAATTAGGAAATTATACAATAGAGTATGTGAAACTTTCAGTTTTCAAAGTATTGAAGATAAGTATTGGCTTGCAACGATATTGGCTCAAACAGAACTCGCACAACTTGTTGATATTTAATAACAAAGACGAGAGAGAGGATATAGAAAACGTAGCTGAACTCACGAACTGTTTCCAAATCATCAATGTTTCCAACTTTAACAGTGAGGTACTCTTCCTTTCGGAATCAGAGTGGTATTCTAATGGATCCAAGATCAAGTATATTGACTACAACATTTTTTACAACTACTTTGTTTTTGTTAACGAAGAAGGAGAATCATGGATACTTAGATTTGAACGAGACTCTGAAGGAAAAGTTCAAACTATAGGAAGCAAAGTGTTTGATTTTGGTAATAAAGCTGTCTTGCATATCGCGTTTAATCCACAGTGTGATTTAATGTTGATTCATCTTGACGACAGCATTCGGCTATTTAAACAATCCCAAGCATTGCTTGTGGAAGAGAAGAAACTAAACATTACCGCAACCGACTCAATTAACATCACCTGGTCATCATGTGGAGCTTTCTTTACTGTACTTGACACAACCTCTGGACATTGGTCTATGCATTCTAGGTTTGGTGGTGTTTCTTTTAGCAGTCGGGAGGTATTGAAAGAGTTGGATGAGAAAGACGAGGAAAACCGCAAATTCTTGACGGCTTCACATTTAATAATTTCGCCAAATACATCGAGGTTGTATTTGATTGACAAGAATGAAATTAAATTATATTACGTGGGACTTTTGAAGACAGTTCAAGAAGATACGCAGTTGTTGTTTTTAAACAAGGAATACATTAGTGTTCTTCAGAATAACAAGTATTTTGCCAGATTTCCTATTTTGCCCAAATTTAAACACATTATAGAGAGAGTGGAAGCATATAACGGACACTCAAATAAGTCTCTCAAGAGTGTGAACGGATTTTTGACAATATCCAGCAGCAATTATAATCAGTTTGCGATATCTTATGGCGATAATCTTTCAATCTCAACTCCATATTGCAATCAAGCTGGAGAAGTAAATCACGTTCTCTGGTTCAATTTTAGAAATCACTATGTCGATGCTTTGAACATTGTGAAGCAATTTTGGTTCAACGACTACTTGGTTCTTATCAACAGAAAATCCAACGAGGAAGACCAAAGTGAGGAGATATACGTGGATGAAATTATTGTTCTTAATACCACATTAGCCAAATTTGGTAATGGCGGAGAAAATTTTGTATTTGACAGTGATTTGATCCTTTGGAGGTATGACTTTAAGACAGCATTCATAAATGTTCAACCTATCATTGTCTCAGAACTTGTTACTGATGTATTGGTGTTAACAAATGACCTTCGAATTATTATACTTGAACTCAACAACAACAAACAGATCAGCAAAACCACTTCATCTACCGACCTAAGAAAGATCCAGGAGTATAATTATGATATTTTTATTGGTGTAAACAAAACAATTCATTTGTCGACAATCAAAGAGAAATTACCGGTCACTAAGGTGGTACAGACAACCATGTTTGATAAGAAACACTTTTTCTTCCTTTTGAATAATGGGGACTTCTTTTTGTTGAAAAATCAGACGTCTAGTTCGTTTCCCAACAAGAATCCTGTGGACTACGTGAAGCCCAGCAATATGTATGACTTGATTAATATCAGCCAGTCTGTGGAGAAATTTAAAATTCAAAAAATTGAATTTGCTGAATCCAGAATAGAGTATATTTACTTATTCACGGGAGACAACCTTCTAATTTATGATATTAACGAATTGATTGAAACTTCGTTTGATAAGTCTACTCATGTTGCGGATGGCTTAGAGTCATTAGACTCCAATAATTCATGGCCGATCTCGATTGAGATTGATTACCATCAGCCTTTGGATGTTGCTGTGCTTAAAGATAATAACTGTCAATCAAGCAAATCGTTGGATTTGGTAGTATTAGCCAGTGTGATTGTTGATAAAGTAAGTACTGGTGGACTCCTCATCAAGAACAAAATTTCACACAAATTGATCCTCAATGACTTTATCGAATTTGGAATAATCAATGGTTACGAGGTCGCTCAGTTTGAAAAGTATAAATCTTTTGCAAATTATGAGTATTGTTTGGAGTTACTCATGTTTAAGTATTTGATGGACGAGAATGATCAGCTACTTGAAAGATTGACTCAGCTTATTCAAGCAAGTGATAATTGGGAGTCAGTGTTTGTGAACTGTTTGAGAAAGATTGAAGTAGGTTACTGGAACAAATTTTTTGAGGTTTCGCAGACTACACCAGTTGAATTTATGAGTCGATTGATTGAACTGGATAATGTTACCTTATGCTACAACTACTTGATAGTGTATCTTAATTTTAAACGAGAGGATGACGAAAATTCTCGTGGAACTTTAGATTCTCAGGATAGAAAGACGATACTTCAAATTATGAATATGCTAGACAGAGCCAAAAAATGGGATTGGTGTTTCGAATTATGCCGCTTCATAAAGTTATTAGAGCCCTCGGGTGAATTACTAACGGTGATACGTGAAAGTTTCGGGACTTCGTATTAAAATCGTAAAAATGAATAAATAGTAAATTTTGCAATTTGAGTTTTGCACGCTTTTCCAGCCAACCAAATTTCGTTCTTTAGTGAGCATCGACATATCATACAACATCAACATTAAGGATGACATTAGCCACTGAGTTTGCCGAGACCACTCGTCGGTCACTTACGAACACTGAGATGAGAACAAGGGTATTACACTTATACCGTAAATACATTAGATACTCTAGAGAGTTTGGTGACTTATACGAATTGGATATGCCTGTTGCCAACATCAAGACGAAGATCAGACAAGAGTTCGAAAGACAAAGATACGTCAAAGACTTGGGAGTCCAGAACGTTTTGTATTTAAAGGGCCAACTGGAGTTTCAAGAATTGGTTAACTTCTGGAAGCAACAATGTCATGTTATGAGGTACTTTGACGAACAAACCAGTTACAACAAGATAGACAAGAACGACTTTGTAAAGAACTTCTTAAGGGGCAACTAAGTGCTCTAAATTCTGCATTATTTATTTTGTTGTATTCAATAAATTCCAATTATCTGTATTTTCTTCAGGTCAAGGTATTTTAGTACTTTATTAGTAAAACCTATATAACCAAACATTGCATAAAACGCAAACGATCTACATAATTATCATTCACAAAAAGGAAGAGGTTATAACAAAATTAAAACGCAACTTGCTTGGGGTATTAATATGTATATGAAGCAAAATTCAAGGACAGAAATAAACGGAGGTAATGAGCTGGCTAGATTATTCCAAGTGATCTTCCAATGGAGCTTCGTCAGCGTAGTCCAATTCTTCTTCTTCAACACTAGCCTCTTGGTATTGTTGGTATTCACTAACCAAGTCATTCATGTTGGATTCAGCTTCCGTAAATTCAATTTCATCCATACCTTCAGAAGTATACCAGTGCAAGAAAGCCTTTCTTCTAAACATAGCACTAAATTGATCGCCAACTCTCTTAAACAATTCTTGGATCGAGGTAGAGTTACCAATAAAGGTAGCAGACATGTCCAAGTCCTGTGGTGGAACAGAACAAACAGCGGTTTGCACATTGTTTGGAATCCACTCCACAAAGTGTGACGCCATTCTGGTTTGAACTTTGTGCATTTCATCATCGACTTCCTTAACTGAAACCTTACCTCTAAAGAAAGCAGCAACAGTCAAGTATCTACCATTCATTGGGTCCGAGGCTGCCATCATATTCTTGGAGTCAAACATTTGTTGGGTCAATTCAGGAACAGTCAAAGATCTGAACGACTTGGAACCAATAGAGGTCAATGGAGCGTAACCAACCATGAAGAAATGTAATCTAGGGAAAGGAACTAAGTTGACAGCCAATTTTCTCAAGTCAGAATTCAATTGACCTGGATAACGCAAAGAGGTAGTAACACCCGACATAACGGAAGAAACCAACTTATTCAATTCATCGTAAGAAGGGGTGGCCAACTTTAAGGTTCTTTGACAGATGTTGTACAAGGCTTCGTTATCAATACAGAAGGTTTCATCAGAATACTCAACCAATTGGTGGACGGACAAAGTAGCGTTATATGGTTCAATAACAGTGTCAGAAAGTTTTGGAGATGGAACAACAGAAAAAGTAGCCATCATTCTGTCTGGAAATTCTTCTCTAATCTTGGAGATCAATAAGGTACCCATACCAGAACCAGTACCACCACCCAAAGAGTGAGTGATTTGGAAACCTTGTAAGGAGTCACAGCCTTCAGCTTCTCTTCTAATGACATCCATAACAGATTCAACTAACTCAGCACCTTCGGTGTAGTGACCTTTGGCCCAGACATTACCAGCAGAGTTTTGACCAAAGATGTAGTTGTCAGGTCTGAACAAGTTACCAATACGGGAAGTCTTAACATTGTCAATGGTACCTGGTTCCAAATCAACCAAGACTGCACGAGGAACGTACTTTCCAGAGGAAGCTTCGTTGAAGTAGACGTTTAACTTGGCCTTTTGGAGATCATCCAGTCCGTGGTAGTTACCGTTGTTGTCAAGACCATGTTCACCACAAATAGTTTCCCAGAAAGCAGCACCCTATTGGTTAGTAAATAATTCAAGCACAATTCAATTGATTCCTATCTTGTTACTTACAATTTGGTTACCACATTGACCGGTGGATAAGTGGATCTGTGTCGGTTAGTATTGTGGTGTCTAAAACGGATGGAGGACACGAGACTTCAATAAGTTGAACTCTGGTGGGCTCGTGGCATCGTCTGTGCCGTTCTGTCTTCATGTATACATACAATTTCTCTCATTCTGTCAAGTTAACAAGTGTTAAGGGTAGAAGTTGCTTGTAGAAAGTAATATCCACCTTGCAGCGTTTTAACGGTGTGTTGATTTCGTCTAAACCAAAACAAAAAAAGCTTTTTTGTGCTACGCACGAACCAAATATATGTTTGTTTTTTTCCCAAAAGGGAAGGTTGAGATTTAATAGGATAAGTTTTGTAGGGTTAAAGTAAGAATGGGAGGTCAGGTCAAGTCAGTACAGCAAAGTGAGATGATACAAATTAAGTATTGACTTGTGGTTAGTTTAAATGACTACAAAATAGAATTACATGAAGTTGCCAACAATTATTTCATACAAAGTAATTTTCTGCAAATATCTGCAAAATTAACAAACGTGATCAGGGATTTTTATCATTCCTTTGATCAGTTTAATTTACAAGTACTACAATATTGTAAAATAAACCCACAAACAGCCATTATATCTTTTCTACCTGAAACCACAAAAAAAGGAATTAGAAGAGGATGAGGTTTAACATTCTTTTTATGGGTGGCACGATTGGAAGTCGTTTTCGTGTCGCGTTTGGTGTTCGTATGTATTTGAATGTGGGATAGAATGGCCGCAGCTTTCCTGCACAAACACCACCAATATATCAAAATTGCATTTGCTGTTCGATTAAGTTATCGTCCTAACCATGTCTACTACACAGAACCGTACGTTCGAGTTTCAGCAATGTGTAACTTCGTACGATAAGATCAATAAGAAGCAGAACAATACTAGGCCCAAAAACGCAGCGGCAGCACCTCCCAAGAGGTCTAAGTTCAGTCAGCAGGCGAGTATTATTGCCAAAGATATAGTGCATGTTACCGACTTGTTGAGCAAATTGGCTTTGCTTGCGAGGAGGAAACCTTTGTTTGATGATAAACCGATTGAGATTGGAGAACTTACATATGTTATTAAACAAGAAATCTTCAAGATAGAACAGAATATCCAGAACCTCCAGAAGTATAGTAAGGGAGACCATAGCATTCAAATAGACTTTCAGACATCACAATTTTCCAAGAATGTGTTGAACCTATTGAATTCCAAGATGAAGAATGTTAGTGGAGAGTTTAAAAACGTATTGGAGATTAGACAAAAGAATGAAATCTTAAACAAGAACAGATCAGAAAACTTTTTGCTGGCTACAAGCCACCGCACCAACAACAACCAGACTCCATTAAATGATGGTACTAGCAACTTACAAAATCTTGGAGAAAATCCATACTATATGGCTGCACAACGGAAGGAAACTCCCCAACCATACGATCCAGACATGGACCCTGAAACTTCTGTACCTTACTCTGACGGCGAATTCTTGTCGATTCCTAGCCAAACACAACAGATGCTTTTGATGGAAGAGCAAACAGGTCAATACTTACAACAACGGAACCGTGCTGTCGAGTCGATCGAATCGACTATTAATGAAGTGGGCAACCTTTTCCAACAACTTGCTACCATGGTTAGTGAACAAGGAGAGCAAATCCAGAGAATAGATGAGAATGTAGAGGATATTAGCTTGAATATTACTGGTGCTCAAAGAGAATTATTAAAATACTATGCCCATATAACAAGTAATAGGTGGCTCTTCTTGAAGATATTTGGTGTGTTGATTATCTTCTTTTTGTTATGGGTATTGGTTAGTTAGGTGTGATAGAACAGAACCTTCTACGTCAAATGTGTAAAGCACCTTTTAAGGGCCAAATATGGTGTAGGGGCCTTATCTTTTGTGGGTCGTGTACTGGTGCTCAAATTTGTCTTGTCATTCTCAAACAAAAATCACCATTGTAATCTCCCTGCCAGATCCTTGCAGTCAGATAAAATAGAGTAAGTAAAAGTGGAGTCGCGGTTAAGTGTATGGTGAAATCAACTAACGTTTTAGAGAAAGAAAGAACAATATGTGGAACTACTTATTTGGAGGCAATAAACAGCAAAAAAAGGAGCTTTCGAAGAAGGCAATTGTGGAGTTGCGGGAACACATCCAGACACTTAACAAGAAGCGGGCTCATTTAGAACTGCAGATGGCAGATCAGGATACTGCTGCTCGTAAATATATAACCAGCAACAAGACTTTGGCTAAGAATGCTTTGAAGAAGAAGAAAGCGTACGAGACTAACTTGATCAAGGTGGAGAACCAGATTGAGTCATTGGAAACACAGTTAACTGCGATCGAGGGTGCTAACTTGAACTTAGAAACCATGAAGGCTATGAAGCAAGGAGCCAATGCTATGAAGCAAATACACAGTGAGTACAATGTTGACAAGGTCGAGGAGACGATGGACGATATTCGTGAACAAGTTGAATTAGCCGATGAGATCTCGGAAGCTATTTCTAGACCTGTCAACAGCGAGTATGTTGATGAGGATGAGTTGGACGAAGAGCTCGCTGCATTACAAGAGGAAGAGAACGCCAAGAACGCTGTACCAGTACAACGTGCTCCGGCTCAAAAGGCACCCGAACAAAGCCTACCAAGCTTCCCTACAGTTAACAAGACGATACCACAAACAGCAGCTACTGAGGATGACGAAGATGAGGAAGCTTTGAAGGCATTACAAGCGGAAATGGGCTTGTGACTGGACCCGACCCTCGCCCCCATCCTCCCCGTTGAATTAGTCACTTATCCCCACTCCCTATTTTTTCCAAAGGGACCTACATTATCATTCTTTGGGACCCTCACTTTTAATTCATGTATTCATCTTGGTTGGTGTTTTTCCTCTATTTATAAACCTTTAGAATGGGTAATACGATGATAGCCTTTTTAATGTCTTGCATGTAAAAAGAGGGTGGCCAGGCCGTAAATATTTTTAGAAGATGGGGCCTGCAGATTAAAAAATTCTTTTTTGCTTTTTTCAGTACTAGTGTGACAATATCATCTCATTGATTTCTAGTGTATTCTAGCACGAAATGTTGAAGAAGGATACTGCAGTAGTGATTAAGCGGTTGAGGTTATACACCGGACTGACACGGGTGTTGCCACAAAGAATATGCCGCAATATCGTAACGGCGTCTTCACATCTGACATCTGAGTTTCCCGCATACAAATCATTCCTAGATGACTTGAAAAATAAGAGAACCGAACTCGGAGCAAGACCTTCGTTACATGGCAAATCATTTGCTGAGATAGAAAGCCAGTCCTTGGATAGTATTACCGACGAACAGAGAAAAGAGGTCACCTGGTCATCACAGTATGATCCAGTGACAAGGTCGCCCTTCGCCAAGGATGTGGTTCATTTGCAGTCATTACTAGATGCCTTGCTCAGCAGTAAGAACTTTGAAAGAGCAGACAATATTCTTAAAGCTATATACCCTCTATTGTCCACTCCAGAATCATTTATTTTCTCCGTCAACAAGTACTTGGAAGTATGGGCACTGGAAGAATCCGTTTCGTTGAAGGATGTCCAAAGCTATGTGAATAACATCGAACGCAGATACCCCGACATTGTCTTGAACGATAGAACATATGCAATCTTGCTATCCAAGTATATCGCCTGCGATGAGTCGTATTCCCGTCTTTTATCAGGGTTTTCAGTATCAAAGACAAGAAAGATCTTTAGCCATATTGATATTCTAGGAGTTGAGGCTCTTATGCAAGTCTTCAAGGATGAAACTATTACCGAAAGCCATGTCCCCACTGATTTCATACATTTATTCAGACAGGTGCGGAATCCTGAACTTGCCACTGAAAGTGACGAAATTCCTGAATACTTCAGAGACGAGAGAGAAGAAGTACCAACAATAGAGAAAGACAGTGAAACATTATTAGCTGTGGACTCGTTTGGATTGAAAATAATCAGACATACACTTTTGGGATTAAAAGAGGAGACAGGCTCGGAAGAGTTTGAAAAAATCATGAAGGGCATAGAAAACGAATTAAAGGAACATCTTTTGCATAATAACTCTATAGACAAACGAGATTTCTTCAAGTTGTATCAGGGGTTGAAAACACAGGAACAACGTGAAAAGTTTAATGAAGCATTGGATCTTTTTAACGAGGCCAGACAAAGACAGTTGGAAGTTAGAGGTGTGGACGGAGCCAAGGAAAAATGGAAGCACGAATTTGAAGATATGCAAAAGAGAGGTGGTCTTTCCCTCAACAAGGGTTTGAATGCCCAATTATTCAAATGGTATTCGGAATTTTTGCCCTATTTGGAAGAAGAAGTAGCTCAATGTCGAGCATTATTGGAGGGTAAGGAACCTGAAACAAAACTTCTGCCTGAAGAAAAGCAAATCCGCAAAGATCGTGAATACTACGCACCTTACTTGGTCCTTGTACCACCCAAGAAAATGAGTGTTATCACCATTCTCGAGCTATTGAAATTGAACTCGACTGGTGGCATTATAGATGGGATGAGAGCAGCCCGCGCACTTATATCAGTTGGTAGAGCCGTTGAGCTTGAATACCGGTCACAAAGTTTACTCAACACTGAGAAAAAGACATATTCCAAGAAGGTTAAAACCACCAACCAGTGGAAGAAGTTGTTGAGACAGAAGAAAAATGTTATTCTTGACAATCCATCACAAACAGGGGAATGGAGTTATACCATTTATGCCAAATTAGGGTCGGTGTTGACGTCATTATTGATGCATGTGGCCAAAGTACCCGTCAAAGGGGTGGATCCTACCACAGGTAAAACTGTTTATGGAGTTCAGCCTGCCTTTCATCACACATATCAGTTCCATTCAGGTCAGAAACTTGGGGTATTGAAGATTCACAAGGAAGTTGTCCGCCAGTTAGCAGGAAAATCAATGAGTAACTGTGTTCAACCACAGCTTCTTCCTATGTTGGTGCCTCCTCGTCCATGGTCAACTCACAATGATGGTGGTTACTTGTATTCACAAACTGCATTGGTTAGAATCAAGGATTCACCAGAAACATCTGCATACTTACGAGCTGCTTCAGAAATGGGTAACCTTGATGAAGTATACGACGGCTTAAACGTCTTGGGTAATACGGCATGGACAGTAAACCGTGATGTGTTTCAAGTGATAACTAGATATTGGAATACAGGCGAGAAGTTTTTGGATATTCCACCAATTGTTATCGAACCCGATTTGCCAGCTCCCTTACCCTTAGATGCCGAACCTGGCCAAAAATTCGAGTACCAAAAGAAGGTGAGACAAGCTGTCAACTATGCTGCCTCAGCTAGATCACAGAGATGTGATACTAACTATAAATTAGAAATTGCCAGGGGTTTTTTGGGTGAAAAGCTTTTCTTCCCACACAATGTTGATTTTAGAGGTAGGGCGTATCCATTATCTCCCCACTTCAACCATTTGGGTAATGACTTGACTAGATCACTCTTCTTGTTCTGGGAGGGCAAAGAAATTGGTGATGCCGGGTTGAAGTGGTTGAAGATTCACTTGGCCAACGTTTATGGTATTGACAAGGCCCCATTGCAGGAAAGAGTTCAGTTTGTTGAAGAAAATCTTGAAAACGTTTTTGAATCGGCAAAAGATCCATACGCAAAGGATGCTTGGTGGTTAAAAGCAGAAAAGCCATGGCAGACTTTAAGTGTGTGTTTCGAATTGGCCAACGCTTACAAATTGGATGACCCAACCAAATACGTATCACATATGCCTGTCCACCAAGACGGTACGTGCAATGGATTACAGCATTACGCTGCGTTAGGTGGTGATGTGGAAGGTGCCAAGCAAGTCAACTTGGTTCCAGCTTCAAGACCACAAGATGTGTACACATATGTTGCCAACTTGGTACAAAAGAGAATTGATCAAGAGGCCGAGGATGGTGATAAGCATGCCATCTTTTTGAGGGATAAAATTACCCGTAAGGTGGTTAAGCAAACCGTGATGACCAATGTGTATGGGGTTACCTTTGTGGGAGCTGCAGCCCAAATCAAGAAACAAATTGACCATTACTTTGACAAGGACGATACCGAAGATGCTGGACAATATGCCAGATACTTGACGCTCCATGTTTTTGCTTCAATTAGAGAATTGTTTGAAGGTGCACACTTGATTCAAGACTGGTTGGGTGAAAGTGCTAAGCGGATCTCCAAGTCTGTTCGCATGGACTACGACGAGGATACATCAAAGAATAATGGCAACAAGCCTAACCACCTTTCATCCGTCATTTGGACTACCCCACTTGGATTGCCTTGTGTTCAGCCTTACCGTGTGACCAAGAGTCAATTGGTGAAGACAAATTTGCAGGATATCACGATTTCTGATCCATTTGGAGCTTCCCAAGTAGATGCTAGAAAGCAACAGGCAGCATTCCCACCTAACTTTGTTCATTCACTTGATGCTACCCATATGTTGATGACTTCTAAGGCGTGTGGTGATGCTGGATTATCGTTTGCAGCTGTTCACGACTCGTATTGGACACACGCTGCTGATGTTGACAAGATGAACAGTGAAATCCGGAACCAGTTTGTCAATTTGCACAAGGGAAACTTGATTGATCAAGTTCGTGAAGAATTCATGAAACGTTACCAAGGTTGTCTTCAAGTGATTTCGATCCCTGGTGACCACGAAGTTGCCAAGAAGATCAAGGAGGTACGTAGAGACATCGTCAAGAGCTTAGGAAGAGCGTTGACGGTAGCCGACGAGATTTACTTGGAGAAAAAGAGATTGCAGCTTTTGGAATCCAGTGATCCTGCTGTGGTTAAGGTGGGTAAGGAAATGGTTACCACCATCAGTGTAACTGAAAAGTATGACATGAACAAGCTTGCTGTCGGAAGCAGTTCAGCCAAAGCGTTCCAGATCTTGGTTCCTCTTGAGTTCCCCGAGATTCCATCCAAGGGAGACTTGGATGTTGAAGTTGTAAAGGATTCGCTGTATTTCTTTTCATGAGTAAAATGATATAAAAAGACCAGGGGATATCCAACGTGTACCAGCGTCAGATTCCAAGTTGATCCCGAAAGAACAGCCGAGTCATCATTCTCGTCTGTTTACACATGTACATAGATACTGTCAATTAATCTTGAAAGTAACGGGGGTCTTCTTCTCCTTGTTATGGAGCCGAAAGGAGATAAGAATAAGGCTGTAGCACAGAGGAACAGACTTAGTAGTATAAATAAGGAAAAGAATACGCGGTGCAATGACAGGGCTCCAGTAAGATAAACTTAACCCCACAGAATTAGATTTTATTTGAAGATTTTTAGTCCAGTCAAACAAAAAAGAAGAATCGCACCGATTTCTACTTAACATTGAAGTCATGCTACATAGAGGGTGGGCGCGACATGTCCATATAAAAACAGTACCAAAGCTTTATGGCAGTGGTATTGATTCATTGAAGGCTTCAGCTGACATTCCCACGCATGAACTTCTCACCAAATTACAGATCATCAACCATCCTCGTGCCGGCCTCGTTAATTGGACACCGACTGGGCTCAAGATGCTCAAGAAAGTCAGCAACGTCATACGAAAACGGATGGACGATATTGGGTTTGAAGAGTTGAGTCTTTCTCTTCTCTCTCACACATCGCTGTGGAAACAAACAGGCCGGTTTGAGAATGCTCTGGAAACATTCAAAATCCACAATGAAGACTTACTTTTGGTACCTACAGCTGAAGAAGAAATCACAAACTACGCCATTAAAAACGTGGGCAGCTACAAGAACCTTCCGTTGCTTTACTATCAAATCAACCCCAAATTCAGAAATGAGAAAAGGCCTCGTAGTGGCTTGTTGCGGGGGAAAGAGTTTTTAATGAAAGATGCTTATTCGTTCGATATCGATGAAAAACATGCCATGCAAACATATGAGTCTGTCATAGGAGCGTATACCAAGATTTTCACCGATTTGCGTCTTCCGTTTGTCAAGGCATTTGCTGATACTGGAGAGATCGGAGGCTCGTTAAGTCACGAATGGCAGTACGTTCACGGTTCTGGTGAAGATACGGTCTTTAGCTGTGATGAATGTCACCACGTTTCAAACGTTGAAAAGACTCTCTCTTTCCCCGTTGAGGAAGTTTCGGTTGATAAAGTATCGGTCAGGTACTTTGTTACCCACGACAGAGATACCCTTGTATGCGTGTACTATCCGAGCGACCGTGAATTGCAACCTAATTTTATTAAAAACGAGATCCCTGATATTGATTTGCTAGAGACAAACCAAAAGGTGATCCTCGCTGAGTTTTCTGATAAGGAAACATTGATCTCAAAGAGAATCGTTCGTGTCATGGATTCCAGGTTAAATTCACGCTCCAATTTCCCAGATTTCCCCATTCCATTTGTTAATCGGTCTTTGATTACTACGTTGACGGATGTGCCCGTCGTTTCTGCGGTTGAAGGTGAGATCTGTGGACAATGTGAAGACGGCAAGTTGTCCGCACAAAGGGCCATTGAAATTGGACATACCTTTTATTTGGGAGATAAGTATACTCGAGCATTATCTGGAACGGTCGATATACCTGGTGATGATGGGAAAATGGAAACGAGAAACATGAGTATGGGCTGCTACGGTATTGGAGTAAGTCGGATCATTGCTGCGGTGGGCGAAATCAACCGTGATGAACGTGGATTGAACTGGCCTCGTATCATAGCTCCATGGACGGTTACTGTGATTGACCTCGGTGACAAGAAAGAGCTTTATGATGCGTTAGATGGTGCCGGAATCGATTATCGTCTTGATAACCGGGCCAAAATTGGGCTTGGGAAAAAGATTCAACAGTCCAACCTCTTAGGGATACCTCTTACGCTTATTGTTGGCAAAAAGTATCCTTTGGTAGAGATTGAGGTGCGTGGTAAGAGATATTCGGACAACGCGTTGCGGTGGAAACAGGTGTTTAGAGAGCGAACATTTGAGTGGGAAGTGGATTATGATGGAGAAGGACGCGATGTCAAGCATTATGTACATATGGATGGAGTTTCTACGGTCCTTGATATTTTGTTATCAGATATGTAAATAGACGTTTATTATAACAGAAGTGAAGTGAATCATGCAGTGAACTTACCAGTGATCTTAGCAAAGACGTGCAAGATGATAACGGAGAAGATGAAACCAACAGCCAAAAATAACACAACCAATGGGTCAACTCTCAAGCCTTGAGCTTCATCAGTAAAGATCTTCATCATGGTGGAAGAAGAACCACCAGCACCAGCTTGTCTGGTAGACAAAGGCATGGCATTGGAAGATTGAGCCTTCTTGTCAGCAATAGACTTTCTCTTAGCAGCACTTCTTAAACCCCCAGGAGCAGCAGACTATGCTTGGTTAGTATCGAAGAATCCTGTCTTTAATGCAACCCGACTTACCATTTTTCGTGGTTGATTTTATTTATTGTTAAAGCTCCACGTATGAATTTTCAGTTTCTGATAAATTGTTTCGACGATGTTACACAAAACTGAAAGACTAGCTCTAGTACATGGCCAAAAAAAAAAAAAAATAATAATAATAAAATTTCGTTTCTCCCACGAAAAAAAAGTCACCATCCAAAACGTTTCCACCGCTGCGATTTTACCAGTTACTACTTTGTCCTGGAATATTGCTTACGGAAAGCAAAATTTTTTTTTTTGGACATAAGGCGTTGGTTGTATTCTCACACTACCGATTGAATAGTAGTCTTGAAGCATCACCACTTTACACACATTTTACACGACACTTTTGCCTTTTTAAGGGAGAGAGAGAATTTTGTAGCCGCCGATTTCGATTTACACACACTTTTCTACCGCTTCCCACTCAAACCAGCACTGAATATTTTCCCATTCCATATAAAAGCATAAACAGTTTTTCAGTTTAGTGAATTGTTGAAGAACTCGTTCCATAAGTCCAGAACTATCTTGCCCTCAAACATTGCATTATTCCGCCACTTGATTTCCCATCAACGCCGGAACATTTTAATCACGTTTTTTTCCATCGACACTGCGCAGTGAGAAAGACAAGCAAATTTGGTGAGGCAACCTGAACTAAATAGTCATCCACGCCGCTCCAATATCCATCCTATCTCCAAGCCAACCAGTCGAATACGGAGTATGGACCTTAGAAACTTACTGTCTACACCAACACCAACCGACACCAGCGTCATGCAACGTCGCCCTTCATTATCATCGTTATCCTCCGCCTCTGGCTACTCCTCATACGGTGGAGCTGGAGGTGCTAATAACGCTACCAACACAGGCAACAATGGAAGTAATGGCAATACTCCTAAGTTTGCCCACCAGAGATTGTCACAAACATCAAGAAACAACCTCAATCTTCAAAATTCGTGGCTCCAACAACAAACCGTCTCCAACACACCTTCGGCCAACGTTGGTCCATGGGTCGAACAACAACAGCAGCAACAACAGCAGACCCTCAATAGTTTAGACTCAAAGGTTTTGGCTGATGTTTTGCCAAAGGATAAGATCTCGTCTGCTTCCTCGCTTATTCCTTCCACAGGTCCCAACAGTATCAGTGACGACTCCAAAAATAATAACGATCTCAACGACACCAACGATAATGATGATGTAGATAATGACGAACTTATTCCTACCGCTATTGTCATTAAGAATATTCCCTTTGCTATCAAGAAGGAACAATTATTAGACGTTATGACCAAGCTTAATTTACCATTGCCTTATGCCTTCAACTATCATTTTGACAATGGTGTTTTTAGAGGTTTGGCATTTGCCAATTTCACTTCGACTGATGAAACTTCGTTGGTTGTTAACCAATTGAATGGAAGAGAAATTGGTGGAAGAAAATTACGGGTAGAGTACAAGAAAATGTTGCCAGCCCAAGAAAGGGAAAGAATAGAAAGGGAGAAGAGGGAAAAGCGTGGTCAATTGGAAGAGCAACATCGCTCTACCTCTAATGCCTCGTTGGCATCACTCTTGTCTGCAGCATCCACCACGGCTGCTACCAAAAACTTGAGTGTCAATGGAGCTACACCATCAAACACTACCGAAAGGCTATTCATTACCTTGCCATTAAACAACCCCTCATCTGCTAGTCTACCTATGGAATTGAACTTTAACGACCCCGAAACCTTGGAGTTGTACACGCAATTGGTTCTTTACCGTGACGATCTCGCAAAGTCGATTTTTGAGTTGGCGATATCTCCTGCAAATTTGAACTTGAACCACAGAAAGATATTATCGTCCTTGTGTTCGTATTTGAATTTATTGGAGTTATTTGACAATGGATTGATCATTATTAGACGTAAACCAGGATATGTTGCGCAATCGATCACCCAGCAATCGAACTTGCTCAATCAACAAAGCTCTCATCCTGTTCAATCTCAGCTGCAGCAACAAACCCAGCAACTGCAGCAACCACCATCACACTCTTCGTCGATGTTGAACTTAAATCAATTGGGTCAATTGGGTAACCCTACTCACCCTGAATTGTTGAGATCCCAATCGCAATCTGCATTGCCATTGCCTCGTTTGAGACAACAGACTTCTACTCCTACTCAAGCTCACTTTCCACAATATCAAGGTCCTTCCCAGGGAGGCCAGACCCCTTCAGCTCCACAGGGTAGATCATATTCTCTGGCGCAACAGTACAATATGTACCAACAACACCAACAACAACAACAGCAGCAGCAGCAACAACAACAACCAAATGGTCAATCGCATCAATCTCATTCCCAACATGGTCAGCAACAGCAGCAGAATGGAGCCGCTCAGATGAATACGGCTGCTTCTGCAACATTGTTGAGAGCAACCAACAGTGGTAATAGATCATATGCCGAGGTAAGATCGACGCCACCTTTAGGCAACAATTACCAGCAGGGTAACTCTTTAACCGAATCCCCCACTCCTCAACACCACCCTGGTCAATATCAGGCACAGGGCCACACTCACCACCAACATTTATTTCCTACAAACACACAGCCTACAACGCCAATGTCGGCCGATATTGGATCCCGGTTTCAACCGTTTGGGCAACACGCACATCTTGCAGGCAGTTTTAACTCGTTGCTGCAATCACAATTAGGTGACGAGTATGCTGGTGCCCAGGGATCAAATGCTGGTCCTACTACTGGCGGGGATCGTTTGACCAACAAGTTTAATGCGTTGAACTTGAACAATCAAAATCCTTACGATGGAGCCAAGGGAATCTGGGGTCCAAAATAGAATCCCGCCACTTTAATGTAATTTATGATTATGTGTTATGATTATGATAAAAAATGGTGTGGAGGAAAATTTCAACGTTTTATTTATTGTTCCACTTCTCCGGAACTATAATTAACGACGAGCATTCTTTCTTCCACGACGTTTCCCATAATGAGACCCGCAGAAAATCAAATTTTATCACAGAGACTCATCACGTCTTTTTTTTTTGATTTCCTACCTTACTTTTTTTGGCTCGAGATATTTTTTGAGGAGGTTCTTCAATGCTAATGATTTTTATGTATGATAGAATTGAAGAAGAGCTTCCTTACTCTTGTCATCTTATGTTTAGGTATATTATACATATCTCTTCATATTATTATTATTTAAGCCTTTCTTTTCTTTTTCTAATGAAAACAAAACAGAATGAAAAAAATACCCCAAACAAAACTTAGTGGGTAAATGTAACACAAACGACACCAAAAACACCAACAACAGCGAGACTTCTAGTTCTACAAAAGATTGAAAATGGTAATGCGAGCCCCGAGAATTATTTTGAGAATTGGTCACGTGCGTACAAAATTCTCTTCCATCGACGAAACAAACTTGATGAGCCCGTCGCCTCAACGTCAAACAACCACAATCTTCTTATAGTCCACGGTACGAAAATAATTGGCGAGTTCTTGCGAGAATTTACAAGAGTAGGATCATACAACAACCGACTTCGGATAATAACCACCGAAAAGGGAATCGAGAACAAAAGAAAAATACTTTCATTAATCGACGCCGCCGAAACAAACAAAAAAAACGGCAAATCGTGGAACTAGTGAAAAGAGACAACTAGCATAAATTAAAATGGGACAAATCCTTTCCGCACCAGTGGTTGACAAGATTTCCGAGTCTGGTAAGGACTCGCATCTCGCTTTTGGTTTATCTTGCATGCAAGGATGGAGAATCCAGATGGAGGACGCCCACGCCACAATTCTCAACTTGTATGAATCGCAGCGTGTTAAAGAAGCTGACCAATTTGATGATGAAGACAATCGTTTCGTTAGAGACGTTGTTGACAAGCAATTCTTGAATGAAGATGGGAAACCAAAGGACCACGTCGCCTTTTTTGGTGTTTATGACGGTCATGGAGGTGAAAAGGTAGCTCTCTATACTGGAAGACACCTTCACAATATTGTCAAATGTACCAATGCTTTCCAGAAAGGAGACTTTATCTCTGCATTCAAAGATGGTTACTTGAGTTGTGACCAAGCCATTTTGCTGTCAGATGCCATGAAGGAGGATGACAGTGGTTGTGCTTCTACATCGGCCATCATCACTCCAACTCAGATTATCTGTGGTAATGCCGGTGACTCCAGAACTGTCATGTCGATCAATGGTTATGCTAAGGCATTGTCGTACGACCACAAACCTGCCAATGAAGGAGAACAAGCCAGAATCTGTGCTGCCGGTGGTTACATTGAAATGGGCAGAGTTAACGGTAACTTGGCTTTGTCGCGTGGTATTGGCGACTTTGATTTCAAGAGAAATGCCGATTTGCCTGCTGAAGAGCAGATTGTTACATGTTTACCTGATATTATACAACACGAGCTTGACTTTACTGCTGATGAGTTTGTTATTCTTGCATGTGATGGTATCTGGGACTGTTTGACCTCGCAAAAGTGTGTGGAATGTGTCAGAAGAGGAATCTACGAACGTAAAGATTTGGAAAAAATCTGTGAAGAGATCATGGAGTTGTGTTGTGCCCCCACCAGCGATGGTTCTGGTATTGGATGTGACAACATGTCGATTTGTATTGTTGCCTTGTTGGACTACACTAAGGAAGAAACCTTGGAACAGTGGTATGATAAGATAATAGCGCGTGTTGATGCTAACAAGAAGGATGACAACACCTACGGGCCTATTTCTGCTCTGTATGATGAGATGTACAAGGAGATGTATGGCAACTACTATGAGATTGGACGTCAGCTGCAAGGGTCTAGAGCGCGTGATGGTACTTCGTTTGAATACGAAGATGCACCTCAAGATCACGAAGAAGACGAAGCCACCAAGGAAGAGAATGGCGATATGACCGCTGGAAACGGGGCCATCTCCTTACAGAAATTACTTGCCAGTAATGCTATTACCAATGAAAATGGAGTGATTTACTTGGACACATCTTCTGCCCAGTCACTCTTGGCTCATTTTGGTATGGCTGATGTTGCTGAAGAAGAAGCAGAGGAGGATGAAGGTCCCGAGAGACAGATTGAAGAGGAGGTGGATGAAACTGACGAATCCAACAAGGAAGAAGAAAAAGAATAAACAGATGTATGCATCATTTTTCTATTTTAATCGTCATCTTTTTTTTTTCTGTTTGTTCTTTTCTAGGCTATACATTGATGCTTCTATTTTTTTGTTTTTATTGTTATGAGTTATGTCGTTAGATATAAAATAATACGTGAATAGTTAAATTACGGTCAGTTTTTAGTTAGATCTCACCTTGCGTGCACAACTGTTTCCTCTACCGCGTCCCTCTGTAATGGCCATCACCTGGCGACCGCGTTTTCTCCGCGGTCTGGATGTTTGTGGGAGATTTTTCCCAGGTTATCTGCACTCTTTCATCTCACTGGCTCAAGATTCACAACAACCTGGATCCAAAGTCGCCGACCCATTGCCTGGACCCGTGAATAGGCTCCCAGCAATCTATTTTAGCGGTAGAGGAGAGGTAAATCATTCAATTTTACTAAGGGGTAGTTTGTTTTTATTTCAGTTTTTTTTTGTTGTTGCATTAATCGGTTTGGTTCATTGACAGAATTTGTGGTTCCTTTTAGGTAGCCCACTCATAATAAAGCCGCGATGGGAGGAAACCTACTCAACCAAATCAAGATCACCAATAACAAAATCTACTCGGATCTTGACCAGGATCTTGATCGTCATCGCCGAAAACGTAATGCAAATGACTACTCGGTTCAAAGAATGATCAAACAGACCAAGAGCGTCCCCGTACAACAGAATGTACGTTTCTGGCATGAACTAGACTCTTTTTACATTAATATCAAATACAATAAAGTGAAAATAAAAAAGAATCGCTCCAAGTCTTTGACACTACGACAAAATCTGGTTGGACCCAGTAAAGAATTGCCTTATCGCGGGATTCTCAAGTTCCCTGACTGTATCATTAACGATACGGACCCCACCCGTCAGGACAGAGAAAGATTTGAACGCTTAGCAGAACAGGCACGCAAATCCATTGCCATAGCACTACCAACAGAACCTTCGGCATCCCCGACTCCGTTCCAGCCTCATCTATTAACTTCACAAGTGAAAAAGATTGTGTTTCGGAACTACGAAATTGAGACGTGGTATACTGCTCCGTATCCTGAGGAGTACTCTCGAGGAAATGTCCTCTATATTTGCGAGCACTGCCTCAAGTATATGAATTCACCCACTTCGTACAGGCGACACCAACTCAAGAATTGCAATTTTTCAAATAACCATCCTCCAGGTATCGAAATCTACCGTGATTCCGAAGCCAATATCAGTATATGGGAGGTGGACGGACGGAAAAATATAAATTACTGTCAGAATCTTTGTCTTTTGGCTAAATTGTTTCTCAACTCAAAGACATTGTACTATGATGTGGAACCATTCAATTTTTATATCTTGACTGAAATTGATCAAGAAATTCCATCAAATTACCATTTTGTGGGATATTTCTCAAAGGAAAAGTTGAATAATTGCGACTATAACGTTTCGTGTATCCTCACATTACCCATCTACCAGAGAAAGGGCTACGGGAACTTATTAATAGACTTCAGCTACCTTTTGAGTAGACATGAGTTCAAATTTGGAACCCCAGAAAAACCATTGAGTGATCTTGGACTTTTGAGCTACCGCAACTACTGGCGAGTGACGGTGGCACATACTCTACAACAGTTGTATGATAGATTTGGGTCCAATTTTTCTCTTTCCATTGAGATTCTTGCCAAACTTACCGGAATGACACCGTCGGATGTCATAGTGGGTTTGGAGCAGCTAAATGCACTCGTAAAGAATCCAAATACTGGCAAGTACGCTGTGGCTCTTAACATGACAAGGATTAGGCTGGTGATTCAAGAATGGGAACAGAAACTATATATCAAACTCGATCCGACAAATCTTATTTGGAAACCGATGCTTTTTGGACCATCTGGTGGAATAAATTCAGCTCCAGCGATCTTGGTTGGTTCGGCTACGGCCCATAACAACATATCGCAGATTAGTGAGTTTCTCAAGGATGACATCAACAATCCATACTCTTTTGAGGAGGAGGCCCTTAAAGAAATCGAATGTTATCGAGATATAGCCGGGGAAAGTAAAGAGAGATTGGACGAGTTTGTTGTATGTTATCCTGGTGTTAACTATGACCGTAAAGTCCCTATCCAAACCGTTGATGTCAAAGAATCGAATGAAGTGCTTAGTGATGAAGATGACGTCGACGATGACAACGAAGTTGAGGATGAAGAGGATGAGTTAGTGCTTTATGATGAGGATGAGGATGAGGATGAGGATGAGGATGAGGATGAGGATGAGGATGTGGATGATGAAGAAGAAGATGAAGACGGAGGAGAAGATGTCAACGGAGTAGTAGAGGAGGACGCGGATGGAGACAATGACAAAGGAGAAGAAGAAGAAGAAGATGAAGAGGATGACGATGACGATGACGAAGAGCAAAAAATACTCGTATCTAATCCGAAGAGACAAACTATAGCTGCTTCTCCGAGAAGAAGCACGAGGCTTCGCCATTAATGTATTATATCTATGTATTTCTAATGCATGCTAAATATCAAACACTTTAACACTTGTTTCGTATACCAAGTCAATAAATTCTTCGATTTCCTTCTCTTCTTTATAACCATACACATTTGCCATCACTTCGGCTACAAACCCCACATCAACAGGTTCGTTCCTTGACTGGATCAACGGGTACGCGTGCATGCCGATTCTTGTTTCATTTTCGATTTCACGTTTGTTCAATTCTTTGACCACTTCGGCATGTTTTTGAAAGTTCTCCTTCTTGATTGTTGGGAACGGAAGGTACGCGTCAATCTTCAGACTTTTCACTGGATACATCAAGATAGGCAACTCACTTTCGACCTCAGGGTAGTATTTGTTAGGGTATTTAGTGAGGTACTTGTGACTGGCGTGGCTCTTTCTGATTTCACACCACGGCGAATCTGTTTCGATCATGAGTCTTTCGGGAGGAATCAAGGCAGCAACCTTTAAATTCTCCTCTGATTTCAAAGAGCATCCGTTGACACTCACATAGAACCCAAGATCCAAAATCGCCTTGAGTTCTTCTTCTGTTCCAGTGAAGGAATGCACTACCCCAGCACCTAATTTGCCACTGTCGACAAAGGGTTTGATGATAGATACAAAGTCATCACATGCGTTTCTCATGTGCAAGAATAATGGGAGCTTGTACTTCAAAGTACATGCAAGTTCCAATTGCTTTTTGAACATGGTGATTTGTTGTGTCTTTGTAGAACGAAATAGACGGTCATAGTCCAAGCCAAACTCACCAAATGCTCGCACGTAACCCTTTTCATAGCCTTCTTCAGCGATCTGTTTGAGGGATGCAAGTTTCTTATCTACATCTGGTCTCAATTCTTCAGTATATTCCTTGGTTTCTTTGTCTTTCACGTAGAATTCTCTGGCCACAGAACAAGGATGGACACCTGCAGTGGATGTGAAGTTGTTTGGGTATTGCTCGCAGAGATTGAAATGGTCGTGACTTTCTTTGATAGTTGATGCTGTGATCAACATTTTCTTGACATTAAACAAATGAGCTCTTTCGATGACTTGATGCAAATCGGGTGGGTGTTTTCTTCCAGCAGAATGATGGTAGTAACCCTGAAACATCAGGTCGGAGAAGTTAACACCAATATCAAAATAACGCGGTTTCCACATGCTTAATCGTGATGGTAGAACTTTGGCCATACGCTTTATATCACTAGATTTTCTGACTCTTTTTTCTATGACTCTTTTTTCTATGACTCTTTTTTCTATGACGTCGCTCGTAAGTTCTTGAGGTTCGTAAATAGCTGAAAAGTAAATGGCTGAAAAATAAATAGCTCAGCAACTCTACAAAGAGGGCCAATTTGGCATTTCAGGTCGACATTCGTGGGGGATAATTTTACGAATTCGTGCCTCATGAGAAATCTTGGCAAAGTTTATATAAGCCCTGATATTCTGGGGATCTATGGAACTAAAGTCTCCTAACTTTATCATGTCCAAACTCCCATTAGCTGTTCGTAAGAACATCAAAGATGCTGAAGCCGAAAACGAATCTTATTTAGAAAAGATCAATTCTCTGTTGGGCACCCAATGGAAGCTCGAAATCGACTACGCTGATTTGTACGAAAAGACCACCAACGAGGACTACAAACCCCAAATCGGATCGGTCACCAACTGGTACCTCAATGGTCTTGTTAACAGCATCAACGGTTTCATCAGAAAGGACGACATGTACAAGGACGCTTTGGTTGAAGAAGTCTCTGCCAATACCATTTCCGGCTTTAAAATTGTCACCGATGGTCCCGAAAACAACGTGGAAATTGTCGACGGTAAGTTGGTTCTTGTGATCAGACAAAACTCGATCGCTGTCAATGTTGATGATCTCGGCAGAAACTTGGAAGAAATCTTGTAATGTTATATATAATATTTTTAATATAGAAAAGGCTTTGCCTTGTGGCCATTTATGTATCGGTTCCCACACATTGGTTTTAGTGCTGATGCACGTGTCTCCACAAACGGCTGAAATCTCTCCACCAAAACTTTTGGTGGTTTCTCGGGACCACCCACAGCCATTCATTTGCACCGTGTTTGATTGGTGATGAAGTTTGCGGAGTCGCTTACCGATAGTCTTGTACCTGAATGGGAGGATCAGTATGTGGCCTACAAATCCGGGAAAAAGTTGATTAAAAAAATCAAGGAGTACCGGGAAGAAAATGGCATCGAACCTCCCAAGAGACCACGCTCCACCAACGACAGAACCCCGCTCTTGGAGGCCGTTGATTCCGTGAACCAGCAACAATTCACTTCCAGCTTTGATCTACTGGAACCAGCACTCGTGGCCCCGACTCCTGTCAAGAAAAAGGCATCCATATTCAACTTTTCTTCCAAGTCGAGTACTAAAGAGAAGGAACCACAGGGCGAAGTTCAGTTTGAAGCATGGGTTAACGAAGAACTTAACAAAGTTGATATTTTCTTTAGGGAAAAGGAACAGGAGGCTTACGAACGATTTCTTCTCTTGCAAGATCAGCTCTACCAGCTCCGGGACCACAAGACATCTATCTTGAAGGAAAAGCGCCATAGCCATGGATTAGCCACTGATAGTTCTATCATTGGCTATAAAAAGGTTAACAACTTTGCCTACAACACAAAGAATCTTTTTGCCAGTTTAAACCGACTCGAGTTGCCGTCATTGCCGTCATTTGCATTCTTGGACTCGTTCACGACACGAAGACCAAGCGAAATATCCATGAAATCGTCTTTTGAAGGATTTGATCCAAATTATGCGGAGAATAGAATCAGAAATGGGTTGGAAGATATCGATTCCTTGCCGCAATCGGACATCACATCGATAGATTCTGAACAAACGGGCTCGTCTCCCGTACCCATCGAGCATATTCAGATTCAGCCCCAGAATCCGAGTCAGACAAAGCAGTCAAAGAGAAGAGATTATACAACGAAAAAGCAACACTTTGGTGTGCCATATCTTTATGCTCGCAAGCAGCTCAAGGATGCTGTGTTGGAACACTATCGTGCACTTTCCCTCTTGAGTTCGTATCGAGTATTGAACCGCACTGCATTCCGAAAGATTACCAAGAAATGTGACAAGGCTCTCAAAACATCGTTACTGGGGCCCTTCATGAAGAAAATCGATTCGTCATCCTACTTCCAAACTAGTGACTTGGTTGATAAATTAACCAACTATGTGGAAGAACTATTTATTGCATTCTACGATCCAGAAACTACCGATAGAAAGCATTCACTTGAAAAACTCAAGAACATCGCTTACTCGTTGAATCACAGCGAAATGCGCCAACGACTGTTTTATGCTTCATTCTTTACATCCGGCCTTTGTCTTGGGTTTGGGATTCCCTTATTTGTCTTGGGACTTTACGTGGCTCTCCGCCAAACATTGGAAAAGACTTTGTCTGAAGGTGCATTTATGTTGCAGATTTGGGGTGGGTTTTTCTTGTTAAACCTTGAATTCTTACTCTTTGGTGTTAACTTGGCGGTTTTTGACCATTTCAAGATTAACTATAAGTTTATCTTTGAATACGATATGGCTACAACTCTCAACTACAAACAATTTTGGCTCTTGCCATCATTTGGCTTTGGCCTTTTCTCCATCTTGTTCTGGTTCAGTTTCAATAATTTCTGGCCCAAACAGTTTCCGGGACGTGATTGGGCCTGGATCTACTTTGGGGTCGTGCTAGTTATTTTCTTTTGGCCTGGACGACAGTTTTATGCTTCCAGTCGAAGGTGGCTTCAAGTTGCACTCTGGAGATTGCTTCTTTCTGGCTTTTACCCCGTTGAATTCAGAGATTTCTTCTTGGGAGACATATTGTGCTCTTTGACGTATTCCATGGGGAACATCTCGTTCTTTTTCTGCTTGTATGCCCATAAGTGGAACGGGCTTTTGTCAGATGGTCATGATGCCTTGCGTAACAATGTCTGTGGCTCATCGAAGTCGAGACTCATGGGGTTTTTCAGCACGCTACCACTGATCTGGAGATTCTTGCAGTGTGTTCGTCGTTATATGGATACGGGGGATTGGTTCCCTCACTTGGCAAACATGACCAAATATGGAATATCAGCCGTCTATTACTGTTTGTTGAGTGTGTATCGTATCAAGCGATCTGAGCTGCATCGGGTAGCATTTATTGTCATAGCTGTTCTCAACTCGCTCTATACCTCATCGTGGGATATTGTCATGGATTGGTCATTGTGTCAGAGTGGATCCAAGAATGCATACTTGAGAGATCATTTGTTCTTCAAGAAACCAATCTACTACTATTCTGCCATTGTGATCGATGTGATCTTACGTTTCCAGTGGATTTTTTATGCATTCTTCACGGATCAGATCCAGCAATCAGCCGTGACCAGTTTCTGTATTGCCTTGGCCGAGTTGATACGGAGATTCATCTGGATCTTTTTCAGAATGGAAAATGAACACTGTACCAATGTGATTTTGTTCAGAGCCTACAAGGATTCGCCATTACCATATACTGTAAGTGCTGGTGTGGAGAAAGCTATCAAAAAATTGGTTGAACTTAAGTACATTAGTCCATTGGGAGATGAACCAATTGTGCCTGGTTCTCGTGATGTCGAAGCCAGAGGCAATTCAAGAACGACTTCTTACCAAGACAACCTGACGATGCGCCATGATGAGGCTGATCTTGGTATCGACAGACAAGCGACTGAGGTATCTATCGGAAACCAACTTGTACGTCGGAAATCGACATTAACCAACTTTAGCGAACGGTTGCACAAGGCCCACATTAAGGACTTCCAGAGGAAAAAGCATGCTATCTCCATAGACGATGGCGATAGTGATGACTACGATGAAGATGATGTTATTAGTCAGTCACATTCAGGGACAGCAAGCAAATTGCCCTCTTTGAGAGAGGACGGTAACGCATAAGCTAAGTATATATTCTATTTAATATTTAAGACCATTATTGAAGAACTCAACTACAGCAGCAGATACACGGTTCCCTCCTTCAGTCAACTCGAAGTCGTTTTCGGAGGGAGCAAACGTAAGACGTAAGAAGTTGATTCTTTCTTTACTAAATTCGGCATCAACAGCCATCTTGGAGCCAAGTACAACCTTCACACCATGCTGCAAAAATTTGTAGTTAAGCAACTTTAACTTGGCAATTGTATCGGTTTCTGGTGGGAAATTAACAATAATGGATGCAAACATTCCTCCATCCGCACCAAGGATTCTGATGTAGTTGTGACGAAAGGCTTCGGAATTTACCAATGCGTCGACCAAGACATTTCTTCGATGAGTGTAGGCTAGTCTCATCTTTAAAATCCACCCTAGCCAACCTGAAATGCCGCCAAACTTTTGGTAAATGACGTCAAGTAGGATAAATTGTGAGGCTCCTGATGGGGCTCTCGTGACAATATCGGTATACTTTTTAATTACCAGGATGAGGTTCTTATGGGCCACAAGAAACCCAAGACGTAATCCAGGAGCAAATACCTTGGAGAAAGTGTCTAGGCGTACCACTCTTCCCTCAGTATCGAACTTGAGGTAAGATGGAACCAAATAGTTCTGCAAGTACTTCTCGACCGATATCGTATACTGTTTAATATTGGCTCGATCGGGCTTTTCGTAAGGTGGAAGAGTCAAGTAGCCATAAGGATCATCTTCAATGATGATGAAGTCAAACTTGGATGCCAAATTGTATATCTGCTGTCTTGTTTCCGGCAGCTGAGTGATCCCCGTGGGGTTCTGCGCGGTAGGAATGGTGTAGAGCGCCTTTGGTTTCTTTCCCTTTAAATGAGGTGGCAGCCGGTCGTCCCAGTGCTGCAACAAGTCTTCTAAGTAATCCAAGTCAACATCTGGCCGTTTTGAGTCAATAGCAAGTTTTATGGGTACAACAATGCCACCGTTATTGCGGATGGTATTGACAAAAGGCGTAAAAGTGAACTCTTCGACAAGAACAATATCTCCTTCGTCAATAAGAGCATCAGCGACCTTATTGAGACCTTCACCTGATCCTCCAGTAGGAATAACACCCCAATCGGTATAACCTGGTGGGTGGACTGTTTCCACAAATGTTCTTAAGAAGTGCTGGAATGGCTGCAAACCCAAAGTATCGCCATAATTAAATGCCGTAGCCACGTCTAGTGTCGATATGTCATGCGAAGCTTCAACTTGTGGTTCGTCACCAAACAACGAGTCTTTGAACGGATACGAATCGACTTCGATAGTGATGTTGCGGACAGGAAAGAATTGGTGGTTGGGTTTTCCTACTGATAAGAGAAGCGGGTGCGGGTGTGGCACAAACCCGGTAGGAGCATCGTCCCCATCAGATAATCCAAAGTGCTGGTACGACCGCGAGCGTGCTCTTTGTGAGATAAGATGATCAATGGAAGCAGACATGGTTTAGGTTTAAAGGCAACGATCCTCATTATTTATATAAATACTTACGCCATAATCCGCAACTGTGGTGGAGAACTGTGGAGTACCCTTTATATATTCTTTATTATACTATTTTATTAAAGTTACACTTCTTCATCCAAACCTTCGAGAACGTGAGGAACAGCAGGGATCCCGCCGTGGGTAGTTGGTCTGATTCTTGGTGTCGACAAGTCAGCATGGAAATCCTTGATGATCGAATCGACATCGTCAATGTTCAACTGTCTGACATCACCCAACTTCTTGATCTTGGCCGTGACTTCCTTACACTGCTCGTCGGTCAAGTGTAAGTTCAACTGATCGACTCTTGACTTGATGGCATTCCATCCAGTCAACCGGTTGGCAAAGTGGATGTATCTCGTCAACCCGAAATCAGCCGGACTCAAGATTTCATATGTAGATGGATTAGCCAAAATAGCCTTGGCATGAATACCGGCCTTGTGAGTAAACGCACAGAACCCAGTGATAGGGTTGTTGAAGGGGATGTTCACCTGGACAGCCTCGGCAACCAAGTTTTCTATATCTCTCAACTTGTGTACCTTGTACTTGGACAACACATAGTCTCTGTCTGCTGCAATCATTCTGGCCATCAAGCCTCCCAATGGTGTGATCCCGTTTCTTTCCCCAATCCCAATCACAGAAACATCAATCAATCTGGCACCACCCTCCAATGCCGTGTAAGCGTTGGCAATGGCACATCCTGTATCGTTGTGGAAATGGCATTCAATGTCACACTTGACCACCGATTTCAAAGTACGCACCAACTCATACACTTGTCTTGGGTTGGCACACCCCACCGTGTCGGCAATACCCACACGGTTGACCCCAATCTTGTCGACAGTACGGTAGATGTTCAACAAGTCAACCAAATCTGATCTGAACGAGTCTTCGGACGAGAATCTGATTTCAATACCCTTTGACTTGACGTATTCAATGACTTCGATCGCGCTCTCGGCGATATAGTTCATATCTTTACCGTGTGAATACTGTCTCAAGAACTGAGACGTGCCGATAACAACATCAACACCATCAACCCCAGTTTCCACTGCCACTCTGGCGTCGTCCATGTGACATCTGATATGGGTCAAGATCTTGGCCTTCAAGCCCAATTTACAAATGGCCTCACAGTCTCTTCTCGACTGTTCGGAAGCAACAGGAGACGTCAATTCGATGTAGTCAACACCGAAATCGTCCAATGCCTTGGCGATTTCAATCTTCTTTTCGGTACTAAAGAAGGCATTGGCAAACTGTTCACCCTCTCTCAATGTTGACTCGATCAACTGAAAGTTGGATACGTTAGACAAGAAATCTGCAGGATTGGGTCCATATGGGTTGCTATTAATCTTTTCTGCAGAGTGGTGAACATCTTCACTCACCTTAGTGAAACCAGCTATCGAGGACATCGTGCAAAGTAACCAATTGTAGTGTTGATAATATTGATGATTTTTTATCTATATGCGAAAAAAAGGAAATGGGACCAGGCCCGCCGCACCCACAAGAAAAATGCAAGGTTACCTATTTAGGAACTGTTATTATGTGAATCAACCACAACATTATACCGAAACCCACCCCGATTTGAAAAGTCTCTAAACGGAGGATCCTTCTCCACTTCTTCTACTGTTTCTTCTACTGTTTCTTCTACTGTTTCTGGTACTTGTTCATGAAGGTGTACTTCTTGGGTCGGATGGAATCTGAAGCCGCGATACGCCCGTTCACGATGCTGGTGCTGCTCGTACTCCACAGCAGAAATATGGAGTGCCAACTGGATCTGTTCTGCCATTTCTTCTGTCGAGGAATGTGTGGCAATGGTTGCAACTTCTGCGAATGCAGGTGCGGGTGCGGCTGTACGTTCGTCCAAGAGCGACGGAATGGTATCGTAAAAGAAAACATCGTCAACATGCTGCAAGTCCCAAACATCTATATCTGGTGGTAGAAGGTTGAGTTTGGCCATTCTGAGAATAGCTTGTTGAAGATAATAATCACTCTTGATGAGTGATCGGTTGACACGAAGCACGGGGATGGTGTAGCGTGGATCAAACGAAAGCACATCGTGTTTTCTATGGAGACGTTCCTGGTACGTTGGAGGTGAAGGAGAATACTCTTCGGGTCTTCTTGTACGTCTCCGATGCCGTGTCTGGTCACGTCTCGTCTGGTCTCGTCTCGTCTGGTCACGTCTGCGGTCTCCAGACGCTCGTGGTCTTCTGGTTCTCAGATGGGTATTTGGGGGCTGCGAATGCGAATGCGAATGCAGAAGCAGATGCGAATCGGCAGTAGTTCGGCGGCGTCGTGTACCTGTTCGTGTCTGGTTGGACGCTTGGTGGCTTGCTATACTTCGCAGCTGGTGTCCGTTTCTAGTTCTGGTCCCGTTGCTTCGTGGTCTCGTCTCTCTGGAAGTAGGGTTGGGATGTTGGATTCGCGGTGCGGCATAAACCTGTCGCTCGGGAGACAGAACAAATGTGCTGGTGGCAGGAGGAGGTCTGGGCGTCACAGGGGCACTGGATGTTGGTGTACGGTATCTGCTGAAGATACCCATTAAGCTTTAGTTGTCTTTTGCTTTGTTTTGTTGGTTGATTTTGGTTCCTTGTAACAGCCACCTCACTACTATTTATAACACGATCCAATTACGCTTTTGGGAAGTTATGTTCCCCCACCCCACTTCATTAGATACTTTTTTCTCCCTTTGTGCAGTGGTTAGAGCCGCTTGTTTCGTGGTTTGCCTTGCTCTCAAGCGAACGTCAGCCTTGCTTCCTACCTTTGGTGTGACATCCGCGCCACCCCTCCACCCCCATAAAATAAACTTACTGTAAAGAATCGAGAATGTATATTTGACTAAGTACTACTTAACTTACTTCTTGATGTCCTTGATTTCTTGTTCCAACTTGTCGATAGCTTCCTTTTGTTGTTGTAACTTTTCTCTCAATTGCTTCAATTGTTCAGCTTCGTGCTTTTTGATGTAGATGTTTTCTTGCGCCTTTTCTCTGTCGCCAAAAGCATCATTGGCAGCTGGACCGTCAAGCTTAACAGCTCTGGTCATGGAGAAAGAGCGAACAGAAGTTCTGGTGATAGTACGCTTGGCAATTTGAGACAACATTTCGTAAGACAATTGATAAAAGTAGTAGCTTTTTTTTTGGGTTGGTGGTGGAAATTCGGATGAACATTTTGCCCACGCGCATTTATTTGGTTGGTTGGCGGCAGCCAGGGAATAGTGGGCAGATTTTTCCTGCAGATAATTGGTCACGCAGAAATGCCGAGGATTGTTCTAGGTCCCTCTCTCTACCAAACCCACCACTGGAAAAGGGAACCCTCATAACTGACGGGATCGAGTGACATCATTGGCTCTCTCACTTTTTTTGTTATTATACAAACCTCTAAATTATTTATTTTCTATTTACAATGTTCTGTTAGGCAAGTATCTTGCATGCTTGTGGGTACTGGACAACAATCCGCACGCACGAGCGGTCTTGATGGCGTAGGAAAGTTTCTTTTGGTTCTTGGCCGAACAGCCAGTCACCGAACGCGGCAAGATCTGGCCGGTTGACGTAAGGAACCTCGATAATATCTCAGGCATGGTATACAAGGTCTTGGGGTCAATTCCTGTTCTTTCAAATGGATCTGAGAGTTTCTTCTGGTTGAATGCTTTTCTTTCCATATTCAATCTGGTGTTGGAGAAATCAAACGGATCGTATGTTTCACCAAAATTGAATCTGCGTGTAAACTGAGAACTGATCTCGATTGGTGGCTGGCTCGTTTCTTGTATGCTTCTGGCAATACCTACGACATCTCTGGTAATATTGGACTCTTTCTTGCTGGCACTTTTGGTCCATGAAGCCTGGCTCTTCATCTCAGAGCTAGATGGCAATACATTCCGTACACGAACGGTTGTAGCAAACGTCCTCAACCCACGAATCATATTACTGTTTGGGATCCAATCTGTTGGAGATTTCTCGACTTCAAACAAGATTTTTTTTTTGCTTTTTTTGGTAGTGGATTAAAATAAAAATTATAAAAAAAAATTGTATGCCATTCACGTGAGAAACTGGATTTCGGCGACAAAAAAATTAGAAATCACATATCCATCGTTAACCCGACCTCGAACAACGACCCGTATCCACCTCAAATAGCGCTAATAGACGATCAAAATGGGTGAACGTGGACCTGATCAATGGTTAGAGCAGATCCGGAAATGTATTGCTTTGACGGAGTCCGACATGAAACAGCTCTGTGAGCTTGTCAAGGAGCTCCTTATGGAGGAATCAAACATCCAGCCCGTCCAGTCGCCAGTGACGGTGTGTGGTGATATCCACGGCCAGTTCCACGACTTATTGGAACTCTTTCGCATATCTGGCGGTTTACCATCCGATGATAACAATACAAACTACATATTTTTGGGTGATTATGTTGATCGGGGCTACTTCTCGTTAGAAACATTCACCCTCCTCATGGTCCTTAAAGTCAAATACCCTCATAGAATAACCCTCGTACGTGGCAATCACGAATCACGCCAGATCACCCAGGTCTACGGATTTTACGAAGAGTGCTTGACAAAATACGGTTCCACCACTGTGTGGAAGTATTGCTGTCAGGTATTTGACTTCTTGACCCTTGCAGCCATAATAGACGGTAAGATCTTATGTGTGCATGGTGGATTGTCACCGGAAATCAGAATGTTGGACCAAATCAGAGTGTTGAGCCGTGCCCAGGAGGTGCCCCATGAAGGTGGCTTTTGTGACTTAGTGTGGTCTGACCCAGACAATGTTGATACCTGGGCAGTGTCGCCACGTGGAGCCGGTTGGTTGTTTGGCTCCAAGGTCAGCAGGGAGTTCAACCACATTAACAACTTGAGCTTAATAGCAAGAGCCCACCAGTTGGTCATGGAAGGGTTCCGGTACCATTTCAAAGAGAAGGACGTAGTCACAGTATGGTCAGCCCCTAACTACTGCTATAGATGTGGTAATGTGGCTAGTGTGATGCAGGTGGGCGAAAACTTGGAGCCAAATTTCAAGATCTTTAGTGCCGTCCAGGACGGTGATATCACTGCCAAGAATAACGCCAACAAATCCCAGAGAAGTGACTATTTCCTTTGAAGATGTACTATATCCCCAATTGTGCTCCTACCATGCCACATTATATATATTCTCAACCTTTTTGCTACTACATTTCGTTGGACTATAATAATGAATTATGACGTTATAAATCTCTAAGTTTAATATACAAATGCCTTTCTTTACTTTTGATTCTTTCTTCTCTTACGCTTGATACCAATGAGCTTCTTGGTTTCATCAGAGAGTCCCGATTTGGTTTCCTTGTCGGCTTGAGCTCCACCTTTGTTCATGTTCCCCTTCTTCAGTGAACCCTTACGCTTCTTCTTGTCAGGGTTACCAGCTTTTTCTTCATTATTGTCTCTCTTTCTCTTTCTATCCTTCTTGTCCTTCTTATCAGATTTTTCATCCTTGTCATCTCTGGTTCTCGCATGGAATACCTTTTCTCTCCGTCTCTTAAGCACCTGGGCGTTTTCAATAGCAAACTCAACAATCAACTTTCTTCTGGAAATTCCTTCAACCAGAGCTACCTTCTTTTCTTCATCGGTCATACCTTCTGTTATTTCAGCACCGGTAACTTCGTGTGCATTCAACCATCTCAAACCCATCAATGCTGTCTTGTGATCTCTAAACTCAATAAAACCATATCCTCTACTACGGCCAGTCTCACCTGAACCCTTAACTTCCATAATAACCTTGGCTTGCTTAACAACCCCCTTGTGCTTAGCATTCTTCTTCTTGTCGTCTTCAGTCTTTGGTTCAAACTCATTCATTTCATGCTTGAACTTGACCGAGCGATTGATTTCTTCCTTTGACAATGGCTGTCTCTTTTCTTCTTTGACTTCAGTTGCAAACTGGACCACTGCCTTACGTCCCAAAGCCTTCAAAGCCTTGGCATTCATGGCTCTTGGAAGATTTCTGATAGCCAATCTGGTCAACGAAACATGCAAAGTAGGGTTCTTGTTCAACTGCTGGACTCTCAACTTGTATGACTTTTCTCTTAATTCCAAGTCAGTCTTGGAAATGACTTGAGCAAGCTTCGAGTTACTGGTAATTCTACCTTCGTTTAACAAGAACAAGTTTCTTCTATCTTTTTCGCCAGGGGCCTTACCAAATGCCTCTTTTCTCTTTTCGGAGTTTCTTTCGGCCAATTTGGAAGCTGATTGACGGTCAACAGCTGAAGTAATAGACAAAATACGTCCCTGATAGACATATGCGGGAGACACGTCGTCTGCAATCAAGAGAGATGTCGATGCTGTGGAAGGAGCATTGTCCAAACAGTCGGTATAAGCTGCCGCGTCCTTAAATGCAACAAATGCTGAACCCTTAGCCAAACCAGTCTCTTTATCAATAACTGGTAATGCATACTTAACTTCACCGAACTTGGAGAAATGTTCGGTTAAGGAATCTTCATCAGCATCATATGGAATGTTACGCACAAAAATAGAGTACGCTTCTTGTCTGTTACTCTTTTTATATGTTTGCTGTTCTTCTTCTTCTTCTTCTGGTTCGTCATCGGAATTAATTTCATTCAAGTTATCAAAATCATCTTCTTCGTCTTCATCCTCATCCTCATCTTCATCTTTTTCTTCGTCACTTGCTTTAGTTAAATCTTCGTCGTCATCCTCTTCTTCCTCTTCCTCTTCCTCTTCTTCTTCTTCTTCTTCATGCTCTTCTTCCTTTAACAGTTCCCATTTACTCTTTTCAATGGCCAAATCAACTGCGACCTCTCTACCGTCAATCTTCATGCCCACAGACTCTTTTACTGCTCTTTCAGCAGCAGCAATTTTCTTCATGGTAACAAAGCCAAATCCACACATTTGACCACCCTTCTTCTTTGGAACATACGCATCAAATACTGCACCATATTTGCTGAATGCCTTTTTCAACACATCTGGTTTCTTACAAGACCATGGCAAGTTACGAATAATCAAACGAGCTCTCCGTTTCTCCACAGGTACTGCCTTTTCTTTGATTTCTTCTCTGGTCTCCTTTGAGTCTTTCCTATCACGTCTCTTGGCGATGTCCACACGTAACAAACGGTTCATAAACTTGTTCTTTCTGGCTTCTACAAGCGCAGTGAGTGTGTCATCATCTTCAGTAAAAGAAACAAAACCGAATCCTCTGGACTTTTGTTCATCATCTTTGACAATAACGGCATGTTTGACTGGCACGAACTGAGAGAAGAACTCCATCAACTGTTCGGACGTGGCATCAAATGGCACCGACCGTACAAATAAAGTTCTTCTATCCAAACCATCATCGGATTTGGCATCCACTTTGGTCTCTGATTTGTTCTCATCCAACATCTGTGACTTCAATTGTTAAGTATATTAACGACTCTCAGATCCATCACCTTTTTTTTACCGAGATGGTAAAATTTTATCTGCAGGTTGGCGATGCCCCAAATTTTGATTCTTTTTACACGACCAAATACAGTTAATGTGTTTGACTATTCTAATAATTGACCATTGTTCGTGGTCATCTTGAATTCACTCATAAATTCTTTATTGATTGGACATTGCAGGGTTTATTATTCTAGTCTTTTTAAAGAAAGCTGTTATTTGTGGAATCGTTTCCTGAAATTTCTAACACTGACCAATTCTATGATATTTCTCAAAACTTATGACTTGTTTAAACATTGTGTACTGAACGTATCATCACTCGTATGTATTTCCATTCAATATCTTAATCGACTTTAGGTGTGAATCCTTCTCGCAGCCAAAAATTGTCTTGCGCGCGACATCACCAAATATTACACAAAATTCTTGAATGTTTATATTTATTGATCCAGCTACTCTTTATCATAATGAATGAACGGAAAAATGTGCTTCCCAACAGCTATATTCCTGTGCTATCAAAAGAGATGCTTGGGAATATATTAGCTCGGTTACCCAAACGATCATTGCTTGCATTCATATGTGTATGGCCCAAAACCGCTACATCGTACCCTCAGCTCAACAAGGAAACACCAAACCAGAGGGAATGGAATCGTCAGGTTATGGCTGAAGCACGTCGTATAAAGCAGAATGAGGCAAAGTATCATAAGCAAAAGATCTTGGACAAAATCATATATCATTACTGGTCCAAGGGACTCAACTTACTCCAACTATCTCAAGTGGATTGCCAGTTGATTGTCGATAGACCCGGCTCGTATTACTGGGTTCGTTCCACCGTACTTGATTCACATGGCAAACAAGTACCCATTCTGTTGGATCCAAACGTTTTTCTTAAGAACTTGACCAAGCATCTAAGTACAATGTACTATAATTACATTTATGTGTGTCGTCATCCACGATTACCTCTTATCATCATACGAATTCAGGTGTTTGATTTAAACGCACTCTCGGGTGACTCCCAGAGACCACATATCTCGTCCAATAAGCCATACTTTCTAGGCATACCCTTGAATTCTCCTCATGTTATTCACAGTCCAAACAATGATATGATTGCCAACATTGTTCTTCAAGTTGTCCAACTAAGTCTTCCGCAAAACCCAAACAACCTCCTCCAACTAAAAACACCCAAGGGTGAAGCACCAGTACGATCGTTGGATTCCATGCATATACTTCATGGTAATTCTCGATTTGGAAACAGTTTAGGGGCCTGGACTCCATATGCAGATGGTACAGTAGACCTGTTGCCATTCAATGCTATTGAAAAGCACCCTTCCCTCAAACCCAAACCTGCTGAAGCTGTTGATGAAATCACTCGCTTGAAGCAGATTGCAAACTTACGCTTCAAAGGGTCCCACAATGGAGAAATTCAGTCAAAACTCTTGTATGACAACAACAGACCTACCAGGCGAAGTCGAAGAATCATCGACAATGACGATGAAGATGATGAGAACGAAGATAAACAAGAAAAGTCGGAATTTGCATCAATTGCTCCTATTCAATATTCAGAAATCACTTTGAAAGAACAGATAAATCCATCTGACAAAGAGCTCTCGTCCATCAATATAAAACTCATCGGGCTGGACGTCTTTGCAGGACTTCATGAACTTTCGGTTCTAACAACCGACCCCGCAAAAATGGTAATCAACCCAGAAACTATTCCTGGATATCTTACTGGTGAAGAAGGAGTAACTTGTGGGGTAGTACAGAATTCCAAATTCATTAAAAATCAATAATAAGCCTTTAATAGCCCAATCTAGATATATACCCCTTAATAGACTGTACATCTACCTCATTGTCGGCGTTCTCTTGTAATTGGTGTAGCATGGAAATATCTTTGCTCCTGAATGCCTCTGATGCAGCTTGCTCTACATCTTGGTTCTGGAGATATAAATCAATCCTTTCAGTGTACCGTAATGTCTTGCAGTTGCGAATGTACACGGAAATTTGTTCCTTGGGAGCACCTAATTTCAATCCAGCATCCACAAACGGTTTGAAACCAATTGGTGATTTCAAATTTGAATGATCTCTGTTGCCGCATACAAATTGAAATAACCTATCAAACTCCTTTGCTTCAGTATATGTATCGAGTACCAAGTTCCAGAATGTCTCATTAGGAACCAGGAAATCTTTAACAATGGCATTAGCAGGCTTCAATTGATGCATTCCAATGAGATGTTTCAATATTGCAACGATGGATCTGTCCTCGTAGAAACTACTCGAGTAAGTCTCTCCTAATTTCTTTTGCAATTCCAAAACCTCCAATTCACGTTGATAATACTTGTTCATTCTTTTGTTGGATGCTCTGCTCATTGATTTCATTAGCTTCGACTTATAATCATCAAAATAAGACTCTTTTGTAATATTTGTTTTGTCTTTCAAAAAATTCTTTAATCGTGATAAACTGAGTTCCAGTTTCTTGTCTTCTTGTTTATAGTAAGCCTCCAATAGTTTTGGTTCATCATTCCCCAAGTTCTGAACCCAAAAATCACCAATTAGTTCTCCAGTAACCGTCATATTTTCGTAGCCAACTTCAATTCCTTGTTGTTTAAGGATCTCTGTCGATGTATCAGTGATCAAACCTCTTCTCTCATTTTGACTAAGTACTCTAAAGAATTGTGAAATCTTTAAAGTATGTTCAAGATGTACCAATAAAAGTTTAGCCAAATCGTAATCTCCTGATTGAAGTGATTTGATCAATGCAAGCTCCATTTCATCGAATTTGACAAGTTGATGAATCTTTTTATAAATTGAAGGCTCCAAGTTAACCAATAACTTACATAAATCAATTCTTCCCTCTTCAAATGCAACGGCAGAAATCTCTTCTACTGGTATGTAGTTCTTTTTGTCATTGTCAGTGAGTCTCTTGGCAATAACTTTCAACAAGTCAATATCGGACATGTCCAATTCTTTCCTGATCTTATACTTGCACCATTGTATGTAAACCTTATTACGGAGATTCTGCAAGTCTAGAACTTCTATAATTTTCAATGCAAGTAAGTATTGGTTTCTCTTAAGCAACATGTCCAAGATTTGATCCCAGCCAATTTCCAAGAGGTCACGATAGGTGAAAAATAACCCAATATCAGGAGAACGTAATTGGTTCAATACTCTGACATAGTTAAGTACTCTGAGGTATTCCTCTGGGTCATAATAGCCATCAAAGTAAGTCTTTCCAAACGATATTGCTCTCAAGATCTTCTTTTGCCAATAATGACTAGGTTCTTCAAGTGTGACTTCTAAGCAACGGTCGATGGCAGTTAACAAAAGCCCATCAGCTTTAAGAAGTGAAATGTTCGTATCAGCCTTTGCTGAATTCTGGGTAAGTTTATCAATGCAGTCAAGAAGAATAGTACTAGGATGGGTTGATCCAATCTGGTAGAGCTGTCTGCTATGTTCCGGTACTCGATTCAAGTACTCTACTTTTTTGGTAGAGAATACTTTTAGTCCATCTCTTTGGGTGTGAAGAATGGGGATGGTAAATGCCAAGGTGTCGATGTTGTCATCATTTAGTAAGTTGTCAATCTCAAAGTCGTTCTCGTCGTAGATGTCGTAGAAGAATGATACCGATTGTTGGCCTGGTCCTATAAGTTTGACCTCATCTCTGAGAGCCAAAGCGATGGCATCGTTTCCGCACCATTCCACTTGGTATGGTGACGAAGATTCTGATAAGGTATCGTATTCTAGAAGAATACGATCAAATGTGTTGTTGATGACAAAGATGCGGTTCAGGGCCTTATTGTGCAACGAAACGAGGGTTCCGTTCGGAGATGCAGAAACGGTACTAAAAGGACCGTCAGTAAGAAAATGGTCGGTTGTTTCGACTGTTTTCAGGGCAAAGTTGAGAGACAACGACAAGATGGTGGTTTTGTAGCTGACGAGTAAGGTAAGATCGTTCCCTCGAATGATATCAAAGGTATGTGCATCGGCTACATCTGATGCAGGTATGGATATTTCGTAGTTTGTGTGGGTATCCAAGTCAACCACGATGAACCTTTCGGGTAATCTGATGGCCATGTACTGGTTCCATACCTTGATTTGCTGTATGTTGAAGACTTCTTCGCTTTCGTTGCTTTCCAAGTTGGTGACGTAATTCTTGGTAACTGATTTTTCTATTGTTCCCCCGACTTTTTCCAAGGAGATTAAGTTGCTGGAGAACGAGTATTCGTTGAAGTTACCGTAGAAGTCGCGATAGTAACGGTATCGCAGGTCGTTCAACACGAGACACAAATCTTCATTTCTAAAGCAGAAATCCACAATATGGTCTTGGGGACTGTTGTTATAGACAATTGACCATGCCTTGTGGCCACTGGCCATGTAGATATCAATGAGGTTGGGGCTGGAGACGTACTTGGCCGCTAATGCCAACAACGTGGCCTGGGGCGAGACAACAACTTTATAATTCAATTGAAGATTTTCAATGGTCCACAGTAACGTATCATAACAAGTATGGAGACTATAGTACACGTCCTGGAGCTTATGCCAGCCCAAACTAGGATTGGAGCTCATGATTGGGGTAGGTTAGATTTGGATGTGCGACTTCAAAACCAGAGAAAAAAAGACCTGTGGTGCTTTTATCCTTACACAGCACAACGTAAATGGAGTTTGTCACACTTGTGTCTGCCGATAACCACCGGTTTGTGGTGCTTAAACAAGTAGCACTGATCTCGTCTGTGTTGAGAAGCACGCAGGGATTTGAGGAAGGAAAGACGGGAAAGATTGCCCTCGATATGGATGGCGATATTTTGGAATGTATTGTTGAGTATTTGTATTATCAGTACAAGTACAAGGACCAGGCAGATACAGGTAACATACCCGAGTTTAATATTCCTACCCACTGGGCATTGGAGTTGTTGGTCAAGGCAGATTTTTTGGATATATGAAAATCTTCGCCAGACAAAATGCTCTGCAAGTGGGGACCCCCATAATACTTGAACCAACGCTTGCAAGACATACATTACATTTGGAGCAACTTAATCAATGATACAGAAACTAATGACCCCATCTTTGTAGCATACATAGGATACGATAATATAAAACTGTCCTAGTGATCTCCTGTATATATCTCCTGTATATATCTTCTAGTATATATCATGACTCTGGATCAAAATCCCCTTTACCCCAGAATCATATAATGACGCTTTACGAAACTCTTTCCACAGAGGTCGAAACGTTTGTGGATGCTGGCAATGATAGTATCAATGCGTTGTTGGCAGACTCTGACGCCTTTCTTGACGACTTGAAGAACTTGGAGGCACTGTTACTTGTGGAGACGCAAGCTCAAGTGCTGTTTGATAAGATTGAGAAGTCGGCCACCAACTGGCACAAGAAGTCGATAAATAGACTCAAAACATACAATAGCGCCATCAACAAGTTCCAGAAGAACATTCTAAACAACCCCAAGTTCAGTGTCGACTTGGATGACGCATACAATTACCCTTTACTACTCGATAACTACCCTGTAACCGCGCCTTCGGACCAGGTATCTGATCTTGACCGTATCAAAGCTGAAAACAGAGTAGAGCTCATTCAGGCTATTGCACTCCACTTGTTGAAGATTGGTCAGTGTGACATTGTCAACGATATTGTCCAGGAACTATCGCCCGAGGTAGCTGTTATAGACGAGGCATTGCTTGGTAAGTTTGAGCTACTCAAAACAATAGTCGATAACATCGTGTGTCACCACAACCTCACAATCCCATTACAGTGGTTTGAGGAGAAATACAACGAGGGGATCGAGCTGGGTGGTGGCTCTGAATACTCGGCCATCGAGTTCAAGTTTCACATGCTCCAGTTTGTGCTCTTGCTAAAGGGCCCCTTGCTGAAGCTAGATAATGCTCTACAGGCCTATATGTATTCCAAGGATAAGTTCACGCCATTCTTGAAGGATTACACCAGCGAAATATCTGCCTTGATGACGCTTATTGTCTTCCATTCGACCATGAACAACGATAAAGGAGGAGATCAACAAGGTGAAATTTCCGGGGTTTCCATGGACTTTGTCGAGCGGGTCCAGCACAGTTACGTTGCTGATGCTGGAAAGCGCACCGACAGTGAGTCCAAGTTCTTTTCCGAACTCTTGGCCAACTTTGATCGTATTCACGACTACCAAGCGCTCTTTGTTAACTTATCAAATGAGTTTATTTCAGAGTACTGTCGCAACTTACGTCTCTCCAACGACTCGTCGCTTTTCCAGAGTATTTTGGCTGGATTTATCTACTTGCCCAGTTTCTACAAGTATAAAAAGATCCAGCTGAAGATTAAAGCATCACCAGACGACAATGAATCACCCCACCAGAATGTCGCCAATTTGTGTGTTAGTGGTGTTCCTGTCATTGTCAACTACGAAGCCACGCAACAGTACGATCTTCCATTCCAGTTACCAGACACCCTGCGGTTCTTTTTCAACTACCATCCAATCTTTGTTTGTCCTGTTTCCAAAGAACAATTGGTTCCAATTGCATACCATGAGTCCGAATCCGAAGCTCTCGACTCCGACAGAAAACGCAAAAAGAGCCTTGAGCCTGAGATGCGCAATCTGGTCGTGGTGCTAAACTTCTGTCAGCACCTTACCCTCAAGGAAAGTGTGTGGCAGCTTTCCAAAAAGGGCACAGAGATCTTCAAATGTCACTACTGCTACAAGAAGCACAAGTACACCGACGTCACCGATGCATACTTTATCGACTTGTGACGGAAGGTACTGTGCAGAAAACCAAAAAAGTTTTTTTTTCCTACTTAAACACATTAAAGATAATCATCCCCGAATCATCATAAAATGGCTCCTTTCAAGGAGGAAGAAACTTTGGCATTGATATCGAGCCAGAAATCGATATTGGGTAATCCATGGATCCCGATTTATCAAATTGACTGTGATTTTGACTCCCATCACTTTGAATCAGCAATGTCCAACTTGATCAAACAGCCGAATATCAACAGTACGGTGATCATGAGGGCCGATATCCTCAAGGAGAACATCTATGATCCCGAAAAGGGCGAATCGACCTTTGTCAGTACACTTATCGACCGTGATCCCGAATTCCCTTCTTCGGGCTCGGGAGATGATGTCGTACTTTATCGTGATTTGCGTGATGTGACGCTTCGGTCGATTCCGTTGGAGCACAGTGGTATTGCAGTCAAGCCAAAAGTTGAGATCATAAGAAGAATCATTCCTCGTAACCCATACAAGGATCATATCATCAACCAGACGTGTTTGATTTTGAACTCGAACGATGGTGCTTCTGTGCTCGTGGTGTACATTCCTCATATCAAGTCGTCAGACGAAGTGCCGTTCTATCTTCCTCCGGTGTATGGAGTGGGAATTCTCTATCATAACCGCACGATTTCGATTCAGTACTTGCCATTCGACTATGACAATGCTGCTGCATCCAATGGTCCCGCATTACGTGAGCTCGATGCGACATCGCGTCCGATTCGAACGGCGCTCCGCTTGCTCCAGACATCAGCAAAACACTCACTTGGTGCAAAAACAGGGTACGAGAAACGAGTCAACCACGACTTGGTGGTACCGAAAGTTGCGTTCCAGAACCGATACATCAGCTTGAAGAAGAAGTATTCGTCGGACTTGGTTAATCTGTGGGTAGAGAGCACCGACCCCAAGAAACATGTATTTGAGGACTTGGCTATTGCGGCATTCATGATAGAGTACTGGAATCTCAAGTACCAGGGAAAGGATAAGTTTGAGTTCCGTGACTTGGGGTGTGGAAACGGGCTCTTGGTGTATATCTTGATAATGGAAGGATACAAGGGTCAAGGGATCGATGCTCGTGCTCGTAAGTCATGGGCCACATATCCACAAACGGTGCAAGACAATTTGTTGGAGAAGATAGTCATACCGAGTGTTTTACTAAAGCCACATCCTGCGGTCACCAAGATGGCGCCTGATGTTAGCGATAATGGGCGTGTTTTCCAGACCAACGATACCTTTCACACCTCGGCCCAGCTTCTTGCTTCTTCACGAGTGTGTACCACGGAAGAATTCCCTGCCAATACGTTTATTATCGGAAACCATTCGGATGAATTGACGTGCTGGATTCCGCTCTTGGGGTTCCCGTTTTTTGTGATTCCGTGCTGTTCACATGCGCTTTCAGGAGCCAAGGTGAGGTTTGTGCCTATTAAAGGTGGAGGGCCAGCATCGGCGTATGCAGCATTGGTGGGACATGTGGCGGAGCTTGCGGCTTTGATGGGGTGGCAGCTGGAGAAGGAGATGTTGCGGATCCCCAGTACACGAAATACCGCGATCATGGCCACCACAAAAGTGCCGGCATTGGTTAATGAAAGTAACGAGATCAAACAGACTCGAGTGTTGGATATTTTGAGTATAGAAGGTGGTGCGGAAGGATGGGTGGAAAACTCCATGGCATTAATGAAAAAGGCACCAAGAAATCACTAGAAAGGCTACAAACAGATAAGCACCATTTTACGGGTTATATATAGAGAGAGAGAGAGATTTGGTAATGAATATAATGATTCAGTAATCGTACTGATTAACTTTCTTTTTTTTTTTCTCAAGTTCAAAAACCAGCAACAACATGACTGGTTCTTCATCACAGTAAGTAATACAACAAATGGTGCTTCGATCGTACTAACTGGTAGATTCCAACAGTTGGAGAAGCTTGGAGAAGGAACATACGCCACGGTGTACAAGGGCCGGAACCGCGCCACCGGAGCGTTGGTCGCTCTCAAGGAGATCACGTTGGACTCGGAGGAAGGTACGCCTCTGACTGCCATCAGGGAGATCTCACTTATGAAGGAGTTGGACCACGAGAATATTGTGACTCTATACGACGTGATTCATACAGAAAACAAGCTTACGTTGGTGTTTGAGTACATGGACAAGGATCTCAAGCGGTACATGGAAGTCCATGGCAGCCAGGGTGCGTTGGACTTGAAGATCGTCAAGCTGTTCATGTTCCAGCTCCTCAAGGGAATCATGTTTTGTCACGATAATTCGGTGTTGCATCGTGACTTGAAGCCCCAGAACTTGTTGATTACAGAAAAGGGTGAGCTCAAGTTGGGCGATTTCGGCTTGGCTCGTGCCTACGGAATCCCCTTCAACACTTTTTCCAACGAAGTGGTGACTTTATGGTACCGTGCCCCTGACGTGTTGCTTGGTTCAAGGGCCTACACTACGTCCATCGATATATGGTCGGCTGGTTGTATTTTTGCGGAAATGTGCACCGGGAAACCTCTCTTTCCTGGTACTGCCAATGACGACCAATTGATCAAGATCTTTAGACTCATGGGTACTCCCAACGAACGTACATGGCCAGGTATCTCCCAGTACACCAACTATAAGAGCAATTGGCAGATCTACGTGCCCCAGGACTTGAGGTCCGTGGTACCGGGTCTCGACTCGATGGGCTTAAACTTGTTACAGCTGTTGTTACAGATGAAACCCGAATCAAGAATCACGGCTAGACAGGCATTGCAACATCCGTGGTTCCAGGAAATAACAACTCCTTTGGCTCACCACTTGGACCCCTACCAGAACCAGCTCCTTGACCAGTATCAATAATAAAGTATGTATGAATGCATGCAATTTACCTATTTCTTGTATCACTGTAGGATATTATACCCTGGAGCAATGTTGAACTGCATCAATACCTGGGCCAAGTTAAAGTTCTTGAGCTCAACAACACATTGCCAGATATCGTGGTCGGCCTTGTCGCTTTTGTCGCCAGACTGGCCATAGAACCGGTTTAGTAGCTTTAAAATTGCTTGTGATAGATCTTGGGGAATGGTATTGCCCCTTGAATTGATGCCGTATTGTCGACAGTCTTGTGTTTCATATGCGTCGTACATCTTGAGGACGATAGTGATTGTCCGTGCCTCGAGTGGTTCTGTACTGTCTGGAGTAAGCACAAACTCGGTGATTGCATCCAAAGATACTTGTCTGTGAGTCTCGGGAAGAAAAAGCAAGTATGTTGCTCGTAATATCTGATTGATCTGATGGAAATGGTAATTGAATTTAACGTTGAGGGTGGAAACAAGGTCAAATTGACGTCTAGTATTGAGTCCCCGGTAAAAGACATAAGGAAAATCGTGTGATTTGTTTCGACTATGGTCGTAATACTGGAATACATCATTGATGTCAGGGTAGTAGACGGTCTCTAGCACCGTCGATACATCGTAGTTTGCGAGAGGCTCGTTCCCTTCCTCTACCCATTCACTGAATGCTTCGATGTCAGTACTGGCAGTAGCCCCTGGTGTATAGCTCGTGTATGTTCCCAGTTCAATCTTGTCTCTTAGTGTCAGGAGATGGAATGAAAACTCCTTAAACTTAAACTGAACATACTTGTCACGAGCCACCGATTCATATGCAATTTGAGACTCACCCATGATCCTCACCTCGCGATCTCGAATATGGAGATTCTTGACAAGCTCATCGGAGACAAATCGGTTCGTCAATACTGTATCACTAACCACGAACCGATCTCCCAAAAACTGACAAAGAGTACTTTTAAAAAAGGCCAAACTCGTTGATAATTGACGGAAATTATGATCCAGTTCAATACTTTGCTGTCTATCCCATTGCTGTCTTGTTTGTTCAATCTGAAACTCGTAGTATGCAATCTTGCGTTCACACAAGGAGAAATCTATTCGCGTGGAGACATCACGCAAGTACCACATCTCAATCATTGCCTGGACAAGCGATAAGTTGTGCCACACTCCTCTATGAACCGGTCTCTCTGGTATGAATCTAAGTAGCTCATATAATGCTTTGTTCGCCACGGGTAAATTATTACCGGGTCCCGAGTAGATAAGGATCTTGTAGATGAGATCGATCGGAAGATCAAGGATGGTTTTGCGACTTGAGTTCTTCACTTCTGGATCAATTTTCGCCACTACTATTCTCGATAACGGTTTCTTGTTTCCGCACCTTCTCCTCAGGGGCTTCCCCACCTTAATAAACCCCATCGTCAACAAAAGAGTAACATGTATAAGTTTCGCATCGATGTATTTTTCTTTTTTTGCGTCTAATTTTGCAACTATTTGCAACTACAATTAAACCATAATATAAGAGTACATGTTTATTTAAATATTTTTAATATCACTAAATCTTTCCCTTTTCCTTAAACTGATCTTCAGTCACACCAGCTCCCATAGCAGCGGTTGAGGAGATACCACCGGTAACCATCTTCAACAAACCGTCTATGTATTCGGCACCGGACCATTTCTGGTGCTTAACAACTTCAACACCCTTTTCAATTTCAGGTTGTTGCACAGTTTGACCATAAGCTCTCATACCGATTTCAGCGTATTGACGAGAGAAATCATCAACAGCCAAAGCAGTGGTATGCAAACCAGCCAAGGTGATAAATTGCCAGACGTAACCCAACTTACCCAATCTTTGAATATAAGTCTGTTGTTCGTCAGCTGGCATAGCTCTGTTCCAGTTGAAGGATGGAGACAAGTTGTAAGCCAACCACTGGTTAGGGTATGCAGCCTTGACACCGTCAGCAAATTCCTTGGCTTGGTTGTAGTCTGGCAAAGCAGATTCCATCCAAATCAAGTCAGCGTATGGAGCAAAGGCTCTACCTCTCATCACAGCACATTGAGTACCACCTCTGTATCTGTAGTAACCTTCTCTGGCTCTAGAAACATCCCAGTTGAAGTAAATGTCCTTACCCAAGATTTCCTTAGCCAACTTTCTGGCTTCCTTGTGAGAAGCACCAGAGAGTGGGTTGACCTTGTCAGTAAATCTCTTGATCAAAGCTTCCTTGTTGGAATAAGAACCAGCCTTAATTTCATCAATGACAGCTTCGTGGTACAACTTCAAGCCAGCCTTCTTGGTCCATTCGGCTTCAATAGCACCCAACTTTTCACCATAGACACCTCTGGCTTCAGCTTCAGCCATCAAGGTGGCCAAATCTTCACTTTCTGGGTTGGTGGCACCGACAACAAAGTAGTGGTCTCTGTGGTCAATGGTGGAGGTAATCAAAGTTGCAGCTTCCGAGTCGGTTCTGGCAACAGCCAACAAGTTTGAGCCCAAGATATCGGCAGAGGCTCTGATAGCAACCAATCTGTTGATATGTTCTTGAACAGGAACCAAGACCTTACCAGCCATGTGGCCACACTTCTTGGTACCTGGAGCCTGATCTTCAATGTGGATACCAGCGGCACCTCTTTCAACAAACAACTTAGTTAACTTGATGATGGCAGTGATACCACCGTGACCAGTGTCAGCATCAGCAATGATTGGTCTAAGGAAATCAATGTAAGGAAGCTTGGCTCTCTCGGCCTTGGAAAGGTTCAATCTTTCTTCTCTTTGCTTTCTGTCGTGGAACAATTGAGCAAACCACAAATGTTCAACCTTGTTTGGAACAGTGTCGTAAGGGTAGTCAGCCAAATCTGGAGATGGTTCGTTCGACGTAGAAGCAGTCGAAGAACATTGCCAACCCGAGACATAAACGGAGTCCAAGTACTTGGCCATTTGAGCAACATGGATAGGGTCCAAGGCACCGAAAGTGAACGAAGTGGTCTTGTTGTTGTCATGCTCAGTTAACAAAGAGTACAACTTTTCAGCTTGCTTGGAAGAAGGGTAATCAATTTTGAGAGCTGATCTCTTTCTTGCAATGTCTTCAGCAGTGTAGACTCTCTTGGTCTTGTTCCAACGTGGTTGAGACCACCATTGCTTGATTTCTGCAACTTGTTCTTGGAAGAATTTTTCTTCCTCGTCAACGTTAATAGCTGAGTAAGGCATATTTCTGTCTGTTCTGTTATACAAGATAGTATAATTCAGAAATTAGTGGACAGGAGAGAGCCTATTTATATTCTCTGGGGTAACCCCAGACTTTTTTCCGTTAATCCATTTTCGTTGCGCGTTGTCGAGCCTCGGATACAAGGAAGCTAACTTCCCAGGGCGTTAATTCCACCCCCTTATCCGTGGGACCGTTGGCTGCTCGTGTAGAATATACTTAGATCTGGCCTGTATGTAGAAAACAGCTTTGCGATGTAGTATAAGGATCTATACATTCTTTATCGTATCTACATCCCCTCCAGCGACTCATGGAAAGTCTTGCGTAACCCGCACCCTCCCCAAAACTCCGCGATGACTCGTGGACTCACAACTCCGAAACCGAGCATATCATATGCACGCGCAGCCTCGGATCAACGGTGGGGGTTGGCCAAATATTCCGGAGCCGGTTCTCGCATTTCCATACCCGAGGATTTGATACATCTTAGTGGTCTGTTTTCACAACGGACTAATCTTCCCGGAATGCCGAGCCTGGCTGCATTGCCATGCTTAGTTTGAACTCCGAAAATATGACTCTTACGGGAAACGGTAGTCAACCATTGTTATTTCTAGTTGTGGTAATATGTCGTCATTGCATCTTCTCCTTTGTATATTACAACACCTGTAATTCTTTTTTTTGGTTTGGTTTTGCTTTCTTTCTCTGGGATTACCATTGGTTTGAACCCCTTGCTGCCAAAAATGGTACTTTTGTCTGATTCTGTCTTGATTATGTAAGTTATGCTATTCCTTTTCTTTTTTTGTTTTGAAAAAATCTCCCAATTTGATTCCCGGAAGTACTGTTAATGGAAGATGTCGTCGCTTATCCCAGATGACTACTTACCATTTCTAGAGTATCTTCCAGATGTTCATAAATGTGTCAATATATTCATGACATTTACTCCACTTTTTTCGTATGGATCAACATGTTTGTCGATCTATAAGAAACAATCCTCGCTCGGGTTCTCGATCGATATCTGTGCCACAATGCTAATGGCATCAGTCCTACGCATACTCTACTACACGGTTTCTCCATATGAAATTACTCTTTTGCGACAGTCCATTGTCATGATCTTCATCCAGTTTGTTCTCCTTAAAACCTCCCTATTTTACCGACCCGTCAATTACGACCCGGATTTTCTCACCCAGATGCCGGTGTTCAAACACGAACTCAACAACCACTTACCACGTCGGTTATCTGCATCTAATTCTCAATACCACGAGAGCTATTTTGTGGATAATTCGTACCTCCGCTCATGGCGTAAATTGATCTCAGACGCGTTCTTTGTCGTTTACAGTTATGCCGTCATCGTCTTGAGACACATCCTTAATTTCTTTGACATTTACTACAAGAGACCATACACCTTCTGGCAATGGAAAGAAGAATTCTACTACTGGAGATTCATTGGTGCGTTTGCCACAGTTTTCAGCATCTTGACATTCTTCTTCAACTCGTACGAACTCTTTGGAAGCTTTGTGGGTGTCTTGGGTTTGTTTATCGAGTCACTTCTTCCATTGCCGCAGATTCTCTTGCTCAATCGCTTGCAGTCTATTGAAAACTTTAAAATTATCTTGTTGCTTAGTTGGCTTGGTGGGGACTTGACAAAGCTAAGCTACCTCATGTACGGAACAAATGATGTTTCGATCATCTTCATATTAGCAGGATTATTCCAGATGAGTTTAGACCTCATTATTGCCTACCAGTACATAAAACTCCGCTACCAACAAGATGTTGAGTCTCCGTTCATCGAGGCTGACGTTGAGTTGAAATCACTTGCATAGATTATAGAAATAAATACAGCTATATTTAAAAAAAAAATCCCATTAAAACCTTGAAAATTATTTAAGTATTTATATATATATAAGTATGTTATCCCTCGTTACACGGATATGTATTCCACGTTATCCTTTGCTTCGTTTATGATGTCAAGTGCTTCCTGACCAACTAATCCATGCTTAACCTTGATGTGTCTAGAAAGAGCATCGCCTCTGGAAAACGTCTTCTGTTTACCATTCCCATTTCCGCCCTTATATCTGCCTTCACAGATCACACACCTAAAAATCTTCTTCTTTGAAGCATGGATCGTCTCTTGATGTCTAATCAAATCATATGGTCTTGAGAACTGCTTGTTGCATGCAAGGCCAGTAGATGGATTTATCAATTCACATTGATGATTAGGATTTTGAGCTGTAATCTCAGCTGCAGTCTTGTGTACTATTTGTTCGTCATCGTCATCGCCAATATCCATTTCCATATCATCATCTTCGTACTCATCATAGCTTTGAACTTCCTCGATATTCTTTTTCTCAACATCAAGGAAGCCACCGTTCATCACGTCATTCTTATCTAGCTTATTGCTTTCATTCATCGTTTGGTTTGGTTTCAAGTATTCATCTGTGTCCATAATGAAGTCATCATTATCGACTGGAGTCACATTGACACCCGATTCGGTAAGTAACCCATCAAATTCGTCATCCTCAACGATGTGGAAGTAATTATCTTCGTCCTCATCTTCGGATAAGTCCTCTTCGACATCCTCCTCAAATGCATCAGCTAACAAGTAGTCGTTCTCGTATCCAGGTATAATATTGTTTCTAAACCCAGTGACATTGTCCTCCAACTTATTAGGTACAAACAATGAAAAGTCATCCAAGTCACTATTGATTAGTGTGGATGGTTGTATGTCTGTGTTGTACAAGAGATAATCTTCATCCTTCTTCTTTGCACTGGGATCTTGTTCATCATCGAGAGTTGTAATCATTCTTCTTCTACTTGGTTTGTTTTGAGTGAATGCATTGTAAGTTGGGAATTGACTTGAATATGGGTATTGGGTGGGGTACACTTGGGTAGGGGTGATAAAAGTATTGCCGTTGAGAGATGAGTCAGGGTTTGCGTAATCAGTGAACGGACTAGATCTCTGCACAGAAGACTCTACTTGCATGTAGTTGAGGTTGCTGTCAAACATCGAGTACGTTGAAGGAGTCTTTTCTGTGCTTTCGTTAGGGAGGTTCAAAAATGTGGCTAATGCAGAATTGGAGTTGAATGAGTGGGTATACAATTGGGAATGGGCTGGTGTGGGAGACGAGGCAGCAGATATTGCGGTGGCGGTGGCGGTGGCGGTCGTTGTTTGGGCAATAGCGGAGTTGCCGGTACTACCAGTGGTGGAATTGCCAAGTAGGGAGTGGCCACTTATTTGTATAGGACTATTGGGAAGATGGTATAATTCTTCATCCATTATGTCAGTGATAGATCTCTTCAAAGAGGGCAAGACTATCGATGTCATTAGTTAGTGTTTGGTGGTTTTAAAAAATGTTGGCGTCAGTAGGTGGCAAAAAGGATGGCAATTTTTGGTAAATATATAAAGTGGATTTTGGCGATGCTTATTAATGTGCGGATGTGACTAATGGAATTTTATGTCCGTGTGCAGGAATGATCTCCGATACTGAAACTTGGACATGACGCTGACGTGACATATACGAAACAATTTTTTGTCCGTTTCGGGACCGTTGTTATCTCCATTTATGGTGAGGGGTATGAAGTTATCTTAGAGTCTTTTATTTTACCATTAAAGCATGGGTTGTGGTACATAGGCAGCAACTCTTGCATTCCTCCCTTTAATGCTCACACTACGGAAGGAAAATTCCAGAAGTCGCACAGTTCTTTTTTTTCGGTACACGGAATCAATACGGAGATAGGCTAGATTCGTTCGCTTTGGAATCGTTTACACGGCTGAGATGATTGGTGCTGTTCCGCTGGGCGGAGCAGGTTTTAGGGGTGAGGTTACAATCACACAATTGTAATTCTGACACGTACAAACAACTATTTATTTTATATCTTTTTTATTTGTGTTCCCTTACATAGGTTGTATGTATTGTTGGGTCTGGGCAATTGTGGCTGGGCAAAGTTCCTATTGGTATTTGCTCAAATAGGTATTCGGCCTTCTTCAAACAAAAATAAAAAAAACAAAAATAAAAGAACCTAAGAGAAACTTAAAATAAAAATCTAAATCTAAGTCGTTTAACATGCACATGTCTTCGATACACTTTTTTTTTAGGACATTTATGTTGTTTACGTACTTCATACATTTGTAATATTACTAGAGCCTAGCCTTCAAACCCTCAGTCCTTACTTTTTCAATGCCACGCTCAGCTGCCTCACGATCAAGGTAGTAGTAGTCCCGCACCAACCCGCCTCGATCATTCAACTCAAACACAAGGGGGATTCCTGTAGGAACATTGATTTTAGAAATATCGTCATCACTCACCTTCAGTAAATACTTGATCAACGAGCGTACTACCGATCCATGTGTCACGACCATTACTGTCTTGTTCAATTGAATTAATTGTTGGTGTAACACTTCATGTACGAAGAACGGAATCAACCGCTCCATCACCATCTCAAGACTCTCTCCTCGAGGCAAGACAGCTCGGTTGAGAATATCATTATACCTCTCATCAATACACGGATCTGTGCCTTCGACAAGAGGTGGACACCCGTGATAATTACGTCGCATGTACTGGAACTTGTCAACGTCGCCACCTAATGACTGGAATACGTCGTGTTTGTCGCGGCCCTGATACTGTCCATAGTGTCTCTCGTTAAGCCGCCACGTCTTGACATGGTCTATCCAGATCTTGTCCAAATGCTCCAAGATTATGTTTCCTGTCTGTATTGATCGTGTAAGTTTTGATGTAAATATGATATCGGGGTTGAGCTCAGGATTGGCCTTTATGAGTCTGCCTGCCGCGAACGCTTCCTCTTTTCCTCGTTCACTGAGTGGAATATCTATCCACCCACAAAACTTGTTTTCGTGGTTCCATTGAGATTCCCCATGTCTAAGGATGATTAGTTTGTGCATTGCTCTATCAATTCTTGTATAATCACAGAGACAGAGAGAGAAGTTTTGAAAGCCATCACATGTTGCGGACGGATACAGATCGGATCCTGTCCGATGGTATTCTATGCAGGTTGTTTATAGAATGTAGTATTCTTTTTTTTTTCTTCCTCCCTTGGAGATAAGCTCAAGGAAACGAGCTCTTCATGGTGGGTAATCTCAAACAATTGTAATTGGATATTCCAAATGGTAGAGCAAGAAGAATAAGTTATAAATACTTTCTTTTTTTTCTTCCTCTCACTTAAAGGTTATGTCAAAACATTCCAACGTCCCTTTCTTCTCCACAGTTTTTCCGGATCCTGTGTTATCAGGGTTGCATTTTTTTCCGCTGATGCAACATGGTTGCAACGATGGTAGGAGGTGAAAAATCTGTCACGTATAAAAACAACACCGAGCCGCCCGGCGAGATATTTATGTTTTGACGTGAAGTGTTTGTTTTGGTTGTTCAATTGTTACAAGCTCTACTCCATTCCACCTATCACATCCTTCAATTCTTATACCCAGATAACTTTTGTTTGCTCCCACACTCATTCCGTTTGCCACGCAGATGACACAAAACTATTTAAATACGCCACCAACTACTCCTACGTTTTGTAAAACTAGCTTACCGCCAATCAACACTTCCTTAGTAACCAATTCAGGACTTCCATCGCCGGCCGAGAATCTTGACGATATCTATAAACAGTTGAACATTGAATTTGTCTACTCACCTTTGATGCCAAACGCCTCCAAAGTCAAGCAAAACCCATTCGACTGGGAAACCACTCTGTTAATAGTAAAATCCAACCAGCTCGAATTGTTTGCTCGTTCTCGTGCAGAAACTGACAGATATATCCATTTTAAGCATCAATTGAAAGCTAACGGAGTCAATATCTTGGACCATATATTAAACAAGGAATTGGAATGGGACGCTTCTGACCTTAAGGATACCCCAACAGCACCAAACCATCTCTTGTTTCAGAACCATAAAGATTTGAAAATTATTTACAACCAGTTCCCTTACTATTTTGATTCGAACATAAAACATTTGTGTATCTGGTCCAAGGTGCGCATACCGGCCGACCCTAAGTCGCCATATGGTGATATTTCTGAAGAAACTAGAGCCATCATTACCAAGTACATTGAAAAATCGTTTGTGAAAAAGTATAATTTGTCTTGGAACCAGATTCTTTGGTTCAAGAACTGGGAGAGTTTACAGAGTGTAAAATCCATCAGTCATATTCATATTTTGATCAACGGCATTTCTGACGAAGCTTTAGAGGAAATTATTGGTAGTCTGGGCGAACCTTTAACCGAAGAAGATATGTAAGCTAGCTACCATATTATTCCCTATATATTATACCCTATAGAGAGAATAAAAATAAATATAGAGATACAAACAATAGTAGACGAATTGCAAATAGTAATAACTATAATAATAATAACAAAAAAAAGAGAGGATACAGTATGTACATAGCAACCCTCAGCCATGAGCGAATTAGTCACGGATAGCTTACAACTACTTGTTGTGGCCAAGAACATAAAATTAAGCACAATTTACCTAACAGTATCCCAAGTGGGACGAATAACTCATAGTAACCCATGTGCACCAAAACCGTGTATTTTCAGCCAATAAGAAACCAGCATCTGGCAAAGAAGGCAAAATATAACGGGGTTACAGCCATCCTGAGGCGCACATTACAAAGCAAATACATTTTTCTCTCATAAAACTTTCCATTAATATAATAATATACAATCCTAACCACCGAAACCATACAAGGTTCTACCTTGTCTCTTCAAAGCGTAAACAACGTCCAAAGAGGTGACGGTCTTTCTCTTGGCGTGTTCTGTGTAAGTAACAGCATCTCTGATGACGTTTTCCAAGAAGGACTTAAGCACAACTCTGACTTCTTCGTAAATCAAAGCAGAGATACGCTTGACACCACCTCTTCTGGCCAATCTTCTGATAGCTGGCTTGGTGATACCTTGAATGTTGTCTCTCAAGATCTTTCTGTGTCTCTTGGCACCACCTTTTCCTAAACCTTTTCCACCTTTTCCTCTACCGGACATATTGTATAGTTATTAATAAAGTAATTAATAGTGTAAGAAAAAAAAAGGAAATAAAGCTGAGATAAGGAATTCCCTTTTATATAAGGAGAACGTCAGTCCACGGGTGCGACCTGGCTACCGAAAAGTTGCAGCAAGCGCTGGCAAATTTAGCAGCGACTTCTTCGCTAACTTGAGGGGCAGCGAAAAGCGAGTAATTGGTGTAATGAAATTTACGCTTCACGTAGTATTTTTCGGAATGCGACTTTTCTACTCCACAGAAGAAACTTCTTTGGCCGCAATTCGCTAGATTGCCTCCAGAGTTATTCGGATACCACAGCATAGTGCATTTGGTATATCCTACGCTAATTTATTCATGATTTACTGCTTGATGAAACTTATTTCTGATTAATAACACTAGATATCCCGTGTTTTTTTTTCATGTGGATAAGAAGTGTTTTGTAAAGATGGAGCAGTATTCTTGTGGCGTGTATTTTATGGTCCCATGCGTAATTATCAAACTGTGTGCTTTTGTGTGTTGCACAGGCGCGTATGAGTACAGTCTCCTGATTACACCGCGCATGCGTAACTCGCGTACCCCCCACAACAAACATTGGTACCTAATGATATATAAGCAGAAGGTAGTCCGTCAGCTTAAGAAATTCCTTATCATAGTATCCTATCTATAATGGCTAGAACTAAGCAAACAGCAAGAAAATCTACTGGTGGTAAAGCCCCAAGAAAGCAATTGGCTTCCAAGGCCGCAAGAAAGTCTGCCCCATCTACTGGTGGTGTCAAGAAGCCTCACAGATATAAGCCAGGTACCGTCGCTTTGAGAGAAATCAGAAGATTCCAAAAGTCTACCGAATTACTTATCAGAAAGTTGCCTTTCCAAAGATTGGTCAGAGAAATTGCCCAAGATTTCAAGACTGACTTGAGATTCCAATCTTCTGCTATCGGTGCCTTGCAAGAATCCGTCGAAGCTTACTTGGTTTCCTTGTTTGAAGACACTAACTTATGTGCCATTCACGCCAAGAGAGTTACCATTCAAAAGAAGGACATCCAATTGGCTAGAAGATTGAGAGGTGAAAGATCTTAGGTTTAATTCGTTTTATTGTATATTAGTAATGAATAATTTAGTATGAGCATAAAAGGGCTACCACGGGTAGGCAGCAGGACCCTTTTCGGGAATATAGCCGGATTCTTCCTGTTTCTTGGCTGTTTCTTCCAAATATGGTAATAAAACATCCTTGTACTTTTCATATCCTTTATACTCTTCAACATCTCCAGACCAGCTATTGATTCCATTCAACAATCTTCTAGGAATATATGGCTCGGCACAGAGCTCAACCATAGGCACAAAATATGTTCTAATAGTGAATACAATAGCTTTACTTTTTGGTAAACGACGTAAACTTTGTCTCTCGCTTCGAAAGTAAAGCTGCTCAATAGTAGTGGCTTTTTCAGCCGTAAACCATCCCACCACTTTGCTATCTTCATCTCCAATTGAACTGGACCATCCAAGATTATCGTCAGTCTGGATAAAGTAATTATTCCGGACCACTGGTTTGTCAACTGCCAATCGTGTGAAAAATCGGTTCATTCCGCCTTTCAACTTCTCGTTATATTGAGGCACATCACCGCTAGTATGGATCTCGTTTAGTTTCATTTGGAACTTGTCTCTAAATCTCCAGAACCCAGCTAGAATAATGGCTCCTGATTCCAACGAATATTGACCGTCGTCGCCTTCCACCATTATGGCCAAATCGTCTTGTACCAATTTTGCAGCCATCAAAATTGGATCCTCCTTGGCGTCGTCTCTGTTAAGGAAGTTAAACGATTCCTTTGTAATTAGATTCTCGATACCGCAATTGGTTTTACGGAACATAGTGGGATATCTTGCTGTTAAATAATGGGATATTTCTTCGAGCAATTCCCAGGCTGCATCAATCGCTTTGGAGCTGGTTCCATAGACCTCAGTACCTCTTTCTTCTAATCGCTTCAACTTTTCACTGTGAAACTTTTCCCATTGGTTATCTAATTCTAACCAATTTGTCCAATCCATATTACGGATTCCCATGGTTACATGGTAGTTGTGTTTGAATGCACGGTACGGAAGTGGTTTTGTGAGAACGAGATCCCAATTTCTAAAAGGAGGTGGTGTCGGAGTAACAAATGTCTTTGCCTTATTGATATTTTTCATGGTTTTGTTAGTAGTAGATGCCTTGTCAGACAATTTAGGTGTAAACCATAGAATGACTGCCAATATCACAATAGCAAATCCCGCAATACTGGGGACTTGATTGGAATGATAAAGTGAGATTAAGACACCTGTTTCGTTATGCATTATAGATCTCTTACTTTGAATCGACACTTTTATTTAGATCATGGGTGGGTTTATATATGCCTTATCGATAAATTTCCTATATGGTTCCAGTAGCCTAAATCGGTAAAAATTTGCACCCAATTATGCTGGTGGGAGAAAAGCTGCGAACAAACTTGTCTGAATAAGATTGTATATCACGCAATAATACACGACGTACTTTCCATAGCAACTCTGTTGAGTCCATAAGTGTCCAACGTACCAGCTAGTTATAGGGAGAAAGCCAGAGATCCTAACCAAAATCTGGGTATTCATGTAGAAAACTCCCATAACCAAAAACAATACATTGACTTGAAGCAAAGACTGTAACTTTTTCACTTTGGGGAGCTCTTCAGTATAGAATTGGAGGGCTAAGATGTTGAGAAGTATTACTGGAAGTGGGATAATGAAATTGGGGATATTATTAGGCGTCCAATATTTGAACCATCCATTATTCCAGTAGTGAGACTGGGCGTAGCTGAACAACAGTGGGATTGTATTGTTGCACCATGCACCTCTTTGGGGACAGAATTCGATATATGCATCCCAGTGTAAATAGACAATACTTGCAAATAATTGGCCACCAGCAACAATGGCAAGCACGGAGTTTTTGCGGTTCCTGTTTATTATGGCATATTCGTACAAATCACATATGAAAAGCCATCCCAAAAGTATGCTATTTGCTCGCACGCCGTAATTGAGTGCCAAAAGAGTTCCTGCCAATAAGTAACAAATCGGTGACTTAATGGACTTATGATTTGCTTGACGGAAATCCTGGTAGTTCAATGCTTTGTTGTGTAAATATATGGTGCCATAACTGAGCAAATTGCTCAAGTTTTCGCTGTATCCTCCAGTCAAGAAAATACCAGCAGGTGAGATGATGAGATGCAATGAAGCGAACAATGCCATCGGTTCACTTTTGACAAAATAAGATTTGGTCAATTGGTATAGAGCAATTGCTGAAAAATAATGGCACAAGTTGGATAGCACTATGCTGAGGATAATTTTGGAGTACAAGTTTCCATCTCCTATTGGAATGTATTTGACTAATCGCCACCAAAGCGGGCAGAAAACGTACTGGTGCTCGTACTTGAGATCATCCACAAACAAGCCAGCAAAGTGAACCGTGTCCCACGCCACAAACTTGTTGATTATATGGGTGATGAGATGATCTACGGGCAAGTACCAGTATGTTTTAACAAGGTACTGTTTGTGCCCAGTATATTGATTAAACAAAATCTGCGATGATGTATCAAACAAGCATGGAGTAAAGTACACTATCACCAACTGTAACACCTTGATAGTGGCAAATGCCGTGGTTATCCTGGCTAGTGCTCGCATGGTGGAGACTGAATGTGATTCGAAACCGTTTAAATCAGCGCAAATCGCGCGCTTTGGGTGTGTACAAAAAAAAAGAAGAGTACTCACTCAAATCCAGAGATTAATATATCATTAGTTTGCCTTCTATTAATAGCTAGCTAGTATTTACCTGTTATCTTACTTCTTACCAAATTGAGCACCGAAGGAATCAATGATTCCAGCAACGGACTGTGGGTTGGCTAAAGTAGTGATGTCTCCCAATTGGTCGGCTTCGTTTGCTGAGACCTTTCTCAAGATTCTTCTCATGATCTTACCGGATCTGGTCTTTGGCAAGTCAGCAACAATAATAACACTCTTTGGTGCAGCAAAAGGACCGATTTCCTTTCTAACTTGCAAGATCAATTCTTTTCTCAAAGCAAAGGCTTCATCGCTGATTTCATTACCGTTGATAGTTTCAGCAGCTTCGTCCTTCAAGGCAACGTAGGCAACAACAGCTTGACCAGTTAAGTCGTCGTTAATACCAACAACAGCAGCCTCACTAACACCATGGTGCTCGATCAAAGCAGCTTCGATTTCAGCAGTAGACAATCTGTGGCCAGAAACATTGACGACATCGTCAACTCTGCCTCTAATCCAGTAGTAGCCGTCGTGGTCTCTAGCAGCACCGTCACCAGTAAAGTAGTAGCCTGGGTATGGGTTCAAGTAAGTATCCATGTACTTGGTGTGGTTGTTCCAGACAGATCTGGCCATCGAAGGCCAGGTGTCCTTAATGGCCAAAACACCTTCGACATCATTACCGGAGATCTCAACCCCGGTAACTGGATCTATAAGACAAGTTTGAATACCAAAGAATGGCAAGGAAGCCGAACCAGGCTTGTTTGGAGTGATACCTGCAATTGGAGCAATAAAATGAGAACCGGATTCAGTTTGCCAGTAAGTGTCAGAGATGTGACATTGACCTTTACCCACCTTCTCGTTGTACCATTCCCAGATGTCTGGGGAAATTGGTTCACCAACAGAACCCAAGGTTCTCAAGGACGACAAGTCATACTTTTCAATTTCAGCTTCACCAGCCTTTCTCAACAATCTCAAGGCCGTTGGAGCAACGTAGAAGTGAGTGGCCTTGTGCTTTTCCACAATTTGCCATAATCTACCGTAGTCTGGGTAAGCTGGAGTACCTTCAAACACAATGGTTGGAATACCCAAGGCCAATGGACCATATAAGGCGTAGGTGTGTCCAGTAATCCAACCAACATCACCAGCTGTAAACAAAATATCCTCACTGTGAACGTCAAAGATATACTTTGTGGTCAAAGCAGCACCCAACAAGTAACCTGCAGTTGAGTGGACAACACCTTTTGGAGTACCAGTAGAACCAGAGGTGTATAACAAGAACAATGGGTCTTCGGAGTTGACTGGAACTGGAGCCAAGTAGCCTGGGAACTTGGCAGTTTCAACATCCCACCAGAAATCACGGCCTTCCTTCAAGAGAATTTCTTCGTTACCGGTTCTCTTGAAAACCAAAACCTTTTCAACGGTTGGACAGCTGGTCAACGCTTCGTCACACAACTTCTTGATGTTGACGGTCTTACCACCACGACGACCTTCGTCACAGGTAATCAAGGCCTTACAGGAAGCATCGTTGACACGGTCTCTGATAGAACCAGAGGAGAATCCAGCAAAAATTACTGAGTGGATAGCGCCCAATCTAGCGACAGCCAACATGGCAATAATAGCTTGCGACGTCATTGGTAAGTAAATGGCAACAGTGTCACCCTTCTTGACACCCCAACTCTTCAAAACACCGGCAACCTTGGAAACCTCACGCAACAATTCGGCGTAAGTCAAGATCTTGGAGTCCTTTTCTTCGTCGGCCTCATAGATAATAGCAGGCTTGTCTGGAGTGGCAAAGGCATGTCTGTCAACACAGTTGTAAGACGCATTCAATTCACCACCAATGAACCAGGCGGAGTCACCGTACTTCAATGAACCAGACTTGACTTTGGAAAAGTCTTTGTCCCAATGTAAGAATTCTTTAGCCAAAGGGGCAAAGAATCCTTCTGGATCGGAAATAGACTTTTCATATAACTCGTAGTATTCATTCAAGTCCTTGATGTGGCCAGGATGTGGTTGTCTGGCAAAGAACTCTTGAGGAGTAGGACGAAAAGACGCATGGTTGGCTTCGTGAACCACTTGATGGTTTTTCACAGTCATTATTTCCTAAAAGAGGACGTTAGTACATAGTTCTCAACAAGCAGCATTGGTTGCTTTCGATGAAATCTAACCATAATGGCTCCAGGACTAAATCAAAAAAAAATTGCATCCATCCACATAACGCAACGAGAGTCGTCGTTCCTGTCTATACGAGACAGAAAGGCTGCCAATTGGCCACACCCAATTGAATTCAACCCTTTAAACCGTCGGCAATAGCCATCACATTAGGCTAGATCTCCGGTGAATAATTCTCGATACGTACGAAGTCTTAGTAATCAATAATAAAATCAACAAACCAACAGAAAGTTGCGATGGTAGTCAATAAAAGGCGAATTTTCCAAGAGGAAGATTTTTTGTGTCGTATACAGATTATGTGCAGGATTTACCTCAAGAGATCTTGTTGGATTTTGTTTTGTTGGTCGCTGACGGGAAAGACGCGTAAATATAGGCTTTTTTTTATGGGCCCAGGAAAACTGGCGGCTAACCCACCCCCATTTGCATGCAAAATTATTCTACGAATCAGGAGAGATACTATTTTAATTTTTCTTAAACCAGGGCACAAGATTCGTATGTAGTGTAGAACAGTCTCCCCAGAGTCATCGGGATCTTGCCGCCGAAATACCAGAAATAGGTAGTTTCCAGCCCAATTTAAAATAGGCTGCAAAGGGCATTGGGATCCCGTCGTCCCGCCAGTCTCCTTTTAGGGTTTATATTTTCGCTAAATAGATTTTTTGTTGGCCATTGGTTATGTGCAGGCACATTGCTAACATTCGCTAGATGAATTTTAGGTGAGGGAATACCCCTCCTCACCCAATTAGGGAGATACTTTGCGCGCGCCTTGGGTAAGGTCAACGAGGCCCGAAGAATGGTAGGAGTTTGTTGGTTTCGGGGGCCGGGTGCCACAAAAATTACGACTACTTTTAATTGATTGATTGTTGACTACACCATTTTGTCAAGAGTATATCACTATTTTTATATTTTTCGTTTCTAATTAATTTCGTCTCTAAATAACTTAATCAACTTCTTCAACAGTTGGACCGTCGTTAGATGGTTCTGGAGCACCACCAGCGGCACCTGTGAAACCACCTGGAGCAGCACCGCCCGGAGCAGCACCAGCTTGGTAAGCCTTGGACATGATTGGGTTGGCCTTACCTTCCAATTCCTTTTGTTGGTCAGCGAATTCTTCAGCAGTGGCAGTTTGGTTAGCATCTAACCATTCAATAGTAGCATCAGCAGCCTTGGTAACTTCTTCAACTTCAGATTCTTCCAACTTGGACTTGAATTGTTCGTCGTTCAAAGTAGACTTCAAAGAGTAAGCGTAAGATTCCAAACCATTCTTGGCTTGAACTCTGGAAGCTTCCTTTTCATCTTCTTCCTTGAACTTTTCAGCTTCGGAAACCATCTTTTCAATGTCTTCCTTGGACAATCTACCCTTGTCGTTGGTGATAGTAATCTTTTGAGTCTTACCAGTACCCTTTTCCAAGGCAGAGACGTTCAAGATACCGTTGGCATCAATGTCAAAGGTGACTTCGATTTGTGGAACACCTCTTGGAGCTGGAGGAATACCGGACAATTCGAACTTACCCAACAAGTTGTTGTCCTTGGTCTTGGCTCTTTCACCTTCAAAGACTTGAATCAAGACACCTGGTTGGTTGTCAGCGTAAGTGGAGAAAGTTTCAGACTTCTTGGCTGGAATGGTGGAGTTTCTTGGGATCAACTTGGTCATGATACCACCAGCGGTTTCAATACCCAAAGACAATGGAGCAACATCCAACAACAACAAGTCTTGAGTCTTAGAAGAAGTGTCACCGGACAAGATAGCAGCTTGGACAGCAGCACCGTAAGCAACGGCTTCATCTGGGTTGATAGACTTGTTTGGTTCCTTACCGTTGAAGAAGTCAGAAACCAACTTTTGAACCTTTGGAATCCTGGTAGAACCACCAACAAGGACAATTTCGTCAACAGCAGACTTGTCAACCTTGGCGTCTCTCAAGACCTTTTCGACTGGGTCCAAAGTAGATCTGAACAAGTCTTGACACAATTCTTCGAATCTAGCTCTGGTGATGGAGGTGTAGAAGTCGACACCTTCGAACAAGGAGTCGATTTCGATAGAGGTTTGAGCGGAAGAAGACAAGGTTCTCTTAGCACGTTCACAAGCAGTTCTCAATCTTCTCAAGGCTCTTTGGTTGGTGGACAAGTCCTTCTTGTTCTTTCTCTTGAATTCGTTAACAAAGTGGTTAACCAATCTGTGGTCGAAATCTTCACCACCCAAGTGAGTGTCACCAGCAGTGGACTTGACTTCAAAGATACCTTCTTCGATAGACAAGAGGGAGACATCAAAAGTACCACCACCCAAGTCAAAGATCAAGACGTTCTTTTCTTGTTCATCCTTCTTGTCCAAACCGTAAGCAATAGCAGCGGCAGTTGGTTCGTTAATAATTCTCATAACATTCAAACCAGCAATCAAACCGGCATCCTTGGTGGCTTGTCTTTGGGAGTCGTTGAAGTAAGCTGGGACGGTAACAACAGCGTCGTTAACCTTGGTACCCAAGAAACCTTCAGCAGTGTCCTTCATCTTGGTCAAGATCATAGAAGAGATTTCTTCTGGAGTGAAGACCTTGGTTTCACCCTTGTATTCAACTTGGATGTTTGGCTTACCAGCGGTGTCAACAACCTTGAAAGGGAAGTGCTTGATGTCACCTTGGACTTCAGAGTCGGTGAACTTTCTACCGATCAAACGCTTAGCATCGAATACGGTGTTAGCTGGGTTCATGGCGGCTTGGTTCTTAGCAGCATCACCGATCAATCTTTCGGAGTCAGTGAAGGCGACGAAAGATGGGGTGGTTCTGTTACCTTGATCGTTGGCGATAATTTCGACACGGTCATTGGAAAAATGGGCCACACAGGAGTAAGTAGTACCTAAATCAATACCAACAGCTTTAGACATTGTTCAAGAAATAGAATGAATAAATCTATAAATTAGGAAAAGGAGAAAAGTGAAAATTATTGAGCGGATTGGCGTTATTTAAACCTTGCCATATCGGATTCGACATCATTTCCACCAGTTTCTACGACGTTCTAAGAATTTAAAAATTTTCCGTGCGAATAGAAGCATTTCGAACTCAATGGAAATAAATTACGTGCATAAATGATGTAAGCGGGTATTGTATATAGGTTTCAAAAAATCACAACACAGCGTGTGGGCCCTGGGGCACTTGTTTTTTTTTCCTCCTCTCTAGTAGTGGGGGTTTCAAAGATCGCTTAACTACCCTTGCTGGTTATGTCCTGCACTATTTTAATCTGACCCACAGTTTGGACTGTGTTTTTAAAGGCAAGCCATGCGCTTTTGAGTGCAGGAAGGCTGTTTTGTTCGATGATAAGGCTGTCAACCTGGGACTCCAACGTCTTAAGGTAGTTACGGGTGTAAACTGACTTTTCGTACCTGATCTTGATGAAAAAAGCGTAGGCCGCAAACACAACTAGTGACCGCTTTCTAAACGTAAGCAATCTCAATAACAACCATAAAAGTCCGTAGATCTCCAACACACTGGTCAACTGGATCGACTTCGTATTGTTTTTGCTGATAAAGTCTCCGATTTGGCGCGAAACTGGGTGCGTTTCCATGCCAAAGAGCGGAAGCAAGAAACTCTTGGTGTAAGCAAGAACATGAAAGAGCGAGAAAAGGCCAAACAGTAATATCACAAGTAACACGTATGGTCTCAAGAAAAGTAGAGTTAATCCCAAAAAGAAGTAATGTGTGTTGTCATCCTTCAACACTAATCCAAACAGTACATTCTTTTGTACCTGCTGATAAATCAAAATCCCGAAACTTTCGAGAACACCCACGAGCGCTAATTGATACCACCATTTGTACAAACCACCACCAATACGCAAATACGTCAACGTATACAATAATATACTCAAAAGCGTAACAACATGACCAACAAACCACGCAAACTGAAGGGTTTTTACTGTAGCAATAACAGGACTCTCATTGTTAACCTTGGTTTCACCTGTTTGTTCTGACATTACTAAGTGTTGCTTTCTATTTTCTGAAGATAGAAATAAAGATTAAAGAAAACAAAAAAACAAAAAGAAAAGAAAAAACAAATTGTTAGAGAATTTGTCACAGACCGGGGTACGTAGCAAGTACTCAACTTTCCCTCATATATTACTACATAAAAAAAACCTAACGTAAAAACCCCTTACGACTCTTGGAGGGAGCAGCGGCTGGCACTGCAGGCTCTTGAGGCAAAGTTTTCTGCTTTTCCAATTGTGTTTTCTTGTCTTCTAACAACTTGATTTGCTTGGTTAATTTATCTTTCATTTCCTTGTGTCTCGAGAACAAATCAGCTTCAGATCTCTGCAACTTCTTCTCCTTCTCAGAAACCTTCTGTTGGAAAACAGCCTTCATTTCGGCTTCCATCTTGGCTAATTTGGCTTCATGCAAAGCACGTTCCTCTTCTTGTTTAGCCAATGGATCGAATTCACGAAAAACATTATTATCTTGCTGAATTCCCATACCCAACAACTTCTCACTTCTGTACTTCTCGTACAATAAAGTGTTGGTTTGTTCCCTCAATTCTTCCAAAAAGTTTCTCACTAATAATTGACGCAACTTTATGAAGTCATTGTGATCCTCATTGTCAACTTCAATCACACCCCATGGGTATCTTCTACCTCTGACAATTCTTCCGTCCGGGGTCTCCACTTCCTTGGTACTACCAACGACAGCAAATGGAAACTTGGCTAAGATCAGCTTGGTGTTCAATACGGTTTCTTCATCTTCGCCATCGTGATCTCTAGGTGTAAAAATATTGATGCCTTGATGCGCCAAGTCCTCTAAAATACGCTCCTTGAATTGAGCAATTTCTTCTCCAGTTAAGGTGTCCGACTTGGCAATAACTGGGATCAAGTTGACTTTTTCGTGGACTTGCTTTAACAAAGCAACATCCAAGGATCTAAGGGAGTGACCAGTAGGTTCAATAAAGTAAAGCAATGCGTGAACCCTTTCGTCGTTGGAAACATCTCTGTTTATTCTACTTTCAGCTTCCAAGTAGTTGTCGAATCTGGTGTTGATCTCGTCAACAATTGGCTTCCAGGAGTTGGCATTATTGACAGAATCTCCAAATCCACTGGCAGTGATGACATTTAACTTCAACTTAACACCATCTTCCTCAATCTCAGTCTTGTGGTTCTTGATCTTGACTTCGACATTTTCTCCCTGTTCAACATCGTCATCAAACTCAGCGTCGCCGGTCAACAACTCGCGGTTGAAAAGCGTGTTGATCAAGGTATTTTTACCCAATCCACTCTCTCCAACAACGAAAAGATTGAGCGAGAATCCTCTCCGGATCGACTTTCTGTGCCATTGCTTAGGCAAGTTGGCAAAACCAACATAGCCGTTCAATTTACGCTTGATGATTTTGACCTCTTGTTGATGTGTGTCTTTAATGGCTTCTACTTCTGCTCATGTTAGAATTATTCTTGTATCAAAGTAACCATGGCTACTTACCAGTCATGTTGTAAAGAATAGCCGCTTGTTTGACGGTGGGAGTGTTTTCGTTTATTTGTGAACCTAGAGGAAAATTTCAACGTGTCAATCACGTGATTGGATCAAAACATAAGGGCCCTGGGGCTACGGAACAGCCCCTTTTTCTCTCGAGAGCCTACGCTTAGTATAAAATGTCAAGATCGTAGAAGTGTTGATAATGCTGGAGCATGTTGTTGCTTTTATTGACTAGAGAGATTGATTCAAATTTGAATTAAATCTGTTTGATTCTTTTATTAATTTTCGTTTTTATGAACAAATTGATAATTAGTGATTTATATCGTAAAAAAAATCAAAGCAAAGGATAAAGTAACAAGGAATCGGGATTAATAGTACCGCAAACATCTTATTTACGTATTCAGATTAAAAATCGAGTTAACAAGTGTATATTTAAACCATAATTAAAAGTGAACTTTTCAAAAAAATGCAAATCACCCGGACCGCAATATTAAATGTATTCTCTCTCTCTTTTTTTTTGGGCTACTATTTCTGGATAAGTTACGTAAAACTTTAACATTCATTATTATAAATCTTTGGATAACTCTTGCCATAAGAACGTCAATCCCAATCTGGCAAACTCTGACATGTTACTTGATCTATCGCTGCTTGCTGTTACTCTGACACACGACGTTTCTCCCGTAGGACCACTCAAGCCCAAGTAAACCGTTCCAACATCGGCCCTATTAGTTTTCTCTTCATCATTCAAGTGTAGATCGTTTGAAGGACCAGCAAAGCCAGTTTCTGACAAGACATAAGTTGAGCCCAATTCGTACTTTGTAGTTCGAGCCAACTTCAAGGCGACTTGTTCGGATGGTCCCATGTAATTGCGGATTTCCTCATCATTCCAGCCGGATAATTTTAGTCTCTGACGCAATGAGTATACCAACTTGCCACCAATGTAAAAGTCCGACGCTCCAGGCACCGAAATGATGTATGCTGATAAGAGTCCACCGCAGGCGGCCTCGGAAATTGCTAACGTCTGGTTGTTTTGTCTGAGAAATGCTGCAATTTTGCTTACCAACACGCGTATATCTTCAGGTGGAAAGTCCATTGTACACGATTTCTGAGCTGGCTGGGAAGGTTTAAATTGGAAAGAGGTGTTTGGTCGTGCCCGCGCACAATGGTGGTTTTTATAAATTTTCTTGGTGGGTTGTTTGCGATCTCGCGGGCTTTCTGATAGAAAAGTGGCAACGTCAACGGCCTTGGTCACAAAACATATCGGAGAACAATGTCGAAATCTATAAAGTTCCACGCAGGGAAGGTTGAGTACGACGAAGAGACAAGGAGATGTACACCATTGCCACACAAGGGAGTGGTTGTCATCAAGCCCAGCAGCGAGGATCCGGACTTTTTCCTGTTCAACTGGTCACCCAAGGTCGATTTATCGGTGGGTGGCACAGTGGAGAAAGACGAGTTGTTGCTTATTCCAGGAGACGTGCGTTTCAAGCACGTCAAGTCCTGTAAGACTGGCCGGGTGTTTGCATTATCATTTTTGTCATCTCAGGCCAGACACTTGTACTGGTTGCAGGACGTCGGAGACATCAATCAGCCTGAATTGTTGACGGAGAAGGATTTGCATATTGTTCAACAGGTACAGGATTTGATTGCCATCAAAGACGAAGAGGAGGAAGAGGAAGAAGAAGCAGAGGAACTGGCTGAACCCAAAGCCACTAGTCAAGAGTAAGTATGTAATACAGAGAATTTTGTATGTGTGTGTTCTAACGTATAGTGTCAAGGCCAAGTTACCTATAGGTTCGATTTCAGATGTTCTAGACCTTCAATTGGTTGAAGCTCATTTGGACAGACTTAGTGGTGAAGAGATGGCTCGCATTTATGGTTCAGTGTTGCCAGAATCGGTTGTTGCGAAAAACCCCTCCAAAAAGGATATTTTAGATGTAGTTCGCAGCGGTTTTTTCCAGCAGGCGGAGCAGAGTTTAAGTGAAACGTTGCGTAAGCAGTCTGGGGCCGGGTACCTTCTTGCCCAGAGTTTAAAGTATGATTATCAAGGAGAAGGAATCGAGGAGTTTTTGCGGGGATTAAGGCACTTGGGACAGAAGCGGCGAGAAGACGAAGCCGATGATGACGTAAAGAAATAAGTGACATGCCCCAGCTCCGCTTAAATCCCGGGGCTCATACCGGGGTCCAAATATAAGACCTGGACCCCAAGTTTCGTTTCGGGTTTTTTTTTGTATTAACAGATAAATAAACCATGTCAAGTAGAATAGAACTAATGACGCAACCAGAAGTTGCTGAGCCAATGGCGCACTCCGACTCGCTCGATAAGATGAGACAGATGGTGGAAGAACGAGAACTTGAGGACGAAAGGGAAGATAGGTGTCGACAGGAAGCGGGCGCTGATGCGAGCCAATGCAAAGTCTACGATGACGATGGATATGAGATTCCTCGCGGTAAAATACCTATAGATGGCCACTTTTCTGCCAGTGAAATTAAAGAATTAGTGGAGAAGGCTCAGGAAAAGGGTTTGTTAAAGCGTGACGTTGAAGTTGAAGTAATAAAGTCTACCGAGTACGGTGATACCGTCTTGATTGAAGAAAAGGAAGACGAAGAAGAAAAGAAAAAGAGACAAGAAGATAAGCACCACTACCCATATGGCCACCACCTAAACCATCAACAGTAGTTAACCATTGTAGAACCCTGCCACCACCTATAGAGAAAATGTATACAGTACTTAATTTTTTTTTTCAGGAAAACGTTACATTGTACTTTACCCAGTACAAAGAGGCATAGGGCACAATTGAAGCACTGGATCCTACCATGGAGAAGCGTTCACGTATATCAGTGTACATTCTTGTGGTATTGGGGTTCTTATTGGTCAGTCTCACGGGATACCATTATGTTCTGATCTACGAGGGTGCAGATCAGCCAGGATGTCGTTTGGTATGGATGGGCCCGTCGTACGCTCGTATAAGGGCGTTTGACGAGACTCATAACAAGTTTGCATCCAAGTATTCACTCTATTTGTATCGGGAGCAAGATTTCGACAAGATCCCCGATGAAAACGACGACGTACTCCTAGACGGCATCCCGGTTCTTTTTATTCCAGGCAATGCCGGCAGCTTTCGCCAGGTACGGTCCATAGCCGCTGCATCTTCAGAGTTGTTCCATTCGGAGTTTGTCCAGCATCCAGAGCTCAATGTCAACCCAAACACAAAGAATTTGGACTTCTTTGCTGCCGATTTTAACGAAGACTTTACCGCGTTCCATGGCAGAACCATTCTCGACCAGGCAGAATTCTTGAACGAAGCAATTCGGTTTATTTTGGGCTTGTACACCAACACTCCAACCCCACCAGAATCAGTGATAATTGTGGGGCATTCTATGGGAGGTGTTGTTGCCAGAGTCATGCTCACCTTGCCTAATTACGTTGACAACTCCATTAATACCATAGTAACACTAGCATCACCTCACGCAGCTTCACCGCTTACATTTGACGGTGACCTACTCAAAATATACTCTGCTGTGGATAAATTTTGGTACGATGGGTTCAAAAATACCACGGATAACTCCAAAGTTGCCTCAATAGCCAGGCAGAGATTAAAAGAGATTTCCTTAATATCCATCACGGGGGGTCAGTTAGATGAAACTCTTCCAGCTGATTATACTACGCTTGGTTACCTTATACCACCCTCAAATGGGTTCACCGTGTACACCACGGGAATACCACTGGTTTGGTCTCCTATAGACCACTTGGCAATTGTATGGTGTGGACAGCTCCGTCGCCAAGTGGCACGGGCGATACTTGAGATTGCTGATTTTACGAGCCCTACAAAGACATACCTGTTACCCAAGAGGATGGAAGTATTTAAAAAGTACTTACTTCTGGGGTTTGAACTATATGCATCAACATCACTTGAGGGTCCAAGTTTCGTGGTTAAGATAGATAACCAAAGGGTTGCCCAGTTGCCAGATATCAAACTAGGGTCAGACGACTACCAGGTCATCCAGCTTGATGCTCTGCAGAAGCAACAGTTTTCTTTATTGAGTTCCAAGCAAATAGGCTCATGGAAGCAGTACAGAAATGGAGACAATGTTCCGGCAGCATTGTTGTGCAAAGACCAATCAATTGACTCGGAGTATGATGATTTGACAGATGAAAACACTGAGTCCTCTCTGCCATTGGATTGTGTAGACCTTGCTTCCCATGCTCATATTGTCCCACATTCTTCCAAGAAGAGTAGGTCCTTAATGGACTCATCTTATGAAGGCGAGCTCCTGCCATTTTATGCTATTCAACTAAACAGCACAACATTGTCACAGTACACCCAATTAGTTATTCTGCAACGGACTTTTGACGACGATTTTGTTGTTGCTACACTTGTCAAAGATAATGACATTCATCTTGGTGGGAACTTATTTTCTTTATTGACCAGAGGTGCCGATATATCTTTTTCGAATCACGGAATATCCACCAACATCAATATCCCGGGGGCATGGAGTAGTTTGTTGGCATACAGATTGAAAGTAGGAAAGCTTCAAGACAACTCCGACTTGTTTGTGCCATTTATCAGACAGTGGGTAGATGAACCTTACGAAACAAAGTGGCATGTTAATTTTCATAGTAACCAGGTGATCCACATGACGATGCATGGAATAGCTCCTTACGTTCCTTTTAAAAGGAAAGAAAAGAAGGGACTCAATGTTGAAATCTGGACTGATCCAACCATTGCTCAGGATGCCCCACTTAAAGTCACGTTAACAGTTGATTTAGTTCTGAGCTTAAGATTACTTGTTTTGCGGTACAGATTAGCATTAGTTGGAGGATGTGTGCTGAACATATTACTAGTTTTGTTGATACAAATCAGAACTTTTCTCAAGACCGAAAGGTATCCCAACTTTATTCATGGATTGGCAACCTTGAACTCATGGCCCTTCTTGCCAATCATATTTGCCGTATTGATACTTTTGACTCCCATCACCCAGATACTGTGGGTCAAGGATATTCTTCTGTTAATTGATCCTGTGATATTGAGAGACCGGAATGAAATCTTTTTGAACTTGGGCACCACGGACTTTAAATTAAATACATTTTACTTGGGATTAGAAGAGACATCCTTGTGGTTTATTGGGCCCATTTTCTACATGATCACCACTTGTTTGGTATTCTCCACTTTCTACGTGATCTTATTTGCTGGGATGGGGATAGCTTCAATCACGAGAATGTTAACGAAACTCATTTCTAGAATTATCCCCAGTAAGCAGAGTGAGATAAAGGTAAAAGAGAGACACCATGATCGTGTTAAGCAGCTTTGGTCACATCGGCGATTGATCACGGCTGCATTGCTAATATTGGCGATTCCAGTTTATATTCCATATCAATTTGCATATGTTGTGTGTGTTGTTGTCCAGGCAGTTACTTTGCTAAAGCTTTTGATAAAGAATAACGAGCCAGGTCTTTTCAACTACCAATTGTCATTATTTTTGTTGATGCTTTGGATATTACCCATCAATGTCCCTATTCTCATTGTGTTTGTGCATAATTTCACTGTCAGCTGGATGACTCCGTTCAGTTCCCATCACAACTTCTTGTCAATCGTACCAATTTTAGTCCTTATTGAACGCAACAATAAAATGACAAAGATGCCCAAAATGTCCTTGGGCGATACTGACTGGAGAGTAGTGGTGACCACGGGATATTTCAGCTATGTTATATTTTATTGCTTGGTTTATGGTGTCAGACATACATTTTGGCTCCATCATTTGTTTAATGTGTTATGTTGTTTGTTGCTAGTTGTATTATATCAGAGTGAAGCTGAAACAGAGTCATTGTCTCTGGAAACATGAAAGAAGTTTGCCTTATTTTTTTTACTTATCATATCCATTACTAATATACACCGAAATAAAATTAACCTAATTGGAAGCAGCAGCAGAGTACTTGGTAACAGCTCTGGTACCTTCGGAAACAGCGTGCTTGGCCAATTCACCTGGCAAGATCAATCTAACAGCAGTTTGGATTTCTCTGGCAGAGATAGTGGACTTCTTGTTGTAAGCAGCCAACTTGGAGGCTTCACCAGCAATTCTTTCAAAGATATCGTTGACAAAAGAGTTCATAATAGACATGGCCTTTTGGGAAATACCAGTGTCTGGGTGGGTTTGCTTCAAGACCTTGTAGATGTAAGAAGAGTAAGTTTCCTTTCTGGTCTTGGTCTTCTTCTTGGCGTCAGTGGAAGCAGTCTTCTTAGCGGCTGGCTTCTTTTCAGCAGGAGCCTTAGAGGCAGGTTTCTTTTCAGCTTTTGGGGCCATGTTTGATTATTAAAGATATAAAATATGGAGGACCAGGAAGGCGAAGGGAGGAAAATGGTTTGTATTTATACAAATGACTGGGAGGTATTTTTGTCTGGTGCAGGAGCGTGGCGTGCAGGAGAAAAGTGTGCGACAATTTACCGCGACCGCAAGATCAGTAAAAACAAACAAACACTTTCGGCGCGTGGAGATCTGATGAAGAGGGAAATGTGAAGGAAATCAAGAACAGAATACAGTTTTCAAGATAGTTTTTTTTAAATATGTATAGTTAACAAGGCCAATTGACCTGTTGTGCTAGTAACATAATCAACACTCTAGACCAGAAGTTAGTGTACTTCTATGGAGATCTTGATGGAAATGTGACTGAGGTTCTCAGGTATCAAAAGTACACACCTAGTGCGTAGATATGATCACATATTTTTTTAGTGACTCCGCGCGGAGTAAACACCAGTACGGGACGTTCCTCCCTTCGACCACGTCGCGAACTAGATGAAGGGAGACCAAACCTGCACGTGAGCGTTCATCTGAGAACAAAGGGTAATTATGAGAATGGGATAAGAGGGTTACCTAATTATAAATAACAACCCTTGCCCCAAGCCTGGTTGGAAAGAAGAAGTTTTCTTTTGAAATATTATAAATTCTAATTAACAACAATGTCTGGTGGTAAAGGTAAAGCCGGTTCGTCCGAAAAAGCATCAACTTCTAGATCTGCCAAGGCAGGTTTGACTTTCCCAGTCGGTAGAGTCCACAGATTATTAAGAAAGGGTAACTACGCTCAAAGAGTGGGTTCTGGTGCTCCAGTCTACTTGACTTCTGTCTTGGAATACTTGGCCGCTGAAATCTTGGAATTGGCTGGTAACGCTGCTAGAGACAACAAGAAGTCCAGAATCATCCCAAGACACTTGCAATTGGCTATCAGAAACGATGAAGAATTGAACAAGTTGTTGGGTCACGTAACCATCGCCCAAGGTGGTGTCTTGCCATACATTCACCAAAACTTGTTGCCTAAGAAGTCTGGTAAGCCAGAAAAGGCCTCTCAAGAATTGTAAGCCATGGGGGTATTTTAATTCGTTGGAATATTTATATTCTGTGTATATTAGATATGAATGTAAAGTTTAGAAAATCGTGCAGACCTTTTTTTGTTATTTGTAGATCTATTCATAACTTTTCAAGCTTTAGAAAAAAGATCTGGTCAAGCAAACCTTCCACCATGGAAAAGTTCTCTAATTGGCGCGACAAGGGCACGGGGATTTCTCCGTTTATGCCAGAACCATTGCCGTTGAGTGTAGCATCAGGCGTGTCCAAAATTGGTCTTGCGATCGCCAAACCGCTCTTGTTTCTTGTGAAGCTTCCTATTGCTTTGCTTGCAGTTACTGTTTACTATGTCACTGGTATTTCTGCGGTGGGGAAGTTGGTTGCATTGGTGCTTTGTGGTTTCAATCGCTTGGAAGTATTGGTTGATGGTGTGAAACGGTCAAACATCGCCAAGATCAACGCCAGTTTGCCTCGTGTCGGTGACTTGGTGGTAGTGAACTGGTCTACGCCAATTGATGGTCTTCTTTATGCCACAATTGTTGGCTGTAGCTGGAGAAAGTTGGCCATTTTGGTGCCTGATCAGACAGGCCAATTGTACCACTTCACGATATGGAAGTTGTTTTCTCATTCGTTTGATTCTTCGGTAAGAGGCCGTCCTGTTAATGATATCTCACACTTCAAGGACAAAATCGTATTCGTATTGGCCGAAGGAACTCCTTCCAACAACAAGGCATTGTTACCGTTTCTCAATATCACAACTTCTAAGCAACAACTCGAGAGTTTCAGAATCAAATCGTTGGTAATCAAAATCCATCCCGGTTACTTGACGTTGCCTATTCCTCACATTTCAAAGTGGCGGTACATCTTTGAGGTATTGTCGAGCACCGATCTCAAGTTTAACTACATCAAGACTAAGGTATATCAGTTTGATAAGTGGGATGTTAAAGGAATCAGAGAATCGTTCCGTATCAACGGACTTGAGTTGGTGAGCGAGTCGCTCAATATTCAGCAAAAGATAAAGTTTATTGATTATTATTCTGACTTTAACGTCAAGAAAACGAAATAAATGCATTATAAGTAAGTACAGGGCCAGCGAGTACTAATGAAGACTCCCAAGAACGTCAGATAGCTTTGGTTTAGATTCATCAGACTGTTGATGCTCATCATTTTTATGACTCCTGCCACTTCTCCTCTCCCTTCCACTTCTACCTCTGTCTCTATCTCTTCTCGGACTTCTCTCTCGTTCTCGGATAAACCCCGCCATTGGATCGGCAAACTCGTCCTCTTCCTGCTGCTCCAACAACATCGGTTCCTTTGGTTTCACCTCGCTATAATCAACCAAGTAATCATCCTCATTCTCGCCGTCCTTCAACTTATAGTATACATGGTCGACCTTGATAGTGCGCTCGCGAATCTGGATCCCATTAAAGTTATCCACAGCCAACACACAGCTGCGATAGTTTTGATACTTTAAGTACCCAAACCCTTTACTCTTGTTTGTGTCACGATCCTTGATTAAGTTGATGTGGGTAGGCACACCGTACTGGGAGAAGATTGTCACCAAATCCGTCTCGTTGATATCGGGAGGAAGTCCCCCAATGAAAATGTACGAGGTATCGCGATACTCGTAATGCCACGAAGCATTGTCTGAAACATTATTCTCCAATTCTTTTTGAATGATACTGTTGAGCTTCCGTATCGAGTTCATGTTGGTGATGGTGAAGGTTGTTTTTTGTTGTCCATGGCTTTCGGTATGGGGTCCATCGCACTTGCCTGCAGTGCGCGATGAGAAGTTAAAAAAAATTCCACCCTCTACTTAACATTATCCATCACCATGGTCACCGAACGCAGAAAAAGAAAGCAGGTTGAAGAGGAACCTGAAGAAGAGTTCCAGATTAATGGTTTGATAGACAATGAAGCTAGCGAAGCTAGTGATGATGAAGAAGATGAAGAGGAGGAAGAAGAAGAAGAAGTAGAAGATGAGGAAGAAGATGAGGAAGACAGCGACGATGAACAATTCAACGAACTCTTGGGAGAAGAAGAAGATGTTTCTGATGTCGACTCTGAGGATTTCTCTGATGAACCCAGAGATGATAACGTTCCATTGACCGACAAGTTGTCTGGAGTCAAGATTAGATCGATGTCTACTGATAGTGAAGAAGTCATGCATACCAAGTTTTCTGATGGAAGACCAAGAATCATTAAGCCAGAAATTGATCCTGTTTATGATAGTGACGATAGTGACGTTGAGAACTTTAACACCATTGGTAATGTGCCATTATCCGCTTACGATGAGATGCCCCATCTCGGTTACGATATCAACGGAAAGAGAATTATGAGACCTGCAAAGGGTTCTGCATTGGATCAATTATTGGAGTCGATTGATTTACCTGAAGGTTGGACTGGTTTGCTTGACCAGAACACTGGTGCTGGTCTCAAATTGCTGGACGAAGAGTTGGAATTGATCAGAAAGATCCAACAGCAGGAAAACACTTCCGAAAACATCGATCCATACGAACCATACATTGACTGGTTCACTTCCAAAACAGAAATCATGCCATTAACTGCTGTTCCTGAACCAAAGAGAAGATTTGTTCCTTCCAAGCACGAAGCAAAGAGAATCATGAAGATTGTCAGAGCCATCAGAGAGGGACGTATTGTTCCATCTAACAAGGCCAAGGAACAGATGGAAGAAGAAAAGATGAACTTTGATCTCTGGAACAACGAAGAAGAGGTTGCTGATCACATCATGAACTTAAGAGCACCAAAGTTGCCTCCTCCAACCAATGAAGAATCTTACAATCCTCCAGAGGAATACTTGTTGAATGAAGAAGAAAAGAAGCAATGGTTGGAAACTGACCCTCAAGATAGAGAAAGAAATTTCTTGCCACAAAAGTTCACTTCGCTCAGAAAGGTTCCTGGTTACCAGGAATCGGTCAGAGAAAGATTCGAAAGATGTTTGGACTTGTACTTGGCTCCAAGAGCTCGTCACAACAAATTGAACATTAATCCAGACAGTTTGATTCCAGAATTACCTTCACCAAAAGACTTGAGACCATTCCCAATCCGCTGTTCGACAGTGTACAGCGGTCACACCGACAAGATCAGAACCATTTCGATAGATCCACAAGGACTTTGGTTGGCTACTGGTTCGGATGACGGTACCATTCGTATCTGGGAAATATTAACCGGAAGACAAGTATACAAGGCGCAGCTCGTTGATAGCGACAACACCGATGACCACATCGAGAGTTTGGAGTGGCATCCAGACCAGAACACCGGTCTCTTATCGGTTGCAGTTGGCGAAAATATATACTTGATTGTTCCACCAATCTTTGGGTTTGATATTGAAAACTTGGGTAAGTTGAAGGTCGAAGCTGGCTGGGGTTACGATACATTTGGTAACAAGAAGGGTGATATTAAGGTGGCTGGTGATGAAGAAGAAGAAGAAAATGATGATGAAGACGGAGCAAAGGAAAATGCAAACAAGAAGGAAGTTGCCAAGTGGTTTACCCCTAATGCTGAACAGACAAAGTTGGGTATATCAGCAGTTATTCAGTGTCGTAAGACTGTCAAGAAGATATCATGGCATCGCAAGGGTGACTATTTTGTCACTGTTTCTCCTGATGCTAAGAACACTGCTGTCTTGATCCACCAGTTATCCAAGCATTTATCACAATCTCCATTCAAGAAGTCGAAGGGAATCATTATGGATGCCAAGTTCCATCCATTTAAACCGCAATTGTTTGTTGCTTCACAACGTACCGTCAAGATATACGACTTGGCCCAACAAGTATTGATCAAGAAGTTGATGCCTGGTGCTAGAATGTTGTCGACTATCGATATCCATCCAAGAGGAGACAATTTGTTGGCTTCGTCATACGATAAGCGTGTGTTGTGGCACGACTTGGACTTGGCCTCAACACCATACAAGACTTTAAGATACCATGAAAAGGCTGTAAGAAGCATCAAGTTCCACAAGGCCAACTTACCATTGTTTGCCTCGGCTTCTGACGATGGTAGCATCCATGTGTTCCACGGTACAGTGTACGACGACTTGATGACCAATCCATTGTTGGTTCCTTTGAAGAAATTGACTGGCCATAAAGTTATCAACCAAATCGGGGTTTTGGACTTGATTTGGCATCCCAAGGAAGCCTGGTTGTTCAGTGCTGGTGCCGATGGAACTGCCCGTCTCTGGACTACATAGTTATAGATGTAAATTATTGTTATTCTTAGTAATTGACGGGATATTCAGTATTGCGTCCTGGGTAGTGGACCCAGCTGATCATGGCTCCGTCCGAGTACTTGGTGGTGAACAAGTCGTGTTCGTTGGATTCAAAGATATACTTCATGATTGGCCGGATATTTTCCACAATCCCCATATTATTGGGATCAATGATCCACTCGATCTTTTTCCAATCAAGTATACCTTCTCCATCGGATTTGACAGGAGTATTGTACTGAGCGACTTCCAGAGCTGAGACTTCGGCCGTGAACAAATACATCCCGCCTGTTTCTTCACCAATAAACAGACCGTTGTTGCTTACGGTCCACGTAAACACACCACGCGACTTGTACTGAGGCAAATGCAACCCTGTTTCCTCCTTGGTCTCACGAACAATACAGTCGTATGGGGATTCGTCTGGCTCCAACTTACCTCCAACGCCGTTCCAGCGGCCCATCCACGGCTTTTTCTCACGATTGAGTAAAAGAACCTCGTTCGTTTCTCGACAATGGATGAATCCTATCGTATACTTGAGCTTGTTGACGTTTGTCATGACAAATACGGGTATGTGATAAGAGAATGATAATTTTGACTCATACGCGTACTTTTAATATTTTTTTTTTTTAATTTAGTGAGGTAGCAACTGCAGGAACCCTTTTCGCAGCCAAGGGCTTTTATTCTATGCAGCGAAGAAGCTCCTCCATATCGGTGATTGGTCCGTCATTGTGTTCCTTGCCGTACTTGGACATTACAGATTCGAGTTCTGCAACATCTCCAAACTTTCTGTAGTCGTACCCCAAGAATTTTAGTACCACGACTGACCTTTTCAAATTATCAATACGTGTGCTTCCTTTCATCAGGTATAAGAAGATAGCTGTCATTATGACTTGTCCTACTACAGAAACGTCAATGTTTCCGTATCCGGTTCCAATCCCCGGCAAAATCCAGTTTGAGATCGTTGTTGTTTGTTCAACATGGCGCAAGATATTCCAGACCACGTCAAACAAAGCTCTGATTCCTTCCATTGGTTCGGGAACTACCATCGACGGCACCACCACCAACAGCACCAAGTTACAGTTTCTATACACTTCGCTTTCACAATGGTTCGGCAAGACTACGGCAAGATCAATTGCGTTGATCTCACCCACAGGTACATAGCCACGGTACTTCTTCAATGTATACTCCTGTATTCTCTCCGCTACACACGTCCCTCCAAGCAATTCCGCCACATGCTTGTCAAAGCCGGCTCCCATATATGCCAACGAGTTTCCAGGTGTAAAACATGCTGTTTGCCCGTGATATTTCCAAGGATTCCGAACGAGTGTTTCTTGGAGCGAGCCGTTGACCACTTGAAATTGAGGCTCAGTATACACAATATGGTACTTCTGAAACATTCTCCGTATCAAAATGGCATGATGTCGCCACGCATGCGCCAAAACAGGGTTGGAATCCAACAACACCAATTGCATTATTCATTTACTTCTTTGCACGCATGAAAAATACATGAAGGGGGACCGACCACCTTCCCGATCGGGAGGAACATATACATCACGTGATACAGTAAAGGTATCGATCCAAAAAGGAAACAAAAAATTCAGCACGGGAAGATCTGGATTTCACGCCCAAAGTAGACAGGTTTCCCCGGGTTGGATAGGCGCTGTAGTCTGGTTACTAGCAGCCTCAAAAGATTGAATTGCACTGCATTATACACATTTTTTTTTATTTTGAATTTCCCTCCCGTCTACGTTTGTTGCAAAGATATCCCTCATCCTGCGTCAATGTCCTTTTCGGCCCAAGTGATCCAGCTCCTTAATGAGCAGGTGGACCAGATCCAGTCCAAAAAGACCATCAAGCTTAATACAGTTCTTTATTCACAACAGTTGCCACTACAGGAAGTGATTGATATTATCCATGTCTTTCTTTCGTCATTTGCACCCCCACTAGAACTAGAACGCCTTACGCTTCAGAGCAACCAGATCACGGAAATCCCACTGAACCTCCCTATCATTGGCAAGAACTTGAAGTACTTGGATCTTTTTAACAACAGCTTGACTTCATTACCTCGATGCATCAGAGACTTGTCCAACTTGGAAATCTTGGACGTCTCTGCCAACAGGTTATGGAATTTCCCTGATACCTTTGGTCAACTCAAACAGCTCCGTGTAATATCGATCATCAATAACAAGTTCAAATATCTCCCTCCTGTGTTGGCCGAATTGAACTTGAATGTACTTGAATTTACCGAAAACCCGTTAGTATATCCATCCACCGACTTGGTCAAATTGATCAAAAAGCAGCGGCCCGATAACTGGATACACGAATTAAACAACTACTTGACAACTAACAAGAGTCAAATAGAGTCCAAGTTGCTTGAACAGAACGAGTTGAAGTCAATCAAGCCGCCACAGCAGCAGCCACCTATAGCTAGAACCCAGAGTATCTCCGAAACTCGGACAAAGGCCTCCAAGGCCGCAAAAAGAATGGGCCTCTTCATAAAGAAACCAGAGGAACAGTCAGACCCATCATCTTCAGGACAAAATACTACAGTCGAGTCCATGGAAAGTGAGGCGAATCTGTCGATGGATTACGCATTACCAATCCAACCCCAATCTGCATCAGCATTGGAACCCTTCCATGTCGGCACGCCTCCACTTTCTTCCACCTCTACATCATATCCTGCCACTACCTCATCTAGCTCCTCCCCATCAACGGCTCCTCCGGTTCCTCCAAAACCTATCCCTTCTTCCAGTACTCCAATCTCAGGCAACTCTGCTGCTACATTAACTCGATCGTTGAGTAACAGGACCCGCACTCGCTCCAATACCCTAAAGGAAATCGACCGTATCTTGGATAAGAACGAAAACGTTGACACTGAACACAAATCTGGTGCATACTTTAGAAGATTATCAACATTGCAAGAAAACCCGCTGGACGAAAGTATGAATCCAGCACAAACAAAACCCCTGAACACTCTGACCAGTCAGTTTCTCTCTCCTGAGGGAGTACAGAGACATCACCTGGTCTCTAACCATCATCTGTCCCTAAAGGAAGACAACTTTAAGTCGCCACAACCACTTCCGAGTGTCACGAGACACAATAGTTTACCATCCAACGAATCTTCACCTTCACGGATAATCAACAAACGGTTCAATGCAACAACTATCATTAAGGTATCAAGAAAGATTCTTTTCTCATTCAGTGAGTTGCACTCGTCTGTGAGACGGTTCACAGGGTTCTGTGTCGACAAGAAAATTACCATGAAGATGGTTGCACTCTTGTATACCACAAAGGCCAATATTGATTCTCTTGTGGAGAACTTGGAGGCAATGGAAGAAACTGGCAATAGCTTGGAACAGATTTCCACCTCGTTGACCATTTGCATTTCGTCGTTCAAAATGATTATGGATCTCTTGAGTGAGAACTTCTCGGCGTTTGTGCTCAAGATAGATATCTGTTTTATCCGGATGCTTTACCTTACATTGTATGGGCTGTTTAGCGAATTGTTGAATGCGTACCGAATTCTTACTCCAGGCAAGGCCGTCGTTGAACAGAAGAAGCTTTCGATCAACACTAACATTAGCTTTGATGGAGATGAAGTTGACGAAAAGCTTTATCATGCCATTGACATTGCTACTTCCAACGCGCAGGTGGTGTTTAAGGAGTTGACCCAGGCGATTAACAAGAGTGCTATCGCGAGTGCCACCTCCTCGTCTTCTGGAATTAACCATACTGTGGCCACCAAGGTAAAGGAGTTGATGAATGTATGCATGTCATCGATGGACATCACCAAGAGATTGACCACAAAATTGTTAACTATCAGAAACAGTCCACTGCAAACAACACGGAGGTTGTTCTGGGACGATATCAATCTGTTTTTGAAGGCAATTATCCAGACGTTTTCTTCGGTGAAGGGTGTGATGAAGGACTTGCCGATCTTGAACGACATTCGGGCATCGATGGCCAGCTTGACAAAAACGACCAAGGAAGTCACATTATTGTTAGAGGTGTCTTCGTATCATTCGATGTCGACAGAAGGACAGTTATCGAACCATCCGCCACCCTTGCTGGCTATTCCGAGTGTGTCGAATATATTTACATCGTCAGCCAGTGCACATCCGGCGTTACAGAGCAACAATTCGTTATCGCTGGTGAACTTGTCACAGTTGAACAACAACTCATTGTTGGGTAATGGCCCTCCGCTGATCAGAACGCCATTGGTAGCAACTTTGGGACCTGCAGCCCAGGCCATTATGCCTACAAACCATGAAATTGCAGCTAGTCCCATTGTCAGTCCGGGAATTGTGGCTCCAGTGACGGCTCCAGCGCAATCGAGCGGCCAGTTCTTTGCCAAAAACGGCATGAATCCGTTCGACGGACTCATCATGGCCCAAGACGAAGAGAATTGATAGCTACATAAAAGTAATTTCTAAGAAATGACAAACAGACAATGGAACAAAAAAAAATTAAACCATAATTGATTTTTTGTAGCGAGCCCCGGAGATCGATCTTATCTCCCACTAAAAACACAGCCAATTACCATGATCTTGTTGGTAAGCCAAAAAGCACCAGCAGCGCCACGTCCTTGATACTTATTGGTGTCAGCAATACAATTGGCATTTGAAATTCTTTTGCCTTCTCTTTTTTTGTCGTTTTCCTTTTCCATGTCAGGTTTAGCTTTCCCCGTGTTCTGGTAGACCGATTACCGCCGCGCACTTTCGGGTTCGATTTTTTTTCATCTCTCTTGACTCATCTTAACCAAAGTAATGATTGTTGAATTAGAAGAGCCTCCTCTTACTAACGACTCCAACCAGGTGTTGAAGGACTTGGTAGGTGGTACCATGGGTGGAATTGCTCAAGTTTTGGTGGGTCAACCATTTGATACCGTCAAGGTCAGATTACAATCGGCTCCAGAAGGTACTTATTCAGGTGCGATGGATGTAATCAAAAAGTTATTGGTCAACGAAGGCCCCAAGGGATTCTACAAGGGTACATTGACTCCTTTGGTTGGTGTTGGTGCGTGTGTCTCGGTCCAGTTTTCCGTTAACGAGTTTATGAAGAGACATTACGATTCCAAGTTGAACGGCCAGCCATTATCGTTGGCCAATTTCTTTGCCTGCGGTGCTGTTGCTGGTTTCGCTAACGGGTTTTTAGCGTCACCTATTGAACATATCCGTATCAGATTACAAACACAAACTGGTGCCCACAAGGCTTTTGATGGACCAATCGACTGTGCCAGAAAATTGACCAAGGCCGGTGGCTTGTACAAAGGTTTGCTCCCAACCTTGTTCAGAGAAGGTGCGGGTTTGGGAATCTACTTTGCCACATATGAAGCCTTGATTGCCAGAGAAATCAAGGCCAAGAACGTCAGTCGTGCCGATATTCCTCCTTGGAAATTGTGCTTGTTTGGTGGATTGTCGGGTTACACCTTATGGATAGGGATTTATCCAGTCGATGTTATCAAGTCGAAGCTCCAAACCGATTCCTTGACTTCTCCAAAATACAGAGGCACCATGGATGTTGTTAGAGACGTCTGGGCCAAAAACGGGATCAAGGGCTTCTACCGTGGGTTCATTCCTACTATCTTGAGAGCTGCACCAGCAAACGGTGCTACCTTTGCTGTGTTTGAAGTCACAATGAGATTTTTGGGTTAATTTGAGCCAGCAACGCTGAGAAGTTTTTGCATTACATTGTAAATGGTAAATTTTTATGTATTTAATAGAGAACAAGGAATAATCCAGAATTTTTATGACTTGAAATCACTACTTCCTTTTCTATGCCAACAATACTGACTATAACAGGAAAGACACTTTTCGGGTATTGACGTGTCCAGACGATCCAATGCTCTTTTTACAATTGCACATTTCAAGCAGGTAGCAAACTCGGTTGAATTGTTATGGGTAGCAATATTGAATCCATTTTGCATCATCCCGTCGAGCTCATCGTCACTATACTCAAGTTTAAATGTCGATGTGTTGGCTGCGAAACCATAATTTTGGTTTGAATAATATACTATTAATGGCAGCGACCGCTGATATGCTTGAGTAGCATAATCTCGATTCAAATCACATCCAAGAAACATTGGTTGTTGATTATATTTGTTTTCTACTATTTCCCCAGGAGTAGGAACGTAAGGAAAGCGGTCAGTGCCGTTATAGCGTGCTGAAATATGCTCAAGAGTAGTTCCATTGGGGAAATTATCAATGTCCCCAGTATTATCAAAGGCCAAGATCACATCAACTTTTCTTGAACTTAGTAAAAACGGATTGAAGGGAATATTCTGACGATCATTACCACCATCCACAAGATAAATCAGTCTTTGTGATCCAATTCGACCACTAACATTGTAACCATAGAACGGATTTGGAGAAATTAAGGCATGATCAGGATGGGTTCCAGAACTCTTTTTAAACTTGGAACTGCCGTCAAATCCAAAGATGTTTAATATTTTTTCCAAAGCCGTAGATAATTCTTGATCAAGCGTATCCAATAGCCGGTAAACATGAATGAATATATGGTTAAATAACGAAGAAGATGTTCCTGTGATAAAACCTATATTATCGTAACCACATATACAATGGGTGACGTTGTGCAAAGTTAATTGTGAAACACCATTGTACAAGTTCGTTCCCAAGTACTTCAAGGGAACAAAGGCTCCAAGGTACGAATCCCACGACCCGAATTCATACGGGGTAAACTCAAATAAATGGGAGTTTTCACTGGTATCGATTTTATCTGGACTGGTTTCGATGGTTCCAATAATTGGAAATGGTTGCTCGTACGATTTGAAAGTCGGAAGTTGAGTACCGGCAGTTAGTGTTGCACCAGGTGTCTTGGCTCTATTGGCGAATATTCTTCTGGATAATGCTCTTCCCCAATAATCGGTTAAGGAGACATCAAATCCATGGACTCGTTTGGGACGGATCTCAACTTGTAGTGCTTTATAGAATTTAAATATATCTTTCAATGGTGTTTTTGGAACACTTTCTGGCTTTGAATTGAAGATAGCCTTGACAAATCTATTGATGACGGAATTCGAAGAAGACTCAGCTCGCTTGGTCAGTTGTTCAAGTGCATTATTCAAGGTTGTTTTAGGCACCGACGACCTTATTCCCAAAACCTTTTTTATGGCTGCGAAAAACCCTCTTGAATTCAGCGTTGCTTGCTTGGTCTTTGGAACCATTCCCTGGACTTCCTTAGGATCAAAACTGTCAATTCCCATCAATAATGGTTGATCAATGCTCCAGCCTTCTTTCAATTTATTAATGGGAGCAAAGTCACTGGCAAATTGACTCATTACCAACCACGAGCCGCCAGATATACCACCAATATAGCTTGTTGCCTGTAACACCCCTGCCAATGATGAATTCGGGGTACGGTCATCGAATGCTAAAAGTGCACCGGCACCAATAAGCATAGATCGATACCCACCACCCAGAAATGCTATGGCAATTCTTGAAGCAAGTACATCATCACTTAAATTGGAGTCTTGTAAAAGGTGTTTCAACAGCTGCTGTGTCACATCGTCACGGTGACGCATATATTCTTCTTCTTGAGGGCATAGTCCCTGTTGCAATTGTTAGAAAGATTGTTCTTTAAAATTACATTCTAAAAAGAAAAAAAAACGACTCACATTTGCTTCTCTTATAAGTGATGTTGACGGACATGCAACAGTAAACGGAGCGTACGAAGTGTTCCAGACATATCTCGGCTCAAATGTCTTGTCTCCAACGGTAAAAACCAATTGCAAAAAGCATACAAAAACCAAGTAGAACATAGCCGCTTGCAATAATAATAATTTTTATCAGATATTTTATATTTATACCACTATCATCTATACCTATATAAATATATATAAATATACATTAAACAATCTAAAGAAAAGAGAAAAAAAAGATAAATAAGTTCTTTTACGAGACAACTTAGAAGTCTTCGTCAGAAGACACGTAAGCGTCACCCAATTCCTTCTTCTTCTTCATTCTTTCCTTCTTCTTCTTTCTCAATTCAGCAGAAGACAACTTAGTCTTTTTCTTAGCACCGGCAATCTTGTTACCCATGGCATCAAACTTGTCTTCTTCATCTTCCTTCTTTTCAATTCTTGGACCAGAACCTTGACCTTGGACCCAATTGTGACCAGATGGAGTCATCTTACCGTCAACAACGGCCCAGACTTCTTCGGTCAAGTCCTTGGTGAATTCAGCAGAGTGAGTAATGATGACAATACCACCTTCGAAAGACTTCAAGGCCTTAGACAAAGCTCCCAAGGAGTCTCTGTCCAAGTAGTTGGTTGGTTCATCCAAAACGATCAAGTGAGGTCTTTGCCATGTACAAGCAGCAAGAACCAACTTAACCTTTTGACCACCAGAAAGACCTCTGATGTGGGAGTGGGAAACCAATTCAGCTTCCAAACCCAACATAGCACAGTGTTCTTCAATTTCCTTTCTGGTCAATGGTCTGAATTGACCAGAAGCCAAAGCTTCCTTCATGTCGACTTCAGCAACCATCTTAGAGTGGGTTTCCATCAATTCACCTCTTGGCAACCAAGTGTTATCAACAGACATCATTGGAACCCATCTTTCGTTCTTCATACCGATGTTTTCACCCAAAGTCCAAGAGATTTCGTATTCGTAAGAGTTCTTGAACTTTCTTCTAGCGTGAATACCAGCAATTCTTCTTGGGGTACCTTCGACCTTGAAGATCTTGTTCATGGAGTTTTCATCAGCTTCAGAAATTTGTCTGGAAGCTCTGTCCATGGTTTCTCTGTCTTCACCGGTTTGGAATCTCCATTGAATGTATTCAGATGGGGTCTTGTCCAAGTGGGAGTCGATGTGAGCGAAAGCGTGCTGCTTAATGTAAGCAATACGAGCGTTTTCGTGGACGTAAACGTCACCTTCAGTTGGCAACAATTCACCAGTCAAAACGTTAATCAAGGTAGACTTACCAGCACCGTTTGGACCAATGACAGCAATTCTGGAAGACAAAGAACATTGGAAGTTAATGTCACGAATTTGAGGCTTGGTAGTACCTGGGTATTGGAAAGTCATGTTGGAGACCTTGACAATAGCCTTTTGCTTGGTCTTAACACCTTCCAAGAAACCTGGTTCTGGGAATCTGAATTCCAAGTCAGAGGCACCCAATTCGTAGTAGGATTGAGCAGATGGGCACTTCTTGACGAATTCAGACAAGTTACCCTTGTACTTTCTCAACTTGAAACCTTCGTAGTGGATAATGTATTGAGTAACATTGTCCAAGAAACCAGAGTCGTGGGAAACGATAATGGAGGTAATACCACAGGTTTGCAAGTAGTTGACCAACCAAGCGACATTGACGGTATCCAAATGGTTAGTTGGTTCATCCAACAACAAGATGTCAGCGTTCTTCAAGACAGCTCTGGCCAAAGCCAACTTCATCTTCCAACCACCGGACAAGGAGTGAATGTCCATAGCAATCATTTCGTCGGTAAAGTTAAATTCTCTCAACTTTTGTTCAACCATTTCTTGGGTCAAACCGACTTCACCATCGTCAAGGACGAATTGAGCAACGGAGGTTTCGGCGTGAATACCATCAATGTCGTGTTCAACGTAAACAGTCTTACATTCTTCTTGGGTTGGGAAACCTTCAACTTGACCGTTAGCAATAGCTCTCATCAAGGTGGACTTACCAGCACCGTTAGGACCACAAAGACCGTATCTTCTGTTTCTCTTCAATCTGAATTGAGTCTTGTTCAACAAGATCTTAGCACCGTAGGCCAAGGAGAACTCACAGTTACACAAGTCTTCACCTTCATCTTCTTCGTCTTCGAACGATGGTGGTTCAGGAATGTTGTCAATGGCTCTCTTTCTGAATTCTTCAATGATTTCCTTGGATTCCTTTTCGTGCAAGAAGATAGTGGCGAATGGCAAAATGTTCTTGATCCAGGATTCTGGTTGAATGTCTCTTTCGTCAATCAAGTCACCGGCAATGGCAGCAATATAGTTCAAAGCTGGGTTGAATCTTGGGGCGATGGTTTTACCTTCCAACAACTTGTTGAATTCGTTCAAGGTAACTGGGATGTCACCAGCAGTGGAGATTTCTGGGAGAACATCGTTTTCCTTAACGGCACCAACTCTTCTCAAGGTGTTCAAAGCTCTCAAGGTAACTTCACGAGCTTCTGGGTCAGCCATAGTTTCGAAAGAAGCCTTCAATGGTGGCAACAATTTGTCCAAGAAAGGAGCAACAACTTGAGGGTCGTCGACCAACTTACACATGTTGTCAACAATAACAGCAGCCTTACGCTTGATGGCAGTGTCGTTTTCAACCAAACCTCTGGACAAAAGTGGACCCATGATAGACAAGGTAGCCATGGTGACTTCGGAAACAAAGGTGGTAGCACCCAAGGAGTGGACAGTCTTGGAAACCAAGGTTGGGTCAGCAATACACTGAACCAATTGTGGGATAAACTTTTCAATATCCTTGTTATCAATGGTTTCGGTAGACTTGGTCATGGTGGCGGTGGCAGCAGCCTTGACTTCCTTCTTGGTGTCCCACATAGCATCAGAAAGAACTGGAATCAATTCAGGCATTCTGAGGGCAATTTGGTCCTTAGCAGTGTCAACCAATTGGGAAACAGCAGCCAAAATAGCAACCTTTTCAGTCCACTTGTTAGAGTTAGCCAAGTTTTCCAACAACTTTGGCAAGATAATCTTAATAGCGGTTGGGGTGATGGCAGCAGAAATAGCCAACAAAGCGTCGGCAGCAGCGACTTGGACAGCCTTGTCCTTGTTACCAGCTTGGACAGCAACATCTTGGACCAAGTCAACGACGAATGGTTCAACGGAAGGAGACAAAGCGTTGGCGGAAGAGATGTGGGAGTATGCCTTCAAAGCAGCAACGACACCAGCAGCATCCTTCTTGTTGTTAAGCTGCTTTCTCAATTCTTCAAAGAAGATCTGAGGAACATCGTGTTCGACAATGGAAGAGTTCAAGAAAGAAGAAACGTTAGCGGCGGCTTCGTCCTTGTTGTCAGCAACCTTCAAGGCTTCCAATAATTGGGAAAGAACCTCAACTGAGTATTTAGATTCACTGTCAGCAGACATTTTCCAATGTTGTAGTAAAGAAAGAAGAAGAAGAGAAAAGAGGAAAAATTTTCTTATAAACTGATGGGTATATGTTTGATCGGAAAAAAAAAAGAAAATAAAAAAAAAAAATTTTGCTATTGGTAACAGAAAAAAAAGAAAAGGTGAAGAGGTAGCATAACGTAAAAGAAATTGTATGGTGTCTTACATTTGAGTCGAGTTATATTGATCTGTAAAAGAAAGAAAGTACATTACTAGTAAACGGTACTTCATCAAAGTTTTTTAATTTTATACCCAGGGTGAACACTAGCGTTCTGGAACTTTGTCCGTTTGTATCGCAGGGCATCCCAAGACAAGGTGCAAAAAAAATTTTTTTTTTGCTAGTATACAAAGACGTGTACCGGGCAAAAATTATATTGTTTCCCGATGGAGTTGTTTTAGCTTACCAAAAGAAATTACAGCTCTTATCGTTTTTTGGCCGGGTAAACGTGGACTTACCCGGATTGGATGTGTGTTTTGATGGGGACACGTTGTATTAATGTCTCCAAATGTCGTGTTTTGTCTTCTCCGTGCGCGCGCGCACACACACGTAATTTCTGTTAGCGGTGTTATCTTTTTGGAGTGAGGGTCGATTTGTAGAACGATTTGGCTGCTGTGAGATTCGTTTACTGGGGACGGGATAGAAATAGATCTTTCACTTTGATTCGATTTTATGTTCGTTTTTTTTTGCTTTCCATTCTTGTACCATACGCCTTGATCTTATCTTGGTTTCTCGTATCTTGATTGGGAAAGTTTCCATCGCTACAGTCACGTTGGGCTCCCAATGGGGAATACCCACTTTGGAGGCGGAAAAAAGGTTACTTCATGTAAAAGTGTTCCGTACCGTACTGTATTCGGGACCCACCCGTTGTGGCTACAAAAAACTCAAATTTCCTGTGTGCAATTTGCACTATCGTCTAATGTGCCACTTCACCTCACTGTAAATAAAACTACCACCCTCCCCCCAGAGGTTCTCTTGTTACAGCCAAGTCTTTTTTTGTTGCCTTTCCTTTTCTTTGTTTTCTTTGACCACCGACATTCCTTTCATTCGTTTACTTCATGGACAAAGAAACAAGATACGACCGCCAATTGCGGCTTTGGGCCGCTTCCGGCCAGACCAGCTTGGAAAACACCCACATTTGCCTTATAAACGCAACTGCCACCGGCTCGGAAATTCTCAAGAACTTGGTCCTTCCTGGAATAGGCCAGTTCACCATCATCGATAGCAGTGATGTAACGCAGCACGATTTTTCAGCCAACTTCTTCTTGAAAAGAGAAGATTTGGGCCACAAGAAAGCAGAGTCGATCGCTCGTAACTTAAACGAGTTGAACTCAGAAGTACAGGGCCATGCCATCCACATGCTGCTCAAACAAGTATTGCTGTCTCAAACACCAAGTTTTTGGGACCAGTTTAATGTGGTGGTGATTAGTGACTACGTGGCGGAATTACCCCAGATTACATCGATCCTCTGGAAAAGAAAGATCCCGTTACTTGTGGTGAACAGCATAGGCTTTTATGGCTCACTCAATGTCATATGCAACGAAGTCACCGTGATAGAGACCCACGATCCGTCCAGACTCTATGATCTCCGTATTGATAAACCATGGCCGGAGTTACTTGAATACGTCAATTCCATTGATTTAGACAAATTGGATGATACAGAGCATGCTCACGTCCCATATATAGTGGTGTTCATCAAGGCACTCATGCAATGGAAACTGGTTCACCAATGTCTACCCCCACAAAACTATACCCAAAAGAAAGAGTTCCGCAAACTCATTGAATCATATTCAAGAGATATCCACTACGAAACCAATTTTATTGAAGCATCCTCGTTGATGCACCGTGCATTACAAGTGACCCAGATCCCCAAGACAGTCCTAATCTTGTTTGATAACTCCAACATCCAAGACGAAAACATCGATAGATCCACCTCGATCTTTTGGATATATATTAAAGCATTAAAGAACTTTGTTGCCCTCAACGACAACCAATTGCCATTGCCAGGAAATCTACCGGACATGGCTTCAGATACTGCCAGCTATATCAAGTTGCAGGAAATGTACCGTGAACGGGCATTGAGAGACCAGGAGCTTTTCACGGTGGAAGTCGTCAAGATATTGGAGAGCGTCGGACGTTCGCTCCTGGAAATCAACTCTGAATCCATCACCAGCTTCTGTAAGAACTCACAACTATTGTACGTGACGCAGGGGTCCACAAGGCTCTATTGTTCTACGTTGTTGCAAGATATGTTGGATGAGTGTTCCCCACAGGATGAGGAAGGGAGCCCCTCTCATAATACACTTGGTATCTACTTTGCTATTCTAACGTTTGCATCGTTCGTGGAGGAGTATGGACACCGTCCTAGCACCCAAGACTACGATGCTTTCTGTGCTCTCTTTGTCGACAAGTTTGGTGTTAAATCAAAGCTTTCACCAGCTCTCACCTCAACGTTCCAAGAAATCTTGAGCCACAATGCACATGGATACCATAACCTCAACAGTTTGATGGGAGGTATTGTCAGTCAAGAAGTCTTGAAGTTGGCCACGTCACAGTACACACCGTTGGACAACCTCTTTGTATTTGATGGGATTCGTGCTGTGAGTGAAAAGTGGAAAATTAGTTAAAAAGAGTTTTCTAGAATATTTGTAACTTTATAAATCAAACGAGCCTTGCATATTACTCCGCTGCTTCTTCTTGTTGCTCTTGACGATATCCTTCCAGTCCTGTTGCGTTTCGTTGTCGTCGTCGTCGCTGGACAGTTCTTGCATGATTTGTTTCTCGATGGCTTCCCGTTTCCGTTTCATCTTCTCGCGTCTTTCTTGCTTTGTCTCTTTCTTTTCCAGTTTCAGAGACCATGCTTCGTTCTTAATTCGAAGCTCCTTTCTGCGTTTGGCAGAGAGAATCCGGTTCGCCTTTTCCTGCTCCAAGTTTGCTAACCTTGACGTTTCCTTTTGTTCATCGGCGTACTTGTACTCATCCATATCGATGGGTTCGCCCAACCAGCCGTCTTCAGGCATCGTGTCGTGCGGGATGTGTCTTGATTCAGGCATCTTGGGTAAACGGAGAAGCCCATACATGCGTGCTATGCCGAGATAATCGAGTGTCTGAAGCCGGAAGATCGACGATGCCATATGTTTCGAGTAGTAGCGGATGAAACCAACATACGATTTCACTGCAAGCTCGTGGCGGGCACGGTCGACAAGAAGAAACAGTCTGAAGCGCAGCTGCAACTCGTCGTGGTTCGGTACCGCTGGCAGGTCCATTTCTTTTAGGGTTACTCCACGGACTTCCATGAAATCAATGTAATCTTCTTCACGACTATCTTGGTTCAACATGACGATGGCCTGTCCCACCTTGTTGGCCCTGCCTGTCCGGCCACAGCGATGCAAGAACACGTCAGGATCCGTTGGTGGATCGAGCTGGATCACTAGATCGACGTCAGGGACATCGATTCCTCGTGCTGCAACGTCAGTGGTCATCAAAATGTGTTTGTTGATAGCGACATCGCCCTCAGCAAAGTTCAGAAGTGTCTTGAGCCGGGGCTTGGTCTGTAGCTGGCCATGGAGCGAATGGAACTTGACATCCATCCCAGTATCCAACGCCTGGAACACCAGATAAAAGTACTTGACCGATGTACATGTGGGGAAATAGACAATGCATTTCTTGAAGCGGTACTCGTGTAACAACTTGAACAAGACCGAGAGTTTGGTATGTGGTGTAACCAACATGTATGCGAGATTGAGCGACACTGGAGCTGCAGTGTGTTTCGATTTGACCGAGACTTTGACGGGGTTATTCATGCCTGTCTTGAAAATCGCATCTCCGGCTGAAGAGATGGTGGCAGAAAAGAGTCCTGTGCGTCGTTGTTTCGGGAGACGTTTAAGGATCAGCGTCACGTCAGCTCTGAAGGAGACATCAAGCAACTTATCGGCCTCGTCCAACACGGCAATCTCACACGATTGAGACTTGACGTACTGCGATGAGAAAAAGTCCAACATTCGGCCCGGCGTAGCAATGAGGATATGTGCACCGTGCTTGAGAAAGTGGTCCAAATCGTCACGGACCGTCGAAAGAGACCCCACAAGTAACTGAGTTTTGATGGTGGCCAAGTCTTGCGGCAAGTACTCGCACACTGAAGATATCACCAGTTGGATCTGGCTGGCCAATTCTCGTGTAGGAGCCATGATAAGGGCGAAAAAGTGGCCCTTCTTGAACGGGTCTCTCCTTCCATCTTCATCCACGGTATTGAGTCTGACCGAAAGGCGCTGGAGGACGGGAAGAACAAACGCAAGTGTTTTGCCTGATCCAGTGACGGCTTCCACCACCACATCTTTGTTACCGCAAAGAAGCGGGATCGTCGATGCCTGGACGGGAGTCATGGTAGGAAACCCAAGCGAGACGATCGCTTCTTTGATCCATGGCTCGAGTTCGTAGTTGAGGTTGGTCCAATCGAGCGATTTCTTTTTGGTCTCCATAATATGTAAGAGGGTGCGATGAGATGAGTTTTTTTGTCCTGGTTAATATAATGTTGCGAGTAGCACGAACGTTTTCCACCAGGATGAACAAGTACGATACGTGGTCGAGGGAAGATCTCATCAAGCGAGTGATGGAGTTGGAACCAACCAAAGCATCACCACCACCACCACCTGCAAAAACCCCACCGATTGAGTCGAGACCCAAGAAGAAACCCAAAACATTTGATTTCAACAAGTATCATAAACGTACCATTGCCCTCAAGTTTGCATACCTTGGCTGGAACTACTCAGGGTTAGCTTACCAGTACGAAGAGACACCGCTTCCCACGATCGAGAACGAGATCCTCAAAGTATTGGCGCTTTCACGGTTGATTTCGCTGCCTGATCCCGATTCGTGTAAGTTCAGCCGATGTGGACGGACCGACCGTGGGGTGAGTGCAATGAACCAGGTGATTAACTTGACGGTACGTTCGAGCTTGCTGCCTGAAGAACAGGCTGATGCGGCCCACGATGATCGAGAGCTTCCGTACCTTACAATTCTCAATTCGCTTCTTCCAGCTGATATTCGAATGACAGCGGTGTGTTTGCGGCCACCACCAGGGTTTGATGCTCGGTTCAGCTGTAAGTATCGTCACTATCGCTACTTGTTCAAGAAAGACGACTTGGACATCGAGGTGATGGCTGCTGCTGCTAAACGGTACGAAGGATCGCATGATTTCCGGAACTTCTGCAAGATCGACGGGTCGAAACAAATCACCAATTACCGGCGCCAAGTTTACAGCACTGGCATCGAGCATCTCAAGGACGACGTGTACTTCTTTGACTTGAAGGGCACGGCGTTTCTCTGGCACCAGGTGCGGTGTATGATGGCGGTGCTCTTTTTGGTGGGCCAGAGGTTGGAGGAGCCCCAGATCATCGATACGCTCTTGGACGTGTCCAAGTATCCGTGTAAGCCCAACTTCGAGATGGCCAACGATATTCCCTTGATCTTGTACGACTGCAAGTACGACGATGGACTCGAGTGGCTCACGGCGATGGACTTTGCCAATATGAACAAGGTCTGGCGCAACTATACTCCGTTCAAGGGGCTTTTGTTGGACTACCAGCTCAAGGCACAGGTGGCAGGAATCATGGAGGGATTTTTCATGAAGGATACGGCGCAGATTGTCCATAAACAGGGAAGTGGAGCGGTGAATGTTGGGAATGGCAGTGGCAGGAACTTTACTAGTTATGTTCCGGTGGAGAGTCGAGAGTTGGGCGAGAGTTTTGAGCTGGTGAATAGGAGATGGAAGGAGAAGAAGAGGTTGAAGCAAATCAAACCAGGAACGAAGTGACTGGTTTGATGATATCAACCTGGATCGAGTGACTGGTTGTCTCAAGTAGTTACTTCCGGGTTGTCTGACATCTACACGTTCCGGTTCTTACAATAATAGATTGAATAGACATATGGTATACAGAACTGGAATGACAAGCTGTGTTCTACAAGCATCACTGTCGCCTCAAACAATCAAACCAGTCACTTCGTTCCTGATTTGATGGTTTGGTCGTTCATCCACGATGGTTCCCAAAACAACACCTCCTTTTCTCCATCCACCCATAACAATCCCATCAGAATCATTTCATCCACTACTTCTTTAACTCTAATCATATCCCATCCAAAATTATCCCGTAACAAACTGTAGCTGACATAACCACCCGTGAACCCGCACATCTCAAACACGCGGCGCTGGTCGCGCGACACCTCGGTCGCTCCACTAAACTTGAGCCATTGTTTCTCATTAAACCGCACAATCTCGTAGCCGTGGCCCAACGACTGTAGCACTGCCACTGCACGTTCCACATCGTCAGTATCCACTGCCAAACGTACGGGAGACCGAGCTTCAAGAATCGAACAGAGCTCGCGCACCGCAAGAAGCCCACCGTTGACGGCCCGCGTCTCGTGCCCCACCTCCACAATGCGCACTGCGAGCGCCAGCACAAAGTCGGCCCCCGCGCGCCGTCGCTGCTGCCGCTGCGCCAGAAGCAAAAGCTCAAGCGTATCGACCCCAGCAGCCACACACATTTGACTAAACTTGGCCCTAAACTCGCGGTTCTGCGTGATTTCGCGCCCATGTTCCGTGGCAAAGTTAACAAGCGCCGACTGTAACACTGCAAGCTGCGTCTGGAGCTCAAGAACGTGTCGGTCCTCGAGCGACCGGCCCAACTGCGCATAAGCGTGGCGATCCATATAAAAAAGAAGAAGAAAGAAACTAGTTACTTTTTTTCTTTAATGATTGCACCACGCGAGATTAAAGTAACGTTTGGCCACGGCGTGGTTGGTACTCTTGCAGTGCCACATGCTGTTGATGCATCGTCACCGTTCGAGTACGCACCTCAGACCCACAGAGCAGCCATCCTCGTCCATGGCCAGGCCGGCCACCGCGACTACTGCTACCAGAAACATTTGGCCCACCGATTAGCGGCTGAGTTGGGAATGTACTCGTTACGGTTCGATTTCCGGGGCTGTGGCGACTCTGCCGATAACGCAAGCGACAAGGGCCGCACGTTGGACCAAGATATTGAAGATATCCAACACGCAGCCGAGTTTTTGCTCGATGCAACCCAGAACCCGATCCAGACCCGGTTGACGGTCCTGAGCGTGATTGGACACTCGCGTGGCGGCGTGGCCATGTTCTTGTGGGCATGGGAACAACACAAGCTTCTGCAGGCCAATAATAGCCGTGCCATCATTGTCCCCAACTTGGTCAACTGCTCGTCCCGGTTCCGGCTGCACACGGTGCTTGATCGCTGGAAACTCAACGAACCGGAAGCAGTGACGATTGATGCCATGCGCTACGGCAAGTATACCCCCATGGTGGTTCCCAAGAGCGAGATTGAATCGCTTTCGGTGCCTGATTTATCGGTGCTCCGTGACTTATCGCTGGATTGGCTGGTGTTGAGTGTTTATGGGTTGCAGGATACCGTGATTCCTATTGAGGACGCGGCGTATTATGCCAATACGTTGAACCGTGGTGCTGGCACCCACACGCTCCGGTTGATTAAGGATGCTGATCATAACTTTTATGGCACGAGCTCTAGCTCGAGCTCGAGCGTCAGCGAGAGCGAGAGCACAGGTGTGAATACTGGTCCAAATATTGGTGCAGATGCTGGTGCTGGTGCCAGTGCTGGTGCTCTCGCTAACGCTCGAGCACCAGCACCTTTAACAAAACGCGGACTTGTCAACTACAACTACGAAGTAGCAGACACCATTGTCGAGTATCTTCGCACCAGCAACGAGCTTGTGCGGTTTGCGGCGTCGTGTCGTGATATCGGCACGCTTCCACGGTGGAAACAAGTTGACGGGGTCAACAACTTCCGTGATATGGGCGGATGGCATATCCAGGAACCACGGTTCGATTCCGACCAGCGGAGCTACGTGCGTGCCAATACGTTGTTTCGGTGTGCCAACTTTGCTACGATTACTGAGCTAGGGCTTGACGAAGTGGTTCGGCTCGGGATCAAGGCGGTGTTTGATCTCCGGTCCGACGGGGAATGTGACAAAGATGGGGTGCCCGTAGGATTGGAGCAGCGTGGCATTCAACGTATACATGCGCCGGTGTTTAGCAAGGACGACTACTCGCCGCAGTCGATTGCGGTGCGGTACACGCACTTGTTGACGAGCTGGTCAACGTACGTGCATGTCTACGATAATATCTTGGAGTTTGGCCAAGAAGCATTCAAGACGATTTTCACGTGGATCCGCGACGTCAACCAGGCGTTTGTGTTCCACTGCACTGCTGGTAAGGACAGAACGGGCATCATGGGAATGTTGATCTTGCTTTTGTGCGGGGTTGATCGTCACACGATTGCCAAGGAGTACGAGTTGACGACGATGGGGTTGCGGCCCGAGCATCCTATTTTGCGGGCCAAGTTCCTCCAGACGGTGGAAAAGCTCAAGGAAAAGATGCGCGACACGGTGGATATCGAGCAAGCGATTTGTCAGGGCCGTGAGGGCTGGAGTGTGGAGGAAGATGGGTTCCAGAACTTGATGAGTTCGCGTCTGGAAGCGATGTTAGCCACCATCGAGATGTTTAACCACAAGTATGGTGGGATTGAGACGTATATGTGTGACCGGCTTGGTTTTTCGCACCAAGATATGGTACAGATCTACCACAACTTGGTAGAACAAGATATAGTCGATTTCCAGTCCCAACACCGGGCAAAGATCTAATCATATGATTTGAATATATGATCAGATCATATGATCTTTACATGATTGGCAACGGTCTCTGTTTAAATATCAATTTTTTCTTGATCACATCCACCATGGCGACTTCGGCTGGCGATTGAGCTGCGATCCGGAGCACCGCAAGTGGCGTAGATAACTCGACAAGTGTTCCAAGAAGACGCTGTGAGTTACCGATGTAGAGTGTAACGTTACTTGTGCCAGGACTGAGTTCCAACCGGCCAAACTTGACGGCATCGTAAATGTCGTTGACGGAGATATAATTGTCGCAGTACTGTTGCAGGTTGCGATCGGGGACAGAGGTGGGAAGATTCAATTCGCCCTGAATCTCAAGCACAGTTAATCCAAATGGGGTGGAGATAATATTGTCCAGGGTCCCGGCAAGCAGGGAACGCGCGGGGTCATAGTTCACGGTGGCTGATGGCATCAGTTGCTAGTGATGGTGATTATTTACTACGATAAGAAAGAAAAAAAAAAGTTTGTTTTGCTGAGTCAGTGCTTAGTTAAGAATATTGGCCCATTCTTCATGAGGACCCAACGAGACCCAACGAAAATTCCAGGCGTGTAGGTGCCATCATCACCCACACAGACACACACTTGCTACTAAATGCTTGTGGTTTTAAATGTGTGGTCCTTCTGTCCGGTATTTCAGATCAGAAGGTCATTCGTACTTTATGGTCTATAAGATTGCTGGGACGATACGGCTCGGCACGAGTGGGGAGTCACGACGAGCCACCAACTCCGCTTTTTGTTTTTTTTTCCCTTCTGCTAAAGTTTATTCTCAGCAAGACCGTAAAAAAAAAATGCTACTCAACAAAAAAATTTAACATGTAGCGAACATCACGAAGCTCAACTATCGAAGAAGTTACGCTTACGTGGCACGTAATATCAAGTATGTCTCGTCTGTTGTTGTTATTGTTATTTTTCTCCAGTGGTGTGTAGTTTCCTGCTTTGTCTTGCCCAGATTTATCGTCTGGATGGTTTGCGGGGGCAAGGGGTCCTCCTAGGCATGTGATGACAGTCATTTCTCCCCCCAAATGGTAAGGTCCTTGTAGCCGTGCACCGCTTCTGCCCAAAAAGGACAGCACATTTTGTTCGCTCGGCCTAATTAGGCAAGGTTTGTTGTGCTGCAGGCATTTTTTTACTCCTCATCCCAATAATATAATCCAGAGAAAAATTTCCGCCAATTCTACTTCCCCTCTGCCAGTGCCACTTGTGGTTGAAATTTTCTATCCTATTCGGGCTCGATTGTATTATTCTTAACCTGATCAGGCTGTTCGAAAATTTCCTAATCCTACAAATACATACAATTTTCTGCACTTTTCCCCACCCACACCCGTTTTTTTTTTACACTTCCTTTCAAACGTTTTCATAAACTATGGAACCAATAAACTCCGCTATTGACGGGTTCATGCAGTTGTTGCAGTACCAGAACAACTACCCTGCAAGAGGTACCGGTACCATTGTTTTAACCAGACAGGCTCACAACTTGTTGGGACCAAAGGTCCCTAAAGTCATGGTGGACTATGTCGCCGACTACCAAATTAACCTCTTTGGTGGATACCCTGACCACAAAGACAGAGTCCCTTCCATCATCTTTGCCGTGGTCTTTGGTATCTTGTTGTTCTTACACTTGGGTATCTTCATCATCAATATGTCCAGAGGTCACTACTTTTGGTTGTCCATCGGCTGGGTCTTTTACTGTGTTTTGAGAGTCATTGGCTGGGTCTTGCGTATTATTTGGGCTCATGACATTACCTTGACCCAATTGGGTATTGCACATGAAGTCTTTTTGATTCTTCCCACCATCTTTATCGTGTCGTTTAACTTGGTCTTGGCTCAACGTATCTTTACATGGAGACACCCGGTTGGGGGGTCCCGTAAGTTGTTCTGGGGCGTGATGATTGCGTTGTACGTGATTGTCACGGGTCTCGTGGTTATGACCATTGTCGCCTCGGCCGGTCCTTACATCTACTTTTTGTCCAGTTCAAACTACAAAAACTACGTTCGTTCCGTCGAAGCCACCTCCATTTTTGTCATCTTGTACTCATGCACCTCGATTGCTTTGCTTGCGTTGGCTTTTCTCTTTAAGCCCACCGCCAAGGATGAAAACTTGTACACCTACCAACCTTGGTGGATTGAATCGTTTGCTCCAACTTACTTTGTCAAAAAGAATGTTGCTCGTGAAGCCGAAGAAACTTTTATGAAGAGAAACCACAACCATCGTTACGCTATCCGTGTCATTGCTGCCACCCACCATCACCACAACATGGTTGAAGGTATCTCCAAGGACAGAGGTAACTTGCAACACAATGTCTCCATCATCATCATCAGTATCACTACTGTCTTGATTTTGGTTGGTGCCATTTGCAGATGTGTGGCTATTTTCCAACACAGATACAACAAGGACGCTGGTCCAATCTGTCAACCTGTGGCTATGTACATCTGTTGGGGTTTGTTTGAGTTTATCATCAATGCGCTCTACATCATTGGAAGAGTCGACTTGAGATTCTACAGACCAGACAGATTGCCAAAGAAGGTCAGAGATATCATCACTGCTGAACAGTCGGCTAACATCTCTGACGCTGAAGACGAAGAGGCTTCTGTTGGAAGCCACGCTGATGAAGAAGAAGAAGAATACAAGTCGACTTCGCACACCAACAGTGACGAAGCCTTGCTTGAATCGCCTGCATCTAATCAAGTTGACCCTGAAAAGAGAACTAGACCAGACGGCGACTTCCACTTTTGAACTAGTGCTTTAAAATCTGCTTCTACATAATTAATTACTATTTATTTATCGAGAAATACTCACGTCAATCTTTATTAACTATTTTTTTTTTCTCTTTCCTTGATTCGCACAAGTTTTTTCAATCAATCAATCAATCATCTCATCGCCAGTATGTCGAGACCAGAGCAGCTTGCACCTCCCGAGGTGTTCTATAATGATTCGGAATCGCACAAGTACACGTCGTCTACACGTGTGCAGCATATCCAAGCAAAAATGTCGCTTCGTGCTCTTGAACTCTTGAATTTAGAGAAGGAAACTCCCCATCTTATCTTGGATGTTGGGTGTGGGTCAGGATTGTCGGGCGAAATCCTTACCGAAGAAGGATACAACTGGATTGGAATGGATATTGCGCCCAGTATGTTGGCCACTGGACTTGATCGTGAAGTTGAGGGCGACTTATTCTTGGCTGATATTGGAAATGGTGTGCCCTTCCGAGCCGGTACGTTTGATGCGGCCATCTCGATCTCGGTGATTCAGTGGTTGTGTAATGCCGATACTGCTGGCGTGGATCCTAAGAAGAGACTTATGACGTTCTTCAATACCCTTTATGCATCGTTGAAAAGAGGAGGCAAGTTTGTGGGCCAGTTTTATCCCATGAACGATGCCCAAACCGAATCGATCTTGAGCGCCGCCAAGGTCGCCGGATTTGGTGGTGGTTTGATCATTGACGACCCTGACTCAAAGAGACATAAGAAATACTACTTGGTATTGACAGCTGGCCTTGCAGAAAGATCTATCAACTTATCTGGTGCTGTCATGGACGCTCCTACCGTAACAAAAAGAGTCAATAAAAAATCTCTCAAGAAGATGGAATCTAACAAGGATTATATCAACAGAAAGAAGGAGACTATGAGAAGAAGAGGACGCAAAGTTGCTCTTGATTCCAAGTTTACTGGTAGGAAGAGACGTTCACGGTTCTAGAAATACCTGGCTCTTTTCCTTACTTTAGCATTACATGTATATTAGTGGTTCATTAAATATAAGAACAGTTTACCGAGACATGTGCGTAATTTATGGACTGATGTGCGTATTTGTGAGAATAGTGTCTAACCTCTCTCTTTTTTTATATAGTGGTGGAAAAAAATCATGGAAAACGTTTAGAAAGGTGCAGCTCTACATCTCTCGTCAAATGTTTGGTCGTGCTGTAATGAGAATACCGGTAAAACCGGCAGCTATGGCTATCCAGAGCATCCGGACGTTTTTTCCTTTAAAAAGAGCGGTTCCAACCGTTTTTGAGCCATTACCAAAGAAGAGAAATGGAGAGAACGTCTTGTCTTACTTGAACAAGCAGCTTTTGACAAAGTACGATCCTACTGGTAAGAGACGTGCATTGGTGGATTCCAAGACTGGCTTACGTGCTGGAGATATAATTAAAGTGACGTATCTTGACCGTACTGAAGTTGTTGGTCGTGTTATTGGTGTCAAGAGAGGTGAAGGAAACGTAGGAACCAATATTTTGATCAGAAACAAGATCAACAGAATAGGATGTGAGGTCAGAATCCCTGTGTTCAGTCCTAAGCTCAGAAATATCGAAGTGGTTCACAAGCCAGAAGAGTACTTACCCAGAGCCAAGCAATACTACATCAGAAACACCAAACTTGATGTTGATGATGTTGAGGCATTCATCAAACGTCAACACAAGAAGAACCAGTAAAGAAAACCCTGTATATATGAATTCTTCTAATACAAAACAGAAGTTATTGAAGTGATGCAAGTCTCGCTGCAAGTGTAGATCCGAAACTGGCACTGAATCCAGGCGACTTCGAATTCATGAGTGCCTCAAAAGTTTCGTACCGGGTGTCCACTGATCCGACAACAAACCATCCAGAAACCAGTACTGAAATGGCGAATTTAGTACCTTCAAGCGTCTCAATGTCTATATGTGTTGGATTGGTGTCTGGAACCAACTTACAGACCGGAAAGAATGACTTGTACTCGTTATAGATCGTTGCAAGTTCGCTACTGGGGAACAGCATCTAACGCACAAAAGAAAATTAGTTGTAAGAAAGAAAACAAAAAAAAGACTTACAGAGGTTTACAAGATTTAGTCACAACTGATTCCCAGTGTTCCACGTAGTTGTCAACACCAGGCGCCCAGAAACGTGCTCCGATAAGGTTCCTCTACGCTTGCATTCACCTTTGAACTCCAGCCAGCTCCATACTGATACACAGAGCAAGCCTTTATGAAGAGTGAATCTGCGATTGATGTTGAGGAACTAAAACTTTTTGTCTATGTGGCCAAAAATTTATAGTTTGTGGTAGCCGGGTAACACTTACTTTGGTTCTACAATTTTCACGTTCCCAATTAATCTGGCCCCAGAGCCAGTCAAAACTCTCGTCAAATAATGACCATTACGTCAGACAAGTTCATTGGATGTGACTTACATATTGAATTGAAGGATTCACGGATCTTGGATGGAATATTGACAGTTATCGATCCGTTTGGCAACTTGTTGTTGTTGGAAAGTTGGGAAACATCGGTTGATAAATTAAACCCAGCCAACCTCCATCGCCGAGAGATTGGAGTGGTTAGTGTTCCTCGTGAGAGTATAGCCACTGTGTCCATGGATAAGCACACATACGCTAAATTTCGCTCCAGATTGGCTGAGTAAGCTCAGCTCATGTTGGTTATCTATTTGGTAAGGTTGAAAAATTCAACAAATCGGTAAGCTCAAATTTGTTGTTGGATGAAGAAGTAAGACGTGTGAACAAAAGCTATTGAATAGCTGATATTTGCTTACTTTTTGCATACAAAAAAAAAAAGAGACCACATTGTGTCTTTGGTGCTGAAGGCTTTGGGCGCTGTGAATGTCCAGATTCATGTTTCGTGATGTGGATGCGGAACGGAGTTTCAAACTTTAATTACGGATCCGGTTTGAAAGATGCTTTTGCAGCATGAGACAAGTACAATTCTAGATGTAATTGTGCACTCTGGGATGAAAGATAGTATCAGCTCAGGAGTCATACAGCATCTATACACTGTATAACTGTTGTGCTCCGTTCCTAATGACGCAAAGGGACACAGAATAGACCTATAGCTTTAGAGCTTTATATCAATTATGTAAATAATCTAACTCAAGAATAATGTTAATCAATCTGCATGTTAATCAATTCTGCATTGACCCCACCTCCAAGTAACACAATGTCTTATCCTGGATATAAATAAGTGGGTCTGGGAGAGGGAGAGAGGGGGACCTTTAGACAGCTGTATGCAGAGAATAAGATTTTTTAGTTTGAATAATACGACGATGTATGTGAAAGCCATACATATTTAGAAGATCTGTAGATATTTGAAGTAGTTTTATTGATTTTGGGGCCTTTAACAGTACATGGTCAAGATGTGTGTATGTATGTGTTAAGGTTGAAGGGTGGGGTTTCGGCAAATATTGCGAGTTAGTGGGTGAAAGTTGTGTCTTGTTCCAACGCTCTTTTTCTATCGCGACAAACCAAATCCGACTCAAAAATAGTCAACCATTAACCAAACCCTATCATGCAAGGCTCCTACAAAAAGAATGAGTTGCCCAGACCATACTACATGAAACCGTCTTCAAAGAGGTATTCACCGTACAATAACTTTAACGGGCAATCATCGTTTTTCAACTCATCCAGGCGCAAGTTCTTGGGCTACGTGGTCATGTTATTCTTGTTTGGCACATGTATCTACTGGATGAGTCAGGACATGAAAGCAGGACCTGAAGTTACATACGAAATCGAATCATCAAATCCAGACATAGATACAAAGAAGCTCGCCAACGATCCGGTTATTGAGAAGATGCTCAACGCTGTCAACTCGGACGCAGAAAACGACAAAAAGAATATCCAAATAGCCCAGAATACCAAGGCAGATAAGGCCGTTGTATTGGAAGCTCCAAAGGGTGGGGTTGCCAATGAAGGAGCTGTTGTGGGTACCGACGAAGAAAAGATCATCGGAACAGGCAAAAACCCCAAAAACAGCAAGTCTAGCTCTTCTTCGAGCGTTCCACCAGCAAAGGGCTACAAGGCTACCAAAGACTCGGCCGTCCAACAACAGCAACCAATGGCAAAGGTATCTGAAAAGGACAAGACAAAAGAAACTGTCAACAAAATCCTTCGTGATTCCGACAAGTAATTAATACCCTAGAGTAAACTAATACCATACATTATACTCTTTTCACATCTTTTGTATTCTTATTGTTTATAATTACATTGTATAAATAAATGGTCCCACCGCGAATTGAACTCAGTCGCAGAACATCCCCTACATCGGCAACGGTTCCTTGACCTGTCTCGCGTGAATAAAATTTATCACACCAATACCGCAATGTAATGAAGTTTTCTATTTTATACATGCTCTACCTCCTTCAAAATTAAGTAAGACATGCCAAAAAGCCACCCTTTCTCCATCAATGACGGTGACTGTTGATAACTGAGTCATCTTAAGTAAATCAAAGCAATATTTTAATTAAAAATTTTCTTAAAATTATTAAAGAATTAAACATATTTCTCTTCTTATTACATTACTTCACATTTTTCGTGATGTTTCTGATTACCCTTAATTTCATCATATCGTTCCTTATTACGATCCTTCAACTTCTCTTTAACTTCTTTAGGGAAGAACCTCTTCATTAATGCCATTGTTTCCAAATCAAGATTGGTTCCGTCGGCCAACAAGATTGCATTCTGAGAACGACAAACAGGACAATTGTTCTTGGCCTGCTGTTTCAACTTGACTAAGCAACGTACACAAAACATGTGGCCACACTCCAATTTTATAGGTTTAAATGCAATGGAGGTACAGATCAAACATGTATAGTCTTCTAACTGTGGAATGAGGGTCAAAACGGAGCTCTGAATAATAAAACACACAGATTGAGCAAGCGATGACCCAGTAATGAATATATGCTCGTTGGACACCAACTTAGGAAATTTATACTTAATCCCTAACGAAGTTCGTTTGTCAAACTTCTTTAAGATCTTTCTAAATGCCTCATTATTGATTGATTGGAACTGTAATACCTTCAACAAGTGATAATTCATCTTTAAAAACTGGTTGAATGCTATTGTACTCTTCTTATTCTTGAATTCAGTTAAAATCCCGGACTTCTCGACATTATTCATAAACACCCGTAAGTTTTCCTTAATTTGATCACTGTTACGCTCACTGGCAGACAGACTAGTTTCATTATACCTAAAGTAGACTTCTGAATCCAAATAAATTCGGAATAACTCACGCCAGTAATAGATGTCTGAGTTGGAAAACTTTAGGTTGGATAATGCATTCACTGAATCACCAATCTTCTCTACTTCTGCAATCAACTTCTTTTCTTCGCTCCTCTTTAGGGCATCCAACTTTTCCAATTCATCGTTCAACATCAGGAAAAACTTGGTATCGGAATTCAACATAATAAAGATTTCGTTCTTCTTGGGATGCTGCTGCATGCTTTCATCAATAGTATGTGAACCAACTGGAGTTGGTGACCCATCTCTCGAATGTGATGTTACCGGGGTAATAACCAACTCATCGTTTTCCTCTTTAACTTCAACAATCTTCTCTTGGTTAGCATGTTCTTCAACGACATCCTCTGAATCGTCATCTGTATTGAGAACTGATTCGATCTTATGTTTCAATTGAAGTCCAAGTTCGTATATGTGATCGTCAGTATAGTTTTGGTTAGAATAGTCCAATGTAAGCTTGAGCATGGGCTGAATGGTTTCGATATGTCCATCGGAACCAGACTTGGTTAACGTATACTCAGCAATTATAGGATTCGAAGGGCTTGTCTCGGTGTCATCCAACTCTACCACTTCGGAGCTTGCCTTATCTTCCATCAAAAGCTTGATCGAGTTCTGGTCCAAACCCAAAAACTTCAATTCCTTAACAACTTTACTGATACATTTCTTCAAGGACTTGTATTGAATAGCAGCTTCAAGCCATTCTTCAGGAATTTCTTCTTCGATGAGAGTCTGCTCCAACACCTTAGCAAATTTCATGGCACGGCTGATAATTTATCGATTCTGGGTAACGATGGGGTTCTCAAATTAGCTAAGGTTAAAGTCCATATTATTGTGATATGAGATGCCAGAAAATACAACAAGGATTATGATATGCTTAGTATACACCAGAAGAACCGTTTATCACAGAATAAATCACGTCAAAACCGTCACTTAGCCTATTACTTAGATGTCAAATTTTTGTGATGGTGCCATGCCGATGCACGTGTCATGGTTATGAAAATTCGGGTAACACAAACGTCTCCAGAAAAGAATGGAGATACGATTACATCACATATACCGTTAGAAATCGTGTTTCTACATGACCTACACCCTTTCATTAAAGTATTACGATAAATCAACAATTTCTAACTTACTTGTTAAGCTTTTTTAAAACAATAAAAAAAATTAACTCCGATACCGGGAGTTGAACCCGGGTCTGCTCGGTGAAAGCGAACCGTGCTAGCCGTTACACTATATCGGATAATTGATATTTTAACTGTATTGCATACATTCACGTTCAGAATATCATATTCTCGTGACATTACCCATCAAACAAATGAATTTCCAAGTTCATCTCAAAGGTTAAGATATAAATGACTCCCGATAAAAGGTCTTTGGAGAGTAATGAAAGCTCTTCACCGAAAAAAGCTAAGCTAGACCCAGCAAATCTTAAACCAGCACAGACCCTTTATATCAAGAACCTTAACGACCAAGTTAATCCATCAACAATAAAGCATAACCTCTACCTCATATTTTCAATATACGGCGATGTCGTACAGATAGTCAACAACAAACGCGGACAAGCACACATTCTAATGGATTCGGTGGAGAATTCTACATTGGCACTAAAGTGCCTTCAGTCGGAACTATTTTTTGAAAAACCGTTGGTCATAAACTATTCAATTAATGAGTCCAAGTTGATACAACAATAATAGTCATCAATAATCAACATCTTCTGTATATTATAATCACGTCAATACATATCTAAGCTAGATTGCAACATTTTCCGCAATATGCGAGAATCCACGGAATTGCTCTTGCATCTCAGAAGTTAGAACTGTATCAACTGGAGTCAATCTAGGTGTTTCCGAAGTGAATTCTTGATCAAAATTGGAGTAGTCGTGTTCCGACGTAATTTCAGGAATGTATGGAGCTTGGATACGACAATTAAGAACGTCGTCAAAGTTGACATCGGAAAAGTATGGATGCTCCATAATTTCTTCGGCATCTCGCTCACCACTACCCAAACGTGTTTCTGGATCTTTGGTCAATAACGCCTGTAAGACCAAGACAGTTTGACGTGGCATACTGATTGGATATCTCACATCATCATGTTCAATAGCATTGAAAACTTCGTCTTCATCATCACCCTTAAATGGGGATTGACCCAATAACATCTGGAACAATAAAACCCCAAACGCAAACCAATCGACACTTCTAGTGTACTGTTTACCAGCAATGATTTCTGGAGCCATAAACTCAGGGGTACCACAGAATGTACCGGTGGTGTTCTTGTACCACATATCTTCCTTACATAAACCGTAATCACCAATCTTTATATGACCCTTAGTCGTTAACAAAATGTTATCCAACTTCAAGTCACGGTAAACGATACCGTTATCATGGAAATACTTCAAACCCAACAACACTTCACAAGCATAGAACTTAGCCCTTCTAGCAGAGAAACGAGATTTCTGGATGTGCCACATCAAATCACCACCAGAGATGTATTCCATAACAAAGTAAATACGGTTCTCTGTTTGGAAACAACAATGCAAATTCAACAAGAATGGATGGCGTTCCTTGTTTGCAGTCAAAAAGACTCGTTTTTCCGATTTAACACTATCGGCTTCATCATTCTCAACAATGAAATCCTTCTTCAAAACCTTAATAGCACACAAGCTCAGGGTGTGCCTAGATTCAGCCAACATAACCTTACCAAAGTTACCCTTACCCAACACAGCCAAGAATTGGAAGTCATCCAAACCAACCTTTCTCCGACGACGTCTCTGCCTTTGAGGAGATGGCGCAATGGTTTCGGCTGACTTGACCTGCTGAACAGGTTCATGGACAACGTCAGGAGTAATGAACTGCTGGGTATGTTCGTTTTGATAATTAAAGTTTTGGAACTCGTCTGGAGGGTTTGATTCCTGGAAGGGATTAGCTTCAGGTTCCTGTTTTGGCTGTTGTTGTTGCTGTTGCTGTTGCTGTTGATACTGTTGATGCTGTTGATGCTGTGGCACAGTGGCAACCGGTTGGAAATTAATGTTTTGATTATATGGATCGAGCTGGCTGCGTTGTTGTTGACGTTGAGGTGACTGTTCTTGTTGCTGCTCCTGTTGTTGTGGGAAATGTTGTTCCTGGTTCTGATACTGTTGATATGGTTGCTCCTGTGGCTGCTGTTGTGCGTGCTGAGGAAGTGAAGGAACCTCCTTCTTGATTCTAGCTGGAGATTTTGCATATGGTGATGGGATAGGTTCCTGGAACTTGTTGGCTGTTTCAGTTGGTAATCTAGAAGCAAATTCTCTTTCTGGCTCCTCGTCATCAGAAATACTATCCAATAGTTCGCGACGATCCTCAGGAGATAAAGATGCTTTAAGATCTGAACCAGATGGTGGAGTAGGAAGGATTTCAGCGGGCTTGCTAGGTGAAGACGTTGGCAATGGTGCCTGGCGTTGACGTTGTTGTCTTGGTTTCGCAGGAGCCTTTGTTGATTTTATAGTCATGAGAATCTTATTTGCCATTTCCATGGACATACCACAGAAATCGGGGACCAAATGGGTACAGTGTGCGTGACACATAACTCCACACTCAGTACACTTACGAACATTCTTACGTCCCCAAGGTAAGATATAACCACAGTGACAACACCATTTGGTACCATGATTGGCAATAGGTTCAAATCTGTGTGGAATACGATGATTCAACTTCGTTTCATCATCATCTCCACTACTAGATTTGGAAATACACTTTGTAACAACCTTTTGATAACACTTCTTGTGACACAAGAACTTACAGTCTTGACACTGAAACCCGGTGTAACGTAAAAACTCTCCACAAAGTGCACAGCACATAATGTTGTAGAATTGTTTTTGAACAAAGTGATGGCCATGCTGTTCGAAAACCTCCTCCTTCTTTTGACGAATGGCACCATGACGTCCAAGAGCTCCCATAAACTGTTTGCCAGGCTGAGTTGTTTTCTCAAAGCTCATACTTAACAAGATTTGACCTACTGGTTCCAAACTTAACCAGGTATTGATGACAATCTTTTGACCATCTGGGGATGCACCTACTTGAGTTGGAGGTTGACTGTTAGTGTAACTATCGGTTGAGGTCTGCAAAGTCGTACCGGAAGAAGCAGCTGAAACGCTGGATGGATTACTGGATGCGTGGTCGTCGTTTGACAAGTTAGAAGCAGAGAGCCATCCACTCGAACCTAATTCGTTGGCAACTTTCTTTTTACGGATCTCTTCTGTAAGGTCCGAAATCAATAACCAGTTGACAGCAACTGGTACCAAACTATCACCCGACTTGTCGAATACCGCCAATTCTAATTCGTTACCCTTATCGATATCAAACGTGAATTCTTCGTTCCACTTGCCGGTTCTAGAGCCACGAGTTCTAACTTTTTCAACATCATCAACTTTGATAACAACCAAGGTGACTGGACGTTTGGAAAACATGGGCGACGCAATGTGATCAACGTCACGAATGCAGGTGACACTCATGGTCAACTTTCCCGAAAGGGGTTTTCTGGCGTGTTTAGGGGAATTCATAATTTCCATGTCACGGTTAACGTCCTCCACGTTAATGTTCATATTCTGGTACTTTCTCAATGCCTTGTTAAGTAACTGTATACGTTGATCACTTTCGACCCTTCCACCTTCTGCGGCGTTACTGGAGGATTTATCACCATCCATGAGATACAACCGGGAGATTTTTTCATTGGCTTCACGGTATTGATTTTCGACCTGGAGCTTGAACTGTAACTGTTGTAACATATGTTGGATTTTGTGGCCCAAAGAAGGACAATCGTACTTGACCAAATCAAACCGGGAATAGACTGGTCTGTCACTAGTTGAAACTGTTGAAACATTACGTTGAGAAACGTCAGGGGCTGCTTGCGATTGTTGCAAGCTGAGTTTCTTCAATGTTTCTTGAAGGTAGTCGATGTTGCTTTGGGTTTCTCTGATCTGAGTGTTACATCTCTGAATAACCTCAGCGTTGGTTGTATTTTTCTTGAGAGCCTGGAATCCTTGGATAAGTTTGATCTCTCGATCAATCTTGCCACGGATGTCGTTCAAGACTTCGTTGTTTGACGGAGCTTGAGACGACATATGAAGTGGGTTGAGATAATGCAAGAAAAATTTAGATGGTTATGCAACTGTAATAATCCTCACCGTTACAAATCAGGATTTTTTTGGTTTCTTTCTGGAGTCCCACAAACCTAGACGTTGTTGCTATAAATAGGAATTCTTTAGTGAGCTCCTTTCACTAGTTTGCCAGCATGATCAGATTTGTTGACGATTTTTCCACAAATAGGTAAAATGAGAAAGTCGTGCGAGTCCCGATTTCTGATCTAGATTTGCAGCCGCTAAATATGCCACAAATGACCACATTGCGAAAGGCATTTACAAAGGCATCATTTAAATGTTACATCAAAAAAGGGGTGGGTGGGGCAAAAAGGATTATACATATGAGTATGTTACAATTTATATCATCTCTAAACCTTAACGACTGTTACATCGGCAATTGCAATCAGGAACAGGACAAACATAGTGCTTTGAGAACCATTCTTGAGCATGGTGCGCGTGACATCCATGGTTGCAGCTCAAACAGAAACTAAACCAATCCCTAAACCGATTTTCGATCTTATTGGCAGTAACAGAGTCAGGAAGCTTCTCACTAGAATCAAGCGGAAGTGGTGTACCGAACGTGAGCAAACAGATCGAACACCGTGGTAATGGTGCTCCACAATGGGGACAGGTACTGATATCCACGCTCTTTTGCTTGTGATGATGATGATTCATCTTGTTGAACTGTTTCAACATCACCTGGGTATTGTTGGTGAAATGATTGTTGGCACGAGCCTTGGAGATATTTTTGTTACACCGGATACATTGCAAGTACACCTGTTTGGGTGCAGCCTTCAATGTTGGATTCCCTGACGAATTCTTGGAAAGCTTGGTCCGATTAACATCAAACTTGGCTCGCACACTAAACAACCCCCAACTGTTGAGCAAGTTACGATAACAATCGACCCAGTGCTTGACCCGGTCGTCAGCAAAGTATCTTGGACACCCAAATGACGTAATAAGGGCCGCTGTTTGCACATCACTTGTTCTATCCACAAAGCTCTGCAATAAATCAATGCCTCTTGGAGTGATACCAGTAAGAATCAATCCTTCCAACTCACCCTTGTTCACAACAGCATCAGCAACTCGGTTCAAATACACATTCAAGTCTTTGTCAGACAAGAATCGTAATGCAACCCCCAATCTTTCCCGAAGTGGCAACGAATGCTCATCCAACACATCCCACCAATCATTGTCAGCAATAAAGGCAAATATAGCGCGAAGGTATGGGTCATCCAATTCAGATGCCATTTTACGACACTGATCTTTCCAAGGACTATTGACATTCGAATCCTTATATGCCAAATACCCTGCAACCGCTGTCGACATTAACCGCAACCTTTCCTTGGGTGCATTGGCCAAAATCTCAATGGCCTTAGGGACGTCACCATGGAAAACCGCCCAGCCAGCGGCCTTTTCTGTAAACCCAAGCGAGATTAAAATGTTTAACTTCTCTTCAAATTCAGCATCGGTAAGGTACCATCCTGACACTATCAAACAGAGCTTCCGCAGAGCCTTCCGTTCACTGTTGCCAGGAATAGTAATCCCTGCAGTTTTCTTACCCTTGGATGAAACGATGGATTTAACTGCAGATGAGAACCACCTCTCCGTTAATTCTTCACCCGAATTTGTTCTATTCTGATTCTGAAGCTCATCTATTCCCTTCCATATCCCCAAGACACCGAGATAACCCAAGTCTATACCCTCTGAAATCATAGTCCCCTTTACCAATGATTTCTTTGCTAAGCTTAACCACTTCCAGGTATTTCTTAGGAATAGTTGGTTGTCAATGGTATCTAAGTTCTCTAAGACGGTTGTATTTTTATCACAATCAACCCCATATCCCATTTGTGCTCTCTTGCGGATGGTGGAACATATATCGTTGTTTATCACATCCAGAGCATCAAGGAATTTATTTAAAGGAATAAAATCATATTCACCAGGGTTGTATTTGTTGTTGAGTTCGTTGATAACACTTTCATCATCAACTGTGGAATCAAGTTCCGATCCTTGACTATATTTCCGCAAGTCATCATTGATCATCAAGTCTTCTATTCGAGATATTGATGCCTTCTTGCCATTATTAATTGCCGAAGCATCGGGGCCTGCTTTGGTGACGTTGAACGGATCGCGATCATACACGAATCGGGACATGGTGCCTTCCGGCCCGGCAATGGTAAATTCATTGTACGAGTTAAAATCCAAGGCTTCAATGCATTCAACGACCGGCATCCGAAACACTGAACCCGATTGTCTCATACACACGTAGTAAGTGGATGTGTTGGAAGCTATGTCAGGCGAGTAATCAAAGGATATAACTCTTTCGTAGTCTGTCTTCACATCCAATACACTTGAAACAAAGAGAGACTCTTCGTTTTGTTTGTAGAATTGAGCTGACTGCTGTTTCAAACTCGAAATTATACTTGAATCCTTGGTGGATCTTAATCTGGCACTATGCTCTGCCACCAGCGAGTTACTTGTTGGTGGAATTAAACCTGTTTGCCATCTGCGGATCAAATCACCATTAAACACGGCTGAGAATTCGCCGCGTCTGATTGTGGAGTATCTGATACATGGTTTTTGGTTCTTTCTTGCCGAAGTGTCCATCAAGAGTTTGTTGAACTGGAGCACAGGAGTTTCAGTCACAGACGACAGAAGTTTGTTTTTTGTATTTGAAGAAAGTTTACGCCTATCCCAAACGGCCAATGAGCCATCTTCACTGTAGGACTGGAACAAATAGTATTGGAAATGGTCGACAGTTAACCCGAGAGTATATTTGCTTGCCATCTGAAACACTGGTTGTTCCAGACGTAAATCGATCTCACGAAGGAACTTGTAGGAGCCACAGAGGATGTTGCTTTCTTTGTCAGGATAGAATGTTGTTGATAAGATGGCTTCGTTGGGGAGGTATGAGGAAACCGGGCGTTTTATGTGGTCGTTGGTGCTGTTTCTTGAATAATGTTCGATATTCCACACCTGAAGTGAGTCATCCTGACGACCTTTATCGAAACCAGCCACCACCAAGTTTTGTTTGAAGGAAATAGAGTTACAGGGTCTGTTTTGTTTGGGACGTAATGCAAGGAGAGACGATGTGTTGGAAGTAATGTCAAATACCGATATTGTTCCATTGATAGAACCCACACCCGTTATACCTCTATTCTCCTGAGAGTACGAAGAGCATTGGACGTTTTCAAACCCTGAACGTGTGTTGAGTTTGATCAAGTCGTTGGATTCGACCCCAGGATCTTCGCGGTTTGTTTGATAAAGCAACACTTCATCTCCAATGGGATTCACAGCCAAGAATTGCTGCTCATGGTCATTATCCCATTGCAATGCCCTCACAATCGATCCACTCATTAATTGTTGTTGTTGTTGTTGTTTCTTTTCACAGACAGTGGTACCTAAAAGGACTGTTTCGGATTAGGCGTGGACGGTTCTGGATAGGCGTGGACCGTTTTGGAAATCATTTTTCGCGATACAGAGCTACGATTGTTGAAAGATTCCTCCTACAAAAAATAAAATGAAAGTAGATAATGTTCAAAAAACAAAAAGACAAGATTTGACTTGAAGGCACGGATGAATATTTGCCCAGAAACTGACAAGGGTTTGTCTCTCTAATTCCAACAAGAGTTCGGCCTCATTGAAACAATGTGCGAAGAAGAAAAATCATACCATCCATCCTAGAATTGAAATTGTGAAAATTACCTGCAGTACGAAATATAGCCAACAGGGGGGTTTTGACCGAAGGGGAATGGACAGAAGGAGAAGTGTTACTGAGAAATAGCCTCGTAATTGGTCGTAATTCCGAACGCATGGTCGGTAAAACCATCTCTTCTGGTAATAAGTTCTAGACTGGGTGAGTAAAAAAGAAACGGAAAAAAAACAACTTCATCTAGCTCATGACTAAAGTCTCGAGCACTTATGCGTCAAAAGACATCTTACTATTCCTGGGCTTAGTCAATACGACAAATCCCACCTTGCAGATTTGAGATTACCCGCAGTGATCCGAGCATTCTACTTTCCTAAAACTGAACTGAAACGAAGGTGGATTTCCGCTTTATCTATGTCTAGATTCATATCCAGGTGACATCGACTCCTAAATACGGAAATTTTTTTTCCCTCAATTAATTTAGATGCACCGGTTGCGAGCCTGTAACCAAACGTCCTATAGCGGCCTTGACAGATCTGATGGTACCCAATGAAAAACTTTTTCAGTTCTAGATTTGGTCGACCATGTATAGCCATAGTGGCAAAAGGGAAAAAAAGTATTTAAAAGGTACCTAATATTCTTGTAGCTTTCTCCTCTCTCTCTACAACACTTACACTCCTTTCCCTCAGCACGGCCATTGCCCTTGACAATCCTTTCTACCCCCACATTCATTTACCAAAAAATCTATTTTTTTTCGCAATGTTAACAAACTTCGCAACAATCATTACTATCTTGACAGCCGTATCTGCTGCTCCAATTTCAAAGAGAGATACGTGCTCGTTTCCCACAGACAAGGGTTTGGTCGCCATCACTCCCAACTCCCAAAATGCTGGCTGGGCCATGAGTCCAGACCAGCAATGTACGCCAGGCAATTATTGTCCTTATGCCTGCCCTCCCGGTAAAGTCCCAGCCCAATGGGATCCTTCTGCTACTTCTTATACCTACCCACAATCTCGACACGGCGGTTTATACTGTAACGAAGACGGATCTATTTCGAAGCCTTTTCCCAACTTAGACTACTGTGTCGATGGGGAAGGTACCGTGTCGGTCAACAACCAAGCTGACCAACAAGTTGCTTTTTGCCAAACCGTGTTGCCAGGCAACGAAGCCATGATTATTCCAAATAATATCAGAGCTGGATCGACCGAGGTTATTGCTGTTCCAGGACCTTCATACTGGGCCACGACTTCTGCCCACTACTACGTCAATTCTCCAGGAATCTCCACCGACGACGCTTGTGTTTGGGGAACCAAAAGCAAGCCTCAAGGTAACTGGTCTCCTTATGTTGTTGGTGCCAACACAGACAATAATGGTGAAACGTTTGTCAAGATTGGCTGGAACCCCATTTATATTGGTGATTTTGCAAACCAAATGCCAAACTTTGGCCTCAGAATTGTTTGCGACAACGAGAGCGACTGCAATGGCTTGCAATGTGAAATCGATCCTTCAAAGAACGGCTTTAACGAAGTATCTAGTTCATCATCTTCTACTGGCAGTGGTGCTTCTTACTGCGTTGTTACTGCCAAAAACGGTGCAAAGGCCATGATTGAAGTTTTCAGTGTTTAATAAGGAATTGCTGCAAAATTTTTTTTTCAGGGTGATTCTAGCGAGATTATTTTTATTACTTTTTTTTGCAATTGTTTTTGGATTTCTTCTCTACGTTTTATTTGTTATTTTCTTTTTTAAATAGGGTTTGGCTGGAATATAGGTTTTTTTTGTTTGGAATAGCAACAAATAGGATGCCCTCCAAGAATTTAGTTCTCTGTTTGGATGGTACTGGAAACGAGTTTGGCAATCGGCCGCTAACAAATGTTTTGAAACTTTTTCAGATGTTGCACAAACACAATCCCGATCAGTTATGTTACTACCAGCCTGGGATCGGCGCCAACATTAAAGCAGGCTCAAGCAGAGTAACTGATTCTAGGCTATTTATGATCAACCGATTCTCAAACAACCTTGATGCCATGGTTGCATACACTTTGGAACAGCACGTTATAGCCGCTTACGTTTTCCTCTGTCGTTACTACGAGGAAAACGACAGAATATATCTATTTGGGTACAGGTATGTAAAACCCCCATCAAATGTGTCAAATATTTGCTAACAATCTTTAGTCGTGGAAGTTTTACTGCCCGAGTGCTTGCCGGGATGATTGAAAGAGTTGGCCTTCTTAATAAAGGGTTGGAAGGAATGACTCCTGCAGCATGGGATCTCTACTGTAACTGGGAGTACGCCGGTCAGCCCATGGCAGAAGATAAATCTGTTCTTCTTGTAGATGAATTCAAGAACACCTTTTCTCGTGATGAAATACAAATTCATTTCATGGGCCTTTGGGACACTGTTAATTCAGTTGGCATTTTTCGTGACAGATTGTTTCCTTATACTGCAAGAAGTTCCATTGTGCAACATGTGAGACACGCAGTCAGTATTGACGAACGCAGAAACAAGTTTAAACAGGTGTTATTTGCTCCATATTTAGAGGAAAATGCCAAGTCAACTACAAGTTCCATATCTTCCAACACACTGAGTGCAACTTCCTACCTTGGTCTATCAAACCTTTTCCTGAACTTTATTAAAAAAAATGATACACGGATAGAAAACATCCCACCGCTTGATTTAATTGAATTATATTTCCCTGGAAACCACGGCGATTGTGGCGGAGGATGGCCCCTGGATCAAAGGGGATTGATCTCTGACATTCCTTTACGCTGGATGTTACTGGAAGCAATCAAGTTGGGTGTCATATTTAAACGAGGTGCCATTCACAATTTTAATGAAAAACTGCCCCTAGTCAAAAGTTTGCTTGCATGTCACCACGACCCGCTCGAACTCCATAATCCACACGCAAGACTAAGACGCCAAATGAGTTGTGGGGAAAGGAAGGAAAAGCTCACTACAGAAGAAATCAGGTACCAGATTGAAAGGTCGCCTGCAAGAAACTCAGTTCCATATCTAGAAAAGTCTGTTCCCAAAAGTGATGTTCCTCTTCCTAAAAATCCTGTCAAAAGATACGACTACCGTGGGCAAATGTCATTAATAATATCCTTAGCTTGGTGGTTAATTGAGCTTTTACCAGTAGGGTACAAAAAGGAAGATAAAAATGGAAAATGGTACACGATATATATTCCTAACTTTGGTCAGAGACGTAAGATTTCCTGTCAAAGTCGTTTCCATTGGAGTGTATTTTATCGATTACATTATGTCAAAGACTATGTGCCTTCCAATTTACCCGAATATGAACTTGGATTGAAGTTTGCTACGGCACTACAAGAGCACGGGATTCACAGTGATGAACTAACAAATTATAGCAATAATTTGAGTATTCAAAAACTAAAGCATGACTGGAGTGGAAAATTTTGGAACCAAATCCCTGATGAGTTACTGCCATTATTAGAAGCAGATCCTAATTTATAGAAGATAAATCAATTGACTCATAACCTAAGCTTTTGTTTTGTAGTTCCTTCTGAGATGTTTATAAGGTTTGCATAACCTAGAGCAAAAATAGGTAAGGCTTTTTATCGTAATTAAACTCTAATAAGGAAGGGCTGCAACACCAAGTCCTGTATAATTACCTGGTGTTTGATTATGAGTTTTGATACTGTTGAATAGTGAATCTTGACAGGAATTCTTTTCATATTCCTGAGAATCATTATCCAGGATAATAAGTTTTAATTCACATTGAACAGTAGCTCAAGGGTTTACTAATATACATTTATTATGCTTGTGACGAAACAAACTGCTAAACTTCAAGTTGCAGGTATATATATATCCTCGCACAGTAATTAATCAGCATGATTGTCACAATACTCGGCCGTGTATTATATATTAATATCTTTTTGAATATTGTAGTATTCTATTATTTTTGGTAAAAAGATATATTAGAAAGAAAATATGTACTCTAGTCATAGAAAAGTACAATGGTACTAAGGACCACCTCAATCGTTAACGTATCTGAAAATGCAACTAGAAATATAACACTGAGTTGCCTCAGATTCTGTAATTTCCCTGTTATTTTTGTTATATTTAAAACCCTTTCAAAATTTACTGAAAACAAGTACAAGTTGCGAGAGGATTAAAGTCTAAGGCATTTATATTTCTACCAATCGCATATATCTGTCACACAACTACACTAACAAGAAAACTTGGGTTATTGCGTTTGGTAATGACTCAAGGTGCGTTTCAGTTTCGCGAGAAAAGGGCTGAAGGAGTTATGTCCAAAGTATTTGGATTTCGCTTAGAGAAGTACTCAGAATCATGAACTGTAATACTATAATTGTAGATGTCAAAATTATGAATTAATCCAGATTTAATAGAGAGCTAGAATTTATGTAGTTGCTAGATTTTATCGATGATATCGTCGATTATCGGGGGTAGACTTTGGTCTATTGTTTCGATTTTAGTTTGATTCTGGTCTGGCACCTCTATTTCTGAGAACTGCTACACAAAATTGACAGGAATATAGATTTTTTAAATACATAGATGTAGTTATTATCAAGCTTAAAGTATTTTAAGCTCTGTGACATGGATGATGCACGTAATGGCGAGACGGTTTATACAGCGGTTTTATTGGTTGACTAGTGGTGCCCATTGGTGAGATGACAGGAACAGAAAGGTTCGCTTAACCAACCAACAAGGTTTCGTCGTCAGTAAATTCATAGACAGGAATTTCCAAGTTCAATGGAGCTGGGCCTCTTCTGATTCTACCGGAGATATCGTAGTGAGAACCGTGACAAGGACAGAACCAACCACCGAAATCACCGGCTTCACCAATAGGAACACAACCCAAGTGGGTACAGATACCCAACATGACTAACCATTCTGGCTTCTTCACACGGTCAGCATCGGTTTCTGGGTCTCTCAAGGTGCTGACATCGACTTGGTTAGCTTCGTCAATTTCTTCAGCAGTTCTGTGTCTGATAAAGACTGGCTTACCTTGCCACTTGACAAGAACATTCTTACCTTCTGGAATAGCACCCAACTTGATTTCGACCTTGGCCATAGCCAAAACATCGGCAGAAGCAGCCATGGAAGAAAGGAAAGCTTCAACAGTGGACTTGGCACCAGCAGCGGACAACAAACCCATAGAACCAACCATGAAGTAAGTGAAGTTTCTGTTGGCACCTTCAGATCTCTTGTTCAAGTATTGGGAGTAGTCTGGGTGTTGGTAGTTAGACAAAGCACCAGTGGTGGAGGACAAGGCTCTGATGGAACCTACTAGGTTAGTAACAACATTCAAAATTCGATAGTTATTTCTGGACAATGTATATCCATTGATTGACTTACCCTTCCCTAAACCAGTTCTCAACGATCTAAAGGCAAGCGAAGACATTGTTGACTGTCTGTTTCTATTAAGATAATCTCTATATAGAAAATTTTCCGCTTTAATTATATGTTTTCAAAATGATTTGGTAGAGGTCACGTGGTGTTTGTATTCTCAACAGCTGTTTTTCTAATGGTATATTGGTGCGTTATTATTGGATAAAAGAGGTGTTACCCGGATACAATATTAGGAGAGATAAATTACATACACACACACACAAAACATCCACAATTCACACATCATGCCTTAATTGCTACCGATACTTTACAGGTTATAATTCTAATATCCTTTCTCGTAATCCCCTTTTTTATAGCCCTTATTTCCTAAATACCTCTCGGTACGATCCTATTGGCTGTGGCCCAAGACAGACAAACAAACAAAAAAAAAATAAATGCGAAACTTTCTCGAATCCAAAACCAGGTGAATTTTGGCTGCAATTATTAACGTATTCCAAATCCGGCACTTTCATTGACTGCGAGTTCCAATTTGTTCCAGAACTTGTCACGACTGCCATATCTATACACCACCAATTCATTGAAACATGTATGTGCTTCCGGTAACCTGTTAGTATCCTTATTACGACCATGTAAGCTTATTTTGAAACTCATATTTTGAATTCCTGTAGCGGGAACTCGATCTGAACCAGTCACAAATACCAAAATCTTCTTTTGGTTTTCAAGTGTCTGCTGTTCCATGTACTCCCAAAACCATTGAACCACAGAAGATTCTTTGGCTTCATCAACACTGTCCCAGCCCACGTATTTAGTAATTGATCTCAAGATTTCAATATCGAGCACTTTTTCTTCGCTGCCACAAAGCAAGAGTTGGATTTCCTCCGGTAAGAATAGGGAGAGCCCGTTACCACCAACAACACTAGCAAACCCACGAGTAAATTCGTGTAATTGTCTCTTGATTCCGTCACACAAAAAAAAGTAACAATACTTGTCGATATAATCTCTCAAATTCTTAATCGTAACAACAGTACGGCTGCCATTGGGCATTAATTCCTCGGTATGGGTTTTTCCAAATACATCCTTGTAATTAACTTCAAACGTAAGTTCCAATGCCTGCAACTCTTGTTCAGAAAATGCCTTCAAGCCTATCAAATTCTTAAAGGACAGTGGGAACAACTGCTCGTAATCCGAAAGCTCAAGGGCCTTTCCCAACAACACCTTGTACAACGCCAAGGGAAAGTTCAAATCAAGAATAGTCGAATTGTAAATCGCTAAACCTAAAACAACCCCAAACAAGTAGTACATCTCAAAGTTTTCAATCGGTTTAATATTGAACCAAAGAAAGTTAGAATCTTCCACGTTATATAGCATACCTGTCTGTGGGTGATATATTTCCTTGGTGAGAATTAAAAACCATTCCTTTTTCAAGCCACCAGCATCGATTCCAGGTTCATTAACGAATTGGACCCGTAAACTCTTTTTCAAGTTGTTGGAGTTTGCTCGAACACAAGATAAAGAGTCTTGTACGATATGGTCCCGCCTGACCCGAACTTTGAAATAAACATCAATGGCAACCCTCGTATCCAAGGAGTCAATAAATGCTTCTTCTGCCTTTCGTTCCATCTGTCTTCTTGCCTCATATTCAAGAATTGAAATCTTACTGCCCAACGAGATTAAAAATGGAAATTGACAAAAATGGAGCGACGCACTGTCAAAATGCTTTCTGGAAGAACCATGAATATACTCAATTACCGTTTGATAGTCAGCGATATGAGGATTTGTATTGGTATGACTCTTTTTGTTACCAGCCTGCCAAGAATCAAAATCATGCTTGATATCCACAAAATCAACCAATGAATTATAAAACCCACTAACAACATGCTTATCCATACGAATGGTATTGGCTTTAATGAATATCGCCAACACAATTGCTGCCGTCTTAATGTGCCAATCATTACCATACTGATTAATCTTGATTTTGGCATCATTCTTTTGCTTTCTGCTCTTGGAACGATTGAGAAACGGCTGAGCAACCCATCCTACCGAATCGTCCATATCAGTTTTGGCAAAGGTCTCTTGGTACTCTGTATCTGTGGGGTGGACACTGGTCAGAGTTCGCGCGATTGATCTGCGATTTGCTGGAGCTTGATTTATCTGAGAATAAAACCTCTTCAATTGGAACGTGATGTATAAATTGATCATGTCGACCTTATCTGTAAACTGCAATGAAGATAACTTAGAGAACCAGCTCGCAAAGTAATTATTCAATTTTGCTGACAGAGATTGAGCCAAAATACCCAAGCTGCGTTTCAAGATATCGTAGCACAACGACCTGATTTCTGGAACCTCGAGCATTGATTTTGGTTTTATCTTTTCATCAATTGGGACCAAACATTTTGATAAGAAAGGAATCTCCAACAAGACAAGGACATAAAGAAACAGACGTGGATCATCATTATCGGTGGAAAACAAATAGACCCGTCTAAGATTGACACAAGCTCCACTTAATGCGCTATAAAGTGGTCTCTTTGTTGGGAGTTGCACCAAAAAGTTGAAAAGATCACGAATTGATTGGGAGTCTATGTTTGAGGACGAGTAGTGGAGGTGTTTACTCGACTTTTTAAGTTTGAACGAGTTACCCAAACATGATTTTGACTTGAATCCTTTATTCAAGTAGGTGCAAACAGGCAAAAGTGCTTGGTGTAGGGTTTTGGACTGGTCAATCTGGGCTTCTCGTAAACATGAATCGACAAGTTTGCGAACATGGGAATACGAAAGGAGATGAATTTCTTCGTCTTGTGGTGGCGAGCCCGATACGTTGCTCGTATCACATATAGAACATCTGAATTTCGAAGTGATTCCTGAATGAGACAAGATCGTTCCGCAACAATAACATTTGTTGATTGTGGTTCCTGGATCAGATTTCTCCGTTGGTGCTGTAGATAATCGTCGTGTCAGATATTCCCTGGTGGAGTGTGCCAGACTTGTATGACGATGCAACATCGCATGAAAAAACTAACTCAATGACTACAAAAGTAGAAAGTAGTTATCAAAATATACCACGAATATATCGGACGATTGGGAAACACAAACCCAAAGTAGGGCACACGATCAATATCATAGCCACAAAAACTAAAAAGAAAAAAAAAAAAATTAACAACTAAAAATTAAAATTAAAAATTAAAAATTAAAAATAAGATAAAATTAAATTAAATTAAAAATTCATACAAAAAAAAGTCGGTTTGCAACTTTTAATTAGAATAAGTGCAGCAATCTTATTCTCCTGGTGAGACTGAATGATTGTAGAGACTTAGAGCCCTGATAATAAAGAGAAAAAACGGTTTAGTTGTGGAATTCGAATTGGATTGGCAATGTATTTAGTATCGGAAATCCTGGCCCCGAAGGCGGTGCATCATTCGCTCTACACGAGACTAGATGGCACCAATTACTTAATATCCAGTACCAATAGCGTGCTTAAGTTCAGTACAGTCACTGATAATGATATTGAGTTGGTACGTGAACTCCATTTCCCTGCATCCATCATCAATTTCGATAAGATCACGGTTGATGAAGTCGATCAATTGGTGGTTATGGACCATCTGTTTTCCATCTCCCTCGTCACCAAACACCTGGACGACTCTTTTACCATTGAAGAGATTGGTCAAGTCAAATGTCAAGGTAGCCAAATGTCTGTAGATTCACAGCTGTTTCTACTTGTCGATCCAGAATCAAAATACTTCCTCGTCCATACCTTCCAGGGAACTGTCCAGCTTTTCATGCGCCACGAAACGTTCACCAGCAGCAGAAGCAGCAAAAACAAACGAAAGAAAACGGACAATGCCTGGAAATCATACTCTTCTCAAATCGGAAACGTTGTCGTGTTGAATATGGAACTCATCTCAAGCAGTAGGTTTGCCATACTTTGTCGAACATACGATTTCCAGTACAATGTTCGCTACTATTCAGTCAATGAAACAGATATCAAGCACCACCTGCAATTATCCATATCAAGCACAACCTCGTCTTCCTTAATACCCGTGAACAGAGGAATAATAGTACTTTCTACCTCAGAGGTCACATACTGTCCCCCGGAAAACAAAAAGGTTTCTATTGATCCATATAACCGAAGTAGAGATGTATTCACCGGGAGGATATCTCAGCCCTCCAATAACACCATAGTCTTATCTCTTGAGCCCAACACACAAGACCTACAGGATATGATTGTATCATACGCAAAGATCGATGAAAATAGAATCCTATTGGTTGCCAACACCGGAGTAACGTACATGCTTTACTTGGAGGTTGATGATACATCGTCAGAGATTGATAGCAAAGTTAAGAGTTTGCAGTTAGTTAAACTTGGTTTCTCCACCATACCTTGTCGAAATGGATTGCATCACATTCATACGAACTTATTTGTTCTTTTATCAAGGCAGTCCCGGTCAATTCTTTTCAAGATTCACCCACAAGCTCCGTACGTATCAATTGTCAAACATTTCGAATCTTCTCCTCCCATTTTTGACATAGACTTGGTTCAGAATGGCTCATTAATGGATATAATTACCTGTCAGGGAGGCTACTATAATGGTGAAATAAAGAAATGGAAACAAGTTAAAGTAGAAGTTGAAAAACTATCTGAAATAACGGTTACATCGGGCAGTAACTTGAAAGCAATAAGGAATTCTCCGAATTTGATCATTCCGTCCTACAGCACTAATCCAATGTATAACTCCAAGGGTGAATTTATTAAGCATCTTGTTCCAGGAGAGATTCTTGATGCTTCAAATGTTAATGGTTTTAATCATTTCTTAACCAGGGAAGGATTGATTATAGACGACAAGATTTCAGTGGCCATTGACTGCACTCATGGCACATTTCTCACCGATAAATCATTTGCTGTTATCACAACAGAGCATCAACTAGTATTTTACGAAAATAACCATCCAACTGCAACCATTGACCTTGGTAATAAGTCTCGAGTGTGTTGCTTAGACTACGTTCATATCGACGACAAGATAATTACATTGGTTAGCCGGTGTGATGGAAGTTATGCCGTGCATAAATATAACAATGGACAACTTAAAACCATATTGAGTGAATCAGTAGAGGGGATTGGTATATTCACCTCCAAAATCTTTGTTCACGAAACGTTATCCAAGTTCCCAATTGCAAATATCATCCATCTGTCAATTGATGGCAAGGTTTTCCAAATACAAGTAAATGTTGATAATGGAAAACTACTTGCGTATAAACAAGTGGAACTAGATCTAAGTCCATACCCATTGAATATCGTAGTTGGGAAGGACTTTGTGCTTCTCTACAACTTGCAATGGGTTTATGGTTTGAAATATGATTCATTTGTGAAACTATTGATTCCATTTAATATCAATTCTATTAATGGTGCACAGGGAATCACTGTAAACGATGATGGGTTTTGGTTTCTTTCTGAATCACAGTTGACCAAGTATAATATTGACGTACAGGGTGTGAGGGGTGAGGGTGACTCCAGGCTTTATAAGAAATTGCCAATTAAAACTATTGGTTTTCCAGAGACAAAGTATCGGGTCATGCTAATGAATCATATTAAGCCAGACATGACCAAGTCAACCGACATAATTCTCTTGAATGATTTGAACTATTGCCATACTCTCGATTGCGAGTTGTCACCACCACTGAATAGTTATTCAACCAACAAAGAATATGTTATTGATATAATACCAGTACCAAGCGAACGTACAAAAAGATATTTATTTATTGGGTTGACTAACTCATCACGTCTTGCATTATTTGAGATCGGAAATGATGCAATCACGTATCAAAATGTTTCCAGTATTGAAGGAATTTCTCTGCTGTCAAACTTGAACTTGCAAAGTATCACTTTATATGATGCAGAGAGAGATTTGTATTCATTGACTGGTGGGGTGAACATGTTGGTTCGATTCGATCCGTTTGAGTATTCTTGGGAGCAGGTTGGTCAAAATATCACTGTGCTTCCTGTGCAATCACTTGGTCAAACATGTCTCGAAAGAACAGTGATATACAGCGATGCCGTAAATGGATTATACCAAAGTCTGGTGAGTGACGATTCGGAATTGTCTGATCTTGTAAGGGTTCAGATGGAGATCAAGCATAGTTTCTTGACCAGTGTTGATAGCTTTACCACAAATGATTGTGACAGAATCGTATGTGGCGATTCATTTGGGAATATTTCGATTCTGAAGGTAGAGACTAAGGAGGTTGAAGCAATGTTCAATATCAGAGACCAAGTCAATATTATCAAGACAGTCAAACATATTCACAACGCCACACTCTACGTAAATACCGTGGCCATTATCGGTACAGTGAGTGGAGGACTCTATAAGCTCAGTTATTTGGAAGATGAAGAAATATGTGAAGTATTGGAGAAATTTCAAGAAACTTTCCTGAAGTTGGATACTCCGTATGGCCCCAATAAGTTAGCCTGGAAAACGTTGGAGACTGGGAAGAATGATTTATTTTCCATGCAGCCAAGCACAGGTATTCTTGATATGTCATTGGTACGGTTATTTTTGAGTGAAGCTTGCCTTCGTTCCAGTGGAAATGACCGTGTTGATTCTAAAGTTGTTGGTAAGAGCTTTAAAGCAAACTTCAAGAATATTCCACTTTTAGAAAGAATTGAGTTTGAATGTAATTTGATGCAAATGTGAATTTTGCAACTTTAGAGAGAGAGAGAGAAAAAAACAACAAATTAGACAGTACACGACTAAATATCGAAATTTAAAAATTAGTATTTGTTTTGTTACAACTAAACTGAACTGAACTGTTTCAACCATGACGTTTGATAAAAACTTTGACGACATTGAGATGTTGGAGATTCCTGAAGATGCTTCTGTATCGTCAGGAACAGAAGAAAATTCCAACTCTACGTCATCTCTTGAGTCCAACAAGAAGTTTGATCCATCTTTATTCACATCTCAAAAGGTTTACATCGAGCTACACGAATGGTTGGAAACATCTCTGCCACTTCGATTCCAATTTAACAAAGAAGATTACCAGCGTAGTTTGGAACCCAAGGATAGGTACTCATCGACATACATCAACTACGTCAATGCATTATACAAAATACTCGAATCCTTATCCGACAACGATGTCAAGAGAATAGGAATGGAGTTCCAAGAAGAACAAATTGGCTTGATATCCGGCTCAACAGGTGCAACTGCAGATAGACAGAACCGATTGAGAAAAGTGGATAGTGCGTTTGCTGATTTGGTGGAAAACCTTAAGAAATTGCTTGGTGAATTAGAAGAGAATGAAGATGCCACCACCAAAGATTACCACATAGAAAAACTCCACACCTTGTTATACTGCTTAGAGTGTCTCCAAGCCAACGTTTTTTACCTGGACATAAGACAGAAACCCAGCTTAATCTCAACCTGGGTTAACAGATTCGATCCTAAGCCTGATAACGAGTTGGTTGAGAGAATAATGATACAGACTCCACAACCATACTTGCATCCTGAATTCTGGAACATATACTTGAGTCTGTTGATAACAAGAGGATTGTTCGATGCAGCCAACGAAGCTTTAACCCACTCCAAATACCAAGAATTACTGGACTCTTCTCCCGAATTGTATTCGATCATTTCCGATTTCCAAAGTCTCATATCAACCTATACCAACTTTGCCCTCAGGGGTCAATTTCCACAATGGAAATTGTCAGCATGCGAGTTCAGAGACGCCTTTGCAAAGATCAAGGGGACATTGACCGACCATCAAATCATAGCCAACCAACTATACAACTTAGCATCTATAATCTCCGGACTCCCTAAAACTACTGCCAGCTTTTGTAACTCGTGGTATGAAGTTTTCAACGCTTTATCGTTGTTCCAGATAAGAGACAGCGATGACATATACAGCGACCTCTTTAAAGTTGCCAACGAAGCAAAACCTCCTGCCATCTTTTCTGATTCGGAGGACTATGACCAAATTGCCGAACAATGCTTTTTGGATGTCTTGGAAGAGAATTACCTCAAGGTGTTGAAGACAATACACGAGCTTGATCCTGCTACAGCAGCGCATGTCTCCAAACTTTTTGAACTTAAAGGTTCATTGAATAGTTATTACAGTGTGGGTATTGATACCAAGAACTTCGAGAATGTTCTCAACAAACGAACCATTTCTGAATACTTTTTAGTGATCCATGCCTATGATTGCTTGAACATCCACGATTTGGTACCCGTTGGGATTGGGCTACTTTTGAATGATGATATTTCTATCTCGAAGCAGTCCATCGCCAACAATCGCCAGGTTATTGCAAAGTTTTTACCGAAATTCCTGTGTCAAACGAACGACGATTTGGAATGGGGGTTGACGATTTGTGCCAAACTCAACTTTATTTCGACGGCAAGAGAACTCTACTACATATATGGAACCAAGTCTCTTGACGATGGGTTCATTTATGAAGCATTGAATATGTTTGTCAATTGTTTCGATCCAACTATAGCAAGTGAAGATAACAATAACGACGGGATGAAACAAGTGCATCATATTGTATGGGAACTCATATTCCAAGACAGTTTGATTAACAATAGACCAGTGAATGATGAGTTGATTAATAATATTGTTAGCAATCAAGTGGACGAAATGTTTGAAATTCATCCGGTTATAAGGCAATGTCTCTCACCATACGCTGTTCTCTTTCAATTTTTCAAGTCGTTAGAGAATACCAATTTTGCCATTTCTGCCAAGTTATCGAAATTGATCCACTTGTTGAGATTTAATCATTTACCAAAGAAATTCTATGCGTTATTGTTGTGTCAGATCTTGCCATTTTTGGTTAATTCCAAGTATAACTTCCAACTTCCTGACTTGATTGTCATCATAGAGTTGATTGATCTTTATGAAGTACAGGCAACAGAAGAAGAATTGAAGGAAGGTGACCAGTTGTATCAGTATGCCATTAACCATGTTGAAAGTGAAACCACCGAGTATGACTGGAGAGTGTTGTTGAAAGAAAATGGAATCAAGACACCACTGGATGTCAAGGATCTTATCAAGACATTGAGAAACGAGATTGTGGCCAAGGTGGGTCAGGTTTATATACAGTAATGAAAGATTGCTACAACGCATGTTAATATGTATTAAATAAAAAGGATCAGTAAAGAACTTTGATTTATCTATTTTAGGAATTAAACAAAAAAATGTATATGAACGATCTCAGTGGAAGGAATCGACACAAGCCATGCAATACGACTTCTTCTTAGTCAAAAACAGGATTCGAAAGAAGTGAAGATGAGATTGACTGTTTAACAAACAACGTCTTGCTTGGCTCTGGAGTTCAACAACAAGGCGACAATCAAACCGTACAAACCCAAGACTTCGGCGAAAATCAAGATCAAAATCATACCGACAAACAATCTTGGTTGTTGGGCATGGCCTCTGACACCAGCGTCACCGACAATACCAATGGCGAAGCCAGCAGCCAAACCAGCCAAACCGACAGACAAACCGGCACCCAATTGGATGAAACCAGTGTACAATGCTTGCTTTTGGGCAAGAGAATCGGTAATCAAAACAGAGACAACCAAACCGTAAATAGCAATAATACCGGCCATGACGACTGGAACAACGTTCTTCACCAACAAGTCTGGTCTGGTAACAGAAGTAGCACAGATACCGACACCTGACTTAGCGGTACCGTATGAAGCACCGAAACAGGTAAGAACGATGGCAGCAGCACATCCGATGGAACCAAAGAATGGAGCATAAACTGGGCTGGAGGAGCGTTGTTAGTAGGAACGAATAAGGAGGGAACACGAGGCGAGACGACGAGGCGTAGCTTGAAAGTGTAGCTGGAATTGACAAGCCAGTCATCCTATAAAAATAAATATCAACAAAAAGACCCTCAAATCACACTAATTTTACATACCATAAGTCAGACATTATTGATGGATTGATGGAGGAGTACTGTTAGATAAGAGAAATTAAAGGAGGACGCAAAGTTTTGGATGAATTTCGTTGATCGAATTGGCGCGTGGTCTGAAAATTACCTAGAGAACCACGTCCAGACGCGGCCAGTAAGCGTATATATGGGCACTAACTAATTTTTTTTTTTGTTAATTTTTTTTTGTGTCACTTGCACCAGGTCCTCCGATGACCTCGCAAAAGTTTCAATCAATCGTATAGCTTCATTTCTTTATCTACTGGTGAGCTATTGCAAGGAACCTCCCCTCTCATATTAATTTACCAATCAACGTATAAAAACTATGTCTGCTCCAAACCCAAAGGCTTTCCCATTGGCTGATTCTGCTTTGACTCAACAAATCTTGGATGTTGTCCAGCAATCTCAAAACTTGAGACAATTGAAGAAGGGTGCCAACGAAGCCACCAAGACCTTGAACAGAGGTATCTCTGAATTCATCATCATGGCTGCTGACACCGAACCTATTGAAATCTTGTTGCACTTGCCATTGTTGTGTGAAGACAAGAATGTGCCTTACGTCTTTGTTCCATCCAAGGCAGCTTTAGGTAGAGCCTGTGGTGTTTCCAGACCAGTCATTGCTGCCTCTGTTACCTCTAACGACGCTTCGTCCATCAAGAACCAAATCTACGGTATCAAGGACAAGATTGAAACTTTGTTGATCTAGGTGTATAGTAACAATAAATACGACGGTAATAGAAAGCAAAGCAAAGCAAACATAAACACCATTATAGACAAAAAAAGATGACTGTAACTGTAACTGTATAACTAGCACTCGTCAACCATGTCGTTGTTTCTCTAACTTGTTTCTCGCATTGTACTCTCATCCTCATCTCAAATTTTCGCAAGATGACTTTGTATCTTCCAACCAAACATGTCTGCCGAGATCACCAAATTCCTCAGGTCAAAGAGTCCATTGCCTGAGATTGTTGATAGAGCAAACAAGCTATTGGACAATCGCATTGATGCTTATTTACCCAATAAGAACGAGTTTGTGCTTGATCTTTTGTGTGATAGATTCAATGACAATTCTACCTTTAAGAAATGGAAGCACGACCCAACTACATGGGCTCTCTGTATCAAAGTATGGAAGAGAATCGATCCTATCACACGCAGCAAGATGTTCAAAAGAGTACGTTTCGTTGACGTTTTGATCTCGATCTTTAACGATTGTACAATACCACTTGACACAACGCTCTTGGATCTAGTTAATTTGGTAAGAAGAGATGCACACATAGATGTTGACGACACTCTTTCAATTGCATTATTGACTTCATTTGTTTCGGCCCTTGTTTCTGGGAAATTTGCTGCTCCTCATGATGATGCTTGGATCATCGCCATCACAGATGTATACAAGTTACCCAACTTGTCCAGTAACAACTCAAAGAAGTCATACACCAGATTTATTCAGGATTGTGTACCTCCACTTTTGCAATACTTGTGTACTGCCCAGGAATCACCTATTTTACACCAAGTATTGGTCGAAAGACTCTTTGCTGAAGATTGTCTTGTCTACTTCAAGACCAATATCGACACGTTACTTGCTTCAAAGTTGAACCAAATCACGGCTGAGTCAGTGTTGTACTTTTTTGAAGTCTCCATCAACCATTTGAATGCTGATATCGCTGCCTGTGAACTACTATACATATCTATCACCGATACGGCAAAATTCAACAATCTTTCAGAGCAATTACTTTCTATTCTTGCTCGTGTGAACAAGACATTGTCCAATGACTTCTTCAAGTCCATGTATACCAAGGAAGTTGCTGAAAAGAGTCAAGTCAACTGGAACTTGGTACATTACTTATTCAATTTGGATATTGAAGTGGCTATGGATAATGCCCCTGCCATCTTTGAATTGTTATCTGGATCTGGATCTGTTGAAGGGCAACAGCGTCTTGATATTGGGAATAGCGTTATTCAGGCATTTTTAAAGGGAAGAGAATTGCATGAATTCATCGTCAAAGTCTGGCCAGCTGCCACCGACAGGGACGCCATTTGGAAAAGTTCTGATTTCATCAAGTTGGTCGCTGCCACTATCAATTCTTTCTCTTCTAATCAACTCGTCAAGCTCTTTACTGAATTGTTCTTGTTACAAAACCCTTACTTAATATTGGCTGGAATCCAGGGCCTTCTTACATGTGCTTCGATCAAAAGAGATGCTGTCAAAGCAATCATTATGAGTAACCGGGCCTTCTTTGCTGAGCACCATGAGTTGGAATGGGAACTCAACTACTATATTCTTATCTTGAATGGAAACATTTTGGATTTGAAACCGTCCAAGTTTAAAGAAACATCGAACAAGTATTATTATTACAGTATCTTTCGGTTGATTGAGATTGAAGGCGCCGACAACTTTCAAAAAACGAAATACCAAGATCAGTTTCTTAAATTCCTCAAGAAAAATACTAAAGAGATTACGGTTGTACTCGAAAGATGGGTCATTGTTATCAACAATTTCTTTTCACGAGACCAGATTGCTTTGCTTGTTGACTTGATGTTTGAAACCCTCAAGACAGAACAACTTCTTGACTACTTCAAGAATGCCGAGCTCATTTATGAGCAACAACAGTTGATCAATGGCTTGATCTTTTACATAACTGATCACTTGAACGACCAAACTTCTCAAGTAGTCGAATTAATTCCTATTCAGTGCTACGGAAAATTAACCAGAAAGAAAGTACTTGATTTGCTCTACGAAAAGGCTGTTCAAACAAAGAATAAAGGGGTCAATTTAAGTGCAAGAAAGTCTATTCTCCACATGCTAATCCAACCTTCATTTAAATCAATTTTGGAAACGGATTTGGCCCCATTACTCAAACTCTTGGATACATCGACTCCAGTCTCCAAACCTGTGTCATTTGAAATCACCAAAAAAATCCTAATGGCTCATTTGAACCAGGGAAACACCGAGGACCAGTTGTATGTTGACAAGCTCATTGAGCAATTAGTGGCCTTCTTTACTTCGTACAAGGCCGAAAACAAACTTTCAGCATACTTTGAAGTCGCCCATATCCTTATGTCTTGTGACCAAGAACCCACCGATGAGCTTGACCAGTGCTATACTTGTGCATTAGATTCTACGTTGGAGTGTTTGGTTGAATCCAAAACCTTGAATGTTGAAAGTATCAATTGGATTTTGAAATCATTAAGTTCAAAGGCTGAAGGAGTGGATAAATCAGTGGAAACTTTGGGCAAGAGGCTTGCCATTCTCGAAAAGACTCCCGAGTTGTTCCAGGTTCACCAAAACTTATTTAAGGTTATATCAGAGAGAAGCAGTGCCCAGGATCTGGGATTTATTTTGAGTTTATGTTTTGCCTTGGAAACATCTTATGGCTTAGATCTTTCTCATGAACTTGCGCAGTATTTGAACGGGTTATCGCAATCAGATGATGACTTTGAAAACTCCTTCATGTTTGTATTGGCTTCCTTTGCCGATTCCTCTGCTTCAAATATTCATGTTTTTGTCAAGATGGCAGCAGCATTCATTTCAGCAACGTCAAAGAAGCATAATAGACGAGTGGTGGTACACTTTTTATCGCAAATATTGACCCACATACCGAAATTTGGGGTTGAATCATTCGTCATTGTACTGAGAACGTTGAAAAATGCCTTGAGTAACCAATCATGGCTCTTTGACCAATATTCTCTTGAGACTGTCATTACATTCGTGTCAAAATCTGCCAATAGGCTCGAATTCATTAGCGAGAGTACCACCGAGGCGTACGTTGAAACATGTCAGGTGCTCTCACATATTTTGCTCTTCCACAGATACAAGCTCAGTACCCGTCACCATCTTATTATCAATGCATTTGTTTCACTCTTGAAACCGTTATCATGCGCAGAACGGAGGAGACAATTGAGTACCGACAAGGAAGCTGCTGCTGCATTTTCTCGTTTGTTGAGTAACTTGTGTGAACCACCAAATGTGTCCTCTCGCGATACCAACTCACTCAACACATCTGCCGCATTGATCAAGCGAGCTTTGAGAAAGCATTTACCAGTTCTTTTGGTCAACTATATCTATTTCAATTTGAAGTTCAATTTCCAGACCATCGTCAACGACGAGATCATTACTGGGATTTATAGTGTGTTTAACGTGATGTCACAGACCGAGTTGCAGCTCGTTAGTGCCCTGTTGGATATCCCAGGGAAAACATACTATAAGACATTATACTCCAACTATAAGGATCATGGCAAATGGAAAGACAACTAGAAGTCTATAAAAATCTATTAGCATCATTGTATAGTAATTTTCCCAAGTTCTTCCTGGCTGAGATCGTAAAGTGGTTCATTATTTCCCATATCTTGGCTTCAAGGGCATCGTCTTGAACTGCTTGTTCCACATCTTTATGCGAATGCATGGTATACTCGTATCGTAATACATCTTTTCTTGTTATGATCCCCTTGAGAATCCCATCGTTTTCAACAAGAATGACTCTTGGGCCCAACTTGACAAATATTTCAAGCACGTATTCCAACGAGGTTTTCAAGTTGACCGATAAAGGTGCCCGGTTGACAGCTGCTTTTAAATCCACGGCATTGTTCATGGGGATTTCGGCGAAATTACACTTGGTTTCATCTGCTATCCCGTTGTAGTTCTGTAACATGTACTCAATTTCGTGTCGAGAAACAAAGCCGACAATGCGCGGGTTCGTGGATGATTGAATGAGGGGGAACCCACGGAAGTTGTTCTTTTCCAATATAGAGCTCAATTCCTTGACAGAAATCGCCACATCTTCACTGACAGGCAACGTTACCACGACGGTAGACATGGCACTTTCGACTGTGGTACCAAAATAGAACTCTTCCTTGGTGTCAATAAACGGCAATCCATTGAACTTGATCATCTGGTCAGCAATGCCTCCCTTGCCCCATTTATCGTTTATGCTTTTGGTGATGGCTACAACTATCATAGTGGGGATAATGAAACGAAGAGCACCAGTCAATTCAAACATAATAATCACCACCGTAACTGTGAGATGGGTGATACCACTAAGAGCAGCTGCAGCACCAAGAAACGCATAAGTGCCTGGAATAATACACTTGTCGTTATTGGCTGAACAAACAGCAAAAAGATGCGAGTCAGGGTAGTTCTGATAAAAGTAGTCCATTAAAACCCCAAGTGCCCGGCCAAAAGTGGCTCCAGCAGCCATTGAAGGGACAAAAATCCCTGCTGGAACCTTGCAGCCGTATGTAAGGATGGTCAAGGTCATTCTTGCCAAGGTAGCAAACAAGAGTGACGAGATGATAACTGCTTTTCTTGAAGCTGGATCGCAAATTGGATGTTCGAATGTTGCTCCACATTCACGAAAGAGGATTTGCATTGCTTCGGTCATATCGAGTCTGAGGTACTCGTTAAAGTAACAGAAACTGACGGTGAGCAACGAAAGGATCAAGACTTCACGGATGGCATGATTGGCCAAGTATCTCTTTCTGAAAGAAACCACTTTTATATTGAGTTTGGAGACAACAATGCCATAAACACCACCAAACGCTCCAATCAAGATGTAGAGGGGAATATCAAAGTAGTGCCATGTTGTGTCGTACGTGACTTCAAAGAGAACCAACTGTCCGGTTCTGAACGGGTTCATTGCTGCCAACGTGGACACTGCAACCAAGGAGCAAAAGTATGATTTCCATACGGTTGAGAGCTGGAACACCGAGGATATTTCTTCGATGGAGAACAAGACTCCACCCATTGGCGAACCAAAAGCGACAGCCACACCTGCAGCCGAAGCTGCAGTCAAGAATTCTCTTGCCTTCAACGCGCTCTTGCGGTACTTGGGAAAGAGTTTGGCAATGGAATTGCCCGCACATACGGCGTAGTGGACACTAGGTCCTTCTTTACCCACAGAAAGGCCCGATGCGATGGCTAGAGGCAACCCCAAGCTCTTGATAAGCAAAGTGGCCCATCCTAAGAACCCTTCCATGATAAACCCCGAAACAATGCACTTGATTTCGGAGATTCCTGAGCCTGCTGCTGACGGAGCGTAGTATTTGACAAGAATAGCAGCGATAAAGGCAAACAACACCGAGATCAACATGTAAACCATATAGTTTAGAAAGCTGTACGGGGACCATTCGATCCAGTTTTGACACAACTCTTCGGTTTGGCCCCAGCAACAAAAGGATTTGTTGAGGTAAAAGTTATGGGAACAGTGTCCGAAACGGATATTGGCGAGCCATGCCGTGATGATGTTGAGGATACCTGCAATCAAGCCGATGGTGATTCCAATCAAGGCAAGAACCAACCAGTTCTGACAGAGAGATAAGAAGATATCCTTTAACGAGGCAGTTCTGCTCACAATACGTTTGTTCTTGATGAGTCTGCGTTTATGTTCGTCCAACTCGTTCTGGACCCAGTCAACCGTACGGAAATCATTGAACCGTTTCACTTCATTGATATGTTCCTGATAGATCCACGAACCTGTGTTTCGGTTCCGTACCGACGTCGGTGGGTCAAACATTGTTGATAAGAAAGTATATGTAGAATATATATTTTTCACGTGTCGAAGAATTCTATAATTTGGAGTATTCGGGAGATACAAACTTGAGCAAGTTTTGCTTATACATAGTGACAAACTCATCGTAGTTTTCATAAGGCCCATCATCAAACGAGTCGTCGTGGTAACTAACAACGAGATTGAGTCCGCCAAGTTCAGAGGCAATGACATCAACAACAAAGTCGCTCGCCGATCCAGTCATGTCCTGCGAAAACACCAAGTTGGTCACTGTCAAGTCGTTTCCATGAACTGGAAACTTGACCAACCCCAAGTTCGAGAGCTTGAGGGTGTCTGCTGTCGGCTTTCCCAACTGGTTAGTGAAAAATTCGGCTTTTGCACCCAGTTTGTACGCATCGATCGCGGGCTTGAGCAAGTTGAGGATACGGGTATTGTACGTGGTATCGGCAATACGTTCTCCTGCCAATCTCACGAGGTCCCACGAGAACTCACGGACTGGTGGGTATGTTGACAGTGCTGCAAGGGCCAGTGAGCCCAAGATATGGTAGTTTTCTCTAAAGATGTCGCGGTATTCGGGCAGAGCAGCTGCGGCACTAAAGTGACGACGGATAGCGACGGCCACCTTGTTGGAGATGTAGTGGTCGTAGCCCACGATAGGCTGGGTGGTGTACGAGAACACGATTTCGAGGTACGCCGATGCCCGGGCCCCGTGCTGTTTGCATACGGCCGTGATGTGTTTGGTTTCTTCTGGAGTCAAGTTGATCAACTTGAATGCAATGGTGTTACCGTGGGTGCTTGGGTAGCGGCCAGGCCACTTCTCAAGTCCTGCGGGAGGACACTTGGTGTGGTGGTTGGGATCGTCCGATAATGGCAAGTTATAGTCTTGGACAAATGGATCGATTGGTGGAGGCAACGAGTTGTGGAGACGAGGCAAGTCCCTGGTCAAGTCAAATACTGGCGAGTCCAAGCTCCAGGAGTCCAAGGTACCATACTTGAGCTTAAACTCAGCGTCGTTGGCTGGATCGGAGACGTAGGCAAAGTTATCCAAGAGAATGTTGTGGATGAGGTACCCCACCACGCCGTCGGCGATGGTGTGTTCAAATACCACTGAAAGGGTATGGGAACCAATACACAAGATCTTGATCAATGGTTTGCCTGCCCCATGAACAAACGTGATGGTGTTGACGTATTTCATGAATGTTTCATTGATGGTGCCGTTAGTCAAGTACGGCGATTCGGGAAGAAACAGCACGATATCGCCTAACACCACATGGTCAAGAGGTTTGTACATGTAGCTGGTGGAAGCTTTGTTCCATACGACGTCACAGACATTGATGTGGTAGTCCAACACTGTTTTGCGCACCGCCTTGTACAAAAGACCAAGGTTACTGATGGGGTGGGAGTAGGTGGCAGTGACCTGGAAGTTGGAGTAGACATTGGCTGCCGTACGCATACGGTAGAACTGTTCGCTGTCCGACAACGCTCTTTCAATGACAACCATCGTTACTCTACAAAAAGATCAATGGAAAACGCCATGGATTAAATAATGTGTCATTTGCCCAGAACGAGCCATAGCGATGATTGCGTTGACTCACGTAAGCAAAGTGCGACAGCGCCGCTCCCCAATTATTTTTTTTTTTTGCAAGGGACCCCCTACTGATAACCATGCCCTTTTTACGTATGTATCAGTAAACCAAAATGCCGGGCGAGTCTAACAGCCAAGTTCCTGTATCGGTGAAGATAGCCGTGTGTGTGGGAGCGCTTACGGGAGCCACGTTTGCGGTTATCAACAATAAGGAAAAGATCTTGGAGGCTACAGAAGCCGCGTTGCTGCGCGGAGCCGATCTTTGTCGTCACCAGCTTATCAAAATGAAACAAGCCAATGTCCAGTATGCCGATGTGTATGAAGCAGGTGAGCTTTCCGATGATCATATTCGTGAAACAACCGGCGCATCAACATCATATGCAACATACAGCGACAGTGACGGTGCAGAAACACCAGACGAGGAAGAGGAAGATATGGATTTGGATTAGGATATATAATGAATAGGATATATAATGAATAGGATATGAATATGAATGATTAACTAACGATGACCAACACAACCACCAAGAGAAAGATGGTGGCAGCTACAAGGACAATACAGCTCCATTTGCCCCGTTGTTTCTGGTACTCGTTGGCCTTGGTAAGTTCGCGTTCGGCCAGCCGTGTATTTTCATGGAGCTGGAGCACATTGTCCTCGATGGTATCCAAGCTTTCGCCCTGCTGCGAGACCAACTGGCCCAAGTCTTTGAAGATAGCGTTCACTTGTGTGATTCCTTGTGCCACTTGTTCGATCTCACGGTTCCGTTCCTCGGTCAACATCACATGGTATTGTAACTCGGAATCGTCCATTTGTACTTGTAACAACGGAGTCGTTTCGGTCTCTGCCACCGGAACAGCAGCAGCCACTGCTCCAGCAACAGGAACATGTATCTCCCGAACCATCACTGCCAGCTTGCGTTCGTTGTAAAGCCGTGACGCCCGCTGGAACCGGTCGTGGAGCTCGTAGAACTCACTGACTAGCCGGTCCTTAATCACTACCTGCCGATCCACTTGCTGGCCAGCCACCAACAGCGAGACCGTCTTGACAAGCTGCTCGATCCCATGCGCCAAATCGTCGATCTTGTGCCCGAGCGTATCAACATCGGCCCGCAACTCGGCCGTATCCCGTTTCGTACCCACCGTCCTCCGTTGTCGGTCAAACTGCGACACCATACTCCCAAAACTCTGGAGCTGCGTCGCTGTGTTGGAGATAATCACTTCCAACTCGCTCGTCTCTTTATCGTGAACTCCTACTTGTGCTTCGGCATCGTAGTTGGCAAACGACATTGCGATATTTGTCTACACATACACTCTCACATTCTCACATTCTACACATACATCAACATTCTACACATACATTCACATCAACATTCACATTAACATTAACATTCTACACTTTCTACACTTTCTTCATGCTTTCATACTTTCACACTTTCTTTACTTCATTACTTTCTTCTTGCTTTCACTTTCACTTACTTCTGTTCATTTCTCTTTTCTGTTCTCTATGTGGATTTTATCGCACTTTTTCACGCGTCTCAAGAACGCGAATAAACGCGTACTTCTCTTCTTCTCATGCTGTCAAAAGCCAGACGGCAAAAGCTCAGTGAACTTCGTGCTGCTCGTAAAGCAGGTTCAAGCATCAAGTACAACCATGATGCAGATACTCAGATCTACGACGAGGTTGATGAAGATACGTATCGCCAACACAAACGCGACCAGCTCATGAATGATGATTTCATTGTTGATGACGACGGCGAAGGATACGTCGACAACGGGGCCGATGAATGGGACGAGAGTACGCGTCCAAACTACTACTCAGACGAAGAAGAGATTTCAACCAAGAAACGCAAGAAAAACACCAAACCAATCAAAGTAACTAAAACAGCCCAGATCCACTCGTTCTTCAAACCCACTAGTGCCACAGCCCCAGCAGCAAAACCACAGGTCAGTGCCAACATCGACGATATTATTGATGACTTTAATGATACCGTTCCGGTGAAAAGACAAAAGATAACTCCGTTTGGCCAATCCTCCACAAACACCAAGAAGAAGATAAAATCAACCTTTAATTTCTCCACCTCCACCAAGAAACCAAAGACAAAGACCCATGATTCGGTTGATTTAGACCATCCAATTAAACGTGAAGAGATCAAGGAACAACTGCCAGAAGTAGCAGAGCCAGAAGTTACAGAGGAAGAAGTTGCAGAACCAGAAGTTGCAGAGCCAGAAGTTGCAGAAATATCCGAAGACGAATCTGAAGACGAAGTTGTGGTTACAAGAAGACCACGAGCAGCTGCACCCAACAAACCCGTGGCCAACTTTTCTTCCATCAAGAAAACCGAGATCTCCTCTTCACCATCAAGACCCACATCCCATTCGATTGTCACTCATACAGAAAAGTTGGAACAAGAATCGGTGGTTGATTCCGACTCTTCGTTTAAGATGTTTTGGCTCGATTACTGTGAAGTCGATTCATCATTGCTTCTCTTTGGTAAGATTCTTACCCGTGAAAACAAACTTGTTTCCGGAGTGGTTCAAGTTAGAGGAATGGCCCGTGAATTATACTTTCTTCCTCGGAAATTCAGAATGGTTGACGACGAAGATGATGAAAGTGATCCTGTTAGTGCACTTGACGTCCACCAGGAGATCGCTCCCATCTTGTTGAAGAATTACGACTTGGACCAATTAAAGGCAAAACCACAAACCATGAAGTATGCATTTGAATTCCCGGGGATTCCTAAAGAAACAGAATACTTGAAGGTATTGCTACCATTTAAAACACCAAAGAACAGCCTGATGATCATGCCATCAAGCTTGGAGGGCGAAACGTTCACTCAAGTCTTTGGTACCAATACAAATATCTTTGAAGCATTTGTTTTGCAGAGAAATATCATGGGGCCTTGTTGGTTAGAAATCTCTAATGGTGACTTCAATGCTATTCAAAATACAAGTCATTGTCAAGTCGAAGTCGCTGTTGACGTGCCCACACAAATCACATCCATTGTCAAGGCACCACCACCGCCACCATTGACTTTAACATCCATTTCGGTACAGACATTGATGAACGTGAAGCAGAACAAACAAGAAGTGGTTTCGGTTTCGCTTGCCACTTTCTACGACGTTCCTCAAGACGCTCCAATTGACAATACACTCGAACCAAACGAAATAATTACCTTGGTACGTCCCGTTGGTTCCGTTTCGGCGCCTCCGTCATTAAACCCAATGGCCCAGAAACAGAACTTCAATCTCCGGATTTGTCCAAACGAAAAAGTCTTGTTGAATTGTCTTGCAGCATTGGTCAAACAACACGATCCTGATGTATTCATTGGTCACAGATTGGAGAATATTTCTCTCGATGTCTTGGTTCATCGGATGTACGATTTGAAAGTGACGACGTGGTCGACTTTTGGGCGTCGGAACAGAAAGGCATGGCCTGAAAGATTCAAAAGATCTTCTGGTGGGTTTGGAAATCTTCATGTGAGAGAAATCTTTCAAGGAAGATTGTTGTGTGATATTGCCAACGAAATGGGACAGTCGTTAACCACCAAGTGTCAGTCGTGGGATCTTAGTGAAATGTACGAGGTTGTCTGTAACAAGAAACAAGTTGCGATGGAGATCAATTTCCAGGACCCCAAGTACGCAGAGGATGCCTTGTTCTTCCTTTTAGCACTTAAGGAGAACGCCAAGAATGTCAAGATTACAGCAGAAGTTGCGTTTGCCATCCAAATCTTATCGTTGACAAAACAATTGACGAATATCGCCGGTAACGCATGGTCACATACCTTGAGTGGTACAAGAGCTGGTAGAAACGAGTTTATCTTGTTGCATGAATTTACCAGAAACAATTACATTGTCCCTGATAAAGAGGATATGTATCATAAAAACACCAGTCACCAACAGCAAGCTAAAATTGAAGCTACTGAGGACGATGCCACCACAGCTACTTCAAACAAGAAGCCAAAGTATCAAGGTGGATTGGTGTTTGAGCCAGAAAAGGGTTTACACAAGAACTATATTTTGGTTATGGATTTCAATTCGCTTTACCCTAGTATTATCCAAGAGTTCAACATCTGTTTTACCACTGTTAATAGAGATGCCTTCAACAAAACCTTGGATGAAGACAAAGATATGCCTGTTATCCCAGAAAAGGATTCTGCTCCAGGTGTCTTGCCTAGATTGTTGAACACTTTGGTGTCGCGTCGTCGTGAAGTCAAGAAGTTGTTGAAAGATCCCAATAATACTCCCTTTCAAAAGGCCCAGTATGATATCAAGCAACAAGCTTTGAAGTTAACTGCCAATTCCATGTATGGTTGTTTGGGGTTTGTGAATTCGAGATTCTATGCTAAGCCATTGGCGATGTTGGTTACCAACAAGGGTAGAGAAATCTTGATGGACACGAGACAATTGGCTGAATCAGTTGGTTTACGAGTTGTGTATGGTGATACCGATTCAGTTATGATTGACACGGGTGTTCAGGATTACCAAGAGGCTGTCAAGATTGGGGAAGAGTTCAAGGTCCAGGTAAATGAACGGTACAAGCTTTTGGAAATTGATATTGATAACTTGTTCAAAAGATTATTACTTCATACCAAGAAGAAGTACGCCGCTATGAATGCTTCTATTGACAAGACTACTGGAGAAGTGGTTACATCCTTGGAGGTTAAGGGTTTAGATATGAGACGTCGTGAATTTTGTCAGCTTTCCAAAGATATCTCGACGTTTGTGTTGTTGAAAGTGTTGTCTGAATTGGACCCTGAAGATGCATTGAGCGAAGTCTACCAGTACTTGGAAGACATGACGCAAAAGATTAAGGATAATGGTATCCCCGTCGATAAATATCGAATCAATACCAAGTTGTCCAAAGATCCAAACAATTACCCTAACGGAAAGACCATGCCACCAGTTCAGGTTGCACTTAAGTTGAGAGCTAGTGGTAAGGTTGTCAAGGCTGGAAGTGTCATTACATATGTGATTACGGCACCTGAAAACGACCAAGACAAGTCGAACACGGCCGATAGGGCGAGAGCCGTCCAAGACTTGATCAATAACAAGACTGGATTGAAGCCAGACCCCTCGTATTACTTGGAGAAACAAATCTATGCGCCGGTTGAAAGATTATTGGAGAGGATAGATGGCGTTGATTTGATGAGGGTTGCAACATCGTTGGGGATCGATAGCAAGAAGTATTCGTTACGGGTGCAGTATAAGGACGCTGGAGGTGAAATTGCGCCACTCGAGTCCAATATCAGTGATACAGAGCGGTTCAGGCAGTCGAGTTTCTTGGTGTTAAGTTGTCGGTGTGGACACAAGTTCAGATTTGGTGGTATTGTTGGTTCTACTGAGTATGCCGTGGCGTATAATGGTGTGAGTTGTTCCAAGTGTAGCTACACCTTCCCGCTTTTGAAGCTCACTGCACAGTTGGAAGCCACCATACGAAACCACATTGCTCTCTACTACGCTGGATGGGTTGTCTGTGACGATGCAGCGTGTGGAATCACCACTAGACAAATCTCCGTCTACGGTAAGCGGTGTATTGGTGTTTCGGGCAAGGCTCATGGATGTAAGGGTATCATGAGGTACAAGTACAGTGATAAGGCTCTCTACAACCAGTTGCTTTATTTCCAGTCGGTGTTTGATGTTGACAAGGCCAAGAAACATGTCTTGAGACCGATCTATGATACTAACCAGCCCAAGTTGGAATCTCGAAAAGTCGATGCGTTGGCGGAACAAAACCGGGAAATGTTTGGTCATTGTCAAGAAGTGGTCCAGAAGTACTTGGCTGACTGTGGCAGAAGATACGTGAACATGGGATCCATCTTTGACTTTATGGCTAACTAAGGTCCTCTCTCTTTTATATAGTCGTGCTTATAACCAAAAAAAGTATATTTGGAAAAATGAAATGGAAATGAAAATGAAAATGAAATAAACAACCAATTCTGTTTAACCAAAAGTCGGCAATGAACTTCAATCAGCATCAACAGCCCAATAATGGGGCCAATCAGATGAGAACATTCCAACAACAACAACAACCACCACCACCACAACAACAGGGACAACAGAAAGCTCTCCCGGTACTAACTCCGCAGTTTCTTGCGAGTTTACCCCCTCAACAACTACAACAATTGAAGAGTCGTCCTCAGTTCCAGGAATTGATGAGAAATTATCTCCAGAGACAACAAGCATTACAACAACAAGGCATTCATCAAGGACCACCTCCACCACCACCACAACAACAACAACAGCAGCAGCAGGTTCCACTGCAGATGCAACAGATTCCGTCACAACAACCTATCATCAACCGTGCATTAAACCAACAAATACCACCACACCAACAAGTACCGCAGTCTATGCCAGGAAACGCTGTGCCGCAGAATATGGGTGCTATGCCTCCGAGGTACCAACAAATACCACATCAAAAGCTTCCTCATCAAACTCCTTCACAACCGCATCTAGTCCAGATGCAGCATCAGCACCCGCAGCATCCACATCCGCACCCACAGCATCAGCAACATCCACATCCCCAGCAGCAGCAGCAGCAGCATCCCCAGCAGCAGAAACTTGCAAATCATCACCAACATCCCCAGCATCAACAGGGTCCTGTTGCTATGAATCCACAAGGACCTATTCCTATTCCTCCAGCACAAACCCACCAGCCACCACCACCTCCGCCTCCCCAGATTAATCCAAGTTTGGTTGCTCAGCAGCAATTTGAGAGCGCATACAGACCAGATGCGCTGGCAAAAGCACTTGCAACTCTTCCCAAGTTTCGTAAAGAATCCCCTGTTGGTCTTAAGGTGACCAGCGAAATAGTTAACCGGGTCCCCATGCGAAGCTTGACGAGTGTAAACGAATGGTCAGAAAAGTTGGTGCTGGAAAATAAAGAGGTATCGAATGATATCAAGAAATACGAGTCGTTGATCCTGAAGGATTCAAAGTTTATTGAGAAATTGTCAGCTCAAGTCAAAAGCAATAAAGGTCTCATGGAGAGACTTGCCAAGGATATGACGTCGTACAACCACATCAAGCAGTTAAGAATGAATGCCATTAATATTTCCAGCAAGGGACAATACAATAACAGTATTTGGGGCGAAGGGTACCAGGGATACGGTAATGGGGTCACGAACGTGAATACCAAGCTTTTGTTACCCGAGAAAGATTTCCCCGACCGGGTGATTAGTGATACTGTTGAAAAGAACAGTAACAAGCCCCAGAACTTGGTACCAATCAGATTAGAGTTTGACTTGGAAAGAGACCGGTTCAGACTTCGGGATACGTTTTTGTGGGACTTGAACGAAGGTATTATGACACTTGAGAACTTTTCCCGGCAATTGATTGATGACTATAAGTTTATTCCCAAGGCATTTCATGAAACGGTGTTGCTGTCGATCCAGGAACAAATCAATGAATATCTGGCGAGACCGGTTAACACGATGGGCGAGTTACGGATTCCGATAAAAATAGATATCACGATCAACAATACGCAACTTACGGATCAGTTTGAGTGGGATATATTGAATTTTGGGGACAATGATCCGGAAGAGTTTGCCATCTGTATGTGTGACGAGTTGAGTTTACCCGGTGAGTTTACTACTGCGATTGCACATACGATCCGGGAACAGACGCAGTATTACCATCGGGCATTGGCGTTGGTTGGGTTTAGTTTTGATGGCAGTCCTGTTCGTGAAGACGAGATCAAGAACCATTTGTTGCCCCTGTTGAGGTTGGCTGCTCCCGATGCACATCTTGTTGACGATTTCTTTTCTATTCTTCGTAATCCGTCGAATGTATCTGACTATACGCCTTCGTTGGTGAAGTTGACGCAGTCTGAGGTGGAAAGACTCGATAAGGAGATCGAGAGGGAGAGTCGTCGTAAGAGAAGACATAACTATAATGAAGACCTGCTTGCCATGACGAATACTGGCAGAGGTACGACCTCGAGAAGACAGGCGTTCCATACCGGTAGAGGCGGGCTTGTGTTGCCTGATTTGTCGGATATGCCCAAGACGTTCCGTACGCCGGCACCATCGAGTGTATTGCCTGGTGCGGTTGATTTGGGGGTTCCTGATATCTACGAGTATGCCGAAGTGATGGTGAACAAGACCCAGGTAAAGAATCCTAACTACGTGCGTCCGCCACCTGCGCCAGTCAAACGGGTGAGGTACCATCATGATCCAGTCCAGGGCCGGTTTTATGTATCGATCAAGTTGCCACGTTAGCATATGTAACATCAATGTATGGCTGCGAAAGACAGAATTATGTAGAAGAAACAAACAAACAGAAGCAGAATTAGAACCAGAAACAGAACGAGAAATTATTAGAAACAGAGCCAGAAACAAACAGTAACAATTAGAACCAGAAACAGCAATAAGGTTGGGCGTGTCTTTGTATTGTTTGCGGAGCCCAGACTTGCGGCGCAGTTGTCGTTTCCTGTTCTGGTTCGAGTGCCCTGCATGCGAAACCTGTTTTGTGTTACCTTCCACCTGGAGCTAAATATACGCAAGCGAAATTGTGGTTTTGTTTCTAAACGAAACACGACGAATGGTAGAGAATTTGAGAGTATGTATTGAGGATGATTTGGATGCTGGTGATACCTGGAATGTTTACCGGGCTTCCCGAGCCGTTCATCGGACACTACACACATGTTGCCACCCTCAGAATGGTCCTTACTAACCGAAGAAGCAGATGAATGTGGAAGAGAACCGTTTGTTGGAGCTGGGAGGCGATTCAGACACGAATAGTTCAGACATAGAAGGCGTGTATCACGATGCACCTTCTTCCAGCACGAATGATTCAAGCATGGTTGAAGGACGAAGCACGGTGGTGCTGGAGATGGATCTTGAGCAGCAGGTGGTGGTCCCAGGACGGCTTACCACTCGTGAACGGATCCTTAACGTGTTCAACCACTTTGTTCCGATTAGAAAGACGTACGAACGGATCAATAACGGTATTATCACCGGAAGAATGCAATCCAACAGCCCTGGCCGGTTTGTGGGACAGGGAACCGACGGGGTTTTCCGCAACTTGATGGCCAAGCCCGATACCGAGGCCAGCAGACAAGAACAGGAGACACATCCGCCTTCGTACGAGGAGGCTGCGGCCGATGCAACGCCGGAATACTGGGAATCGACGGTGATAACGCCGATGTACGAGGACGAGGTGTTTGTTGAAGGTTTGCCTGTGGGCAACATAGCGAGCTATGTGTGGAACGGGTTGGTGACGGTAGCCTTCCAGTACGTGGGGTTTGTCCTCTGTTATCTATTGCATACGTCACACGCGGCCAAACAAGGTCTGAGAGCCGGCTTGGGGATCTCGTTTGTCTTTACTGGGTACGGCTTGGTACCGTCGAACTTTGGCCATCCTGACCGGATGCCTGACCGGTACGAGCCCCTGGACCCCAATGACTACGACATAAACAAGTCAACGTCTGTGCATAGTGAAACTGTTGACAGTTACAACTCGGGCTTGTTCCAGCAGCATACACCTGGGTTCTTAGCCAACAAGAACACGACGCCGTACTTTGCCTATGGATTGATTGCGTTTGGGCTCTTTATATCAATCAAGTCGGTAGCGGACTTCTACCGGGTCAAGCAGATGGAAAAGGTGATCTTGTTGCCCCCGGGAGCCCCCATCACCACCTCGGCCACAGAAAGCACCGACCATCCTCATAATTGAAAACCTTTTATACTATTAATTTAAGATAACAAGCATCTTCTCGTAGATGGTAAAGACAATGCCTCCGCTCAACACCAAACGGCCCAATCTCGGCGTGGCACCTTTCCAGAAGGTAAGCAAGCCTTCTTCTCTGAAGATCCGAACAAAACAGTTGATGGTTGATGTATACGGACTGTTCAAGGCCTGCATTCTTGTCTTGACAGTATCGATGGGCATCGTGGTGTATACGGTGATGATTCCAGCAAACGAACCCACGGCAAACGTCGCTACGGAACTAAGAGGCTCGTTGGGCTTGAGCAGCAGAGCCTGTTGGATCATGGTCTTGATGGCATTGTACGAGCCCAACCTCACGGCCTGGTTCGATGCTTGCCGGAGCGAAACAGGCACCACTCCAGCGTATATGCCCCGGAACCCCATATCTCTACAGAGCCTTACCGAGCCTGAAACCAAGCCGTTCTGGTACTTGGGCTTGACACTCTGCTTATCGTCGATCAACGCCGTCTTGATGGCCTCGAACGGAGTCACAGCAACCACAGACTCCAATAACCCAGCCCCCAATCCGGCAATGACTCCACGAGGACCAGAAAGCTTACCGTTATGGTCAGCCAACAAGGCCTTGATGGCATCGTAGCCCAAGAACCGTACCGATGCCTTGACAGTATTACCAACCACAAACGCAGGACATCCAACATACAACGAACCCACACCATTCGTCTTGGCTACATTGTAGATAAGCACCAACGGGTTCCGTGACGTTTTCGCCGACTTATCGACGAGCTGAAGCCTGGTTTTAGCAAACTCAAACGGGTACGTAACTGTACCTTCAATGGCACCAGCGGTGCCTCCAGCAATAAACGACTTGAAGGGATCGGGTTTCTATGGTTAGAACGATCTTTTGGGCTTAAAATTAAGTACTTACATTATCTTTGGACATCGTGAAATTTTTCAGATTTTTCAGATTTTTCAGTATATAAATGTATAATATGCAATAGATAAAGCCGCGCGTGAGTCATTTCAGATCAGATCAAATCATCAAACTCGTCGTCGTCTTCATCTTCATCATCATCAGCATCTTGTTCGGCCAACTTGGCGTAGTATTCCTGTAATGCGTCCTGGGCTTCTTTGTCTTTGATTTCTGAGGTGGTACCAATAAACTTGGCTGGTTCCAGTACGAGATCAGGTTTCACTTCTTCTTCGGTTTCGCTCTTCATCGTCTCATCTGCATCATCCACTTTACCCAAGGTAGACTGGCCCACCGTACTGTTGGAATGCCACGATGGTAATGCGTTCTGTTCCAATTTGGCTCTTCTCTCTTCCTTTTCGGCCTGTTCACGTTCGTAGTTCTCGTCGTTGGCAGTGATCGATACATGTAACGTGGCCTGTGCTTTGGAGGCTGCATTCTGTAACGAGCTCGACATATTCTGGCGCAGTCTCGATGAGTTCTTGCTTGAAATCGAGTACGAGCCCAACGACGTTGATTGTGCTGGAATGGCCTTGACCAATGCTCCTTCAAAGTCGTTCTCTTCGATGTGTGACTCGTCAATCCGCTTGAGGTATCCAATCACAGGATCTACCTGTAACATCAACTGTTCCAACTTGGCTTGTCTCAACGATGCCTGTTGGCTCGAGTCGTCTTCAATAAGCACCGCACCACACATATCACACACAAAATCCGTCTTGGAATCGTTCAACATCGAGATTGCATCCAACTGACTCACCTTCTTGCCGCACCGCGGACACAAGTAGCCTTGGGGGTTCCCGTAATGGGTCATTTCTTGCTTGAGCGAGTTGACGATCGAATGGACCTTCCATTTGATGGCATCAATGGCCTCTGTGACATGGATAAAGAAATATGTACGTGTGATCAACCGTTGCTGGCCATTATCTTCTCGCTGGATATGTGCCAGCATCAACTTGTCGTCGACCAACTTGTTGCAGAGCGACCGGAGCTCTTTGCGCTTGATGCTAAGAAGATGGATCAAGTCGTCTTCGGATAGTACCGAGTGAAGAAGGACCGCATCGAGAATAAGAACATACGGTGTCAGATAGAACCCACGTACAACAAAACGAAGAAGTGACCGGATAGTATCGTCCATGGTGTATGGTTGAAGAAGAAGAAGATAAAATTCTGGTGGAACTATGTACAGGAAACATGCAACTCACTTCCTTCTTTTTTCGTTCGTTCTTTTTGTTCGTTTTTTTCGTGTGTCTGATTTTTAGTCTTTTTTCAATCGATTATTACTACTTAATGTATATATGATGTAAAAGGATTACCGTTTTCGACACTGCCAATAAAATGCCCTGTTCTGGATGCATGTACGCCTAACACCGTAAGTAAAATAATAATAATATAAAAACACAAAAATAATAATACCGTTTGTGTGGATGACATTGTCCACCAGACAACAGGTTGCTATGAAATGTCCACGTGAGCGACGCGGTGCCGAATTTCAGACGCGATACCGCGTTTCAATCCCTTATATAATAAGATGCGCACAAACCCCCCCAAAAAATCCTAAAAACCACACAATTTTAACCTGTACCATATAAACTGTAATCCATCCCATCCTTCCACCACCCACCGTCACAGTTCCAGTTCTATATCCTTAACCATTTTATTCGTGTGTCGTGGACGATGTCAAACATCTTCTCAGATAGAATGCCTTTGGAGCATCTCAACAGCAACAGCGAATACAGATCAGACAAGTCCCTCACCAACACCCCTACCTCCAAAAACTACAAATCAAGAATGACCACGCCTCCAGAAACCATCTTTGGTCTTCGCAAAAAGTCCATGGCGTTCGAAACCCCCAAGGTAGCCACTAGCAACGCATCACTCACCGCGTCAGCTGCCGCCTCTGCCGCCGCAACGACTGCTGCGGCCGCAGCACCATCCTTGCTCTCGCCCGCGTTCTCATCGCCCCACAGAAGAACGAAAATCCTGCTACTGTCACCACCACCAGCGTGTATCAACCCCTCGAGCTCGTCTCTCTCGCTCTCATCGGAAGATCCCGAACCCACCACCACTAAATCGTTTACAGAAACAGCCCCTAAAAAGAAATCAAAAAAACCCAAGAAAGAATCAAAGGAAACTTCGTTTGATCTCGATTCAGAAGATAAACCTCCATACTCGTACGCAACTCTCATAGGAATCTCCATCCTCTCCCATCCAGACAAGCAGTTGCCGTTGTCGCAGATCTACCAGTGGATCTCCGACACGTTCAAGTACTATAAACGTGAAGAGGTTGGCTGGCAGAACTCGATTCGCCACAACCTTTCGCTCAACAAGGCGTTTGTCAAGGGAGAAAAGAGTAAAGATGGCAAGGGCCATTTCTGGTGTATCAAAGACGGCCATGAAGAACAGTTTCTCAAGTCGAGGAGTGTCAAGAAAAGCTCGTACCTCGAAGTCATGGACCAAATCAATTTGGCCAACAGCAAGTACAGAAACCTGGAAACAACGCGTAGTATTAACGCAATTCCTTCTTCCCCCAACATGCCTACCACCAGCACCACCACCACTACCAACAATAATAACACAACAATGACCACGAAAAGGAAACATAATGATTCTATTAATGACGATGATGACGATGATAATGAATACAGCTATAATGACACTAATGAAGACGATGACGAAGATATCACCCATATATTGGACCCACCAATGAAGAAACAACGGCTTGGTGAACCTTTTGGCCAAAAAACACCCATAGTCACCAATACGCCGTACTTTCTCATTAGCGAGTCGCCCAATAAGCCGCTCTTGGCCGGGAAGAACTTGACGTATACGTCTTCATTCAGCTGTAATTCGAACTTGGAATTATCGCCCATCCGCCCCAGTGAAACCGGACCACTATTGGAACCATTGACTCCGGCAAACAATATTTATCACCAGCATTTTCTCAACAGTACCCAAAGTACACTTCCTCCCATCCACCTCTCGTCGCTCCACAAATTGCCGAACGGATCAAGTCTCCAACGGACACCCAAGTCAAACATTTCCAAGACACCGTTGCGTAGCTTGAGAACGCCACAGACCAATTCCATCATGAAGAAGTTGTGGAACTCACCTTCGTACCTCGAAGAGTTCTACTACTCACCGCTCATCAACAACAACAACCACACCAATAACAGTAACAACAACATCCCCAGCCAGTTTAATCCCAATGTGACGCATGCCATATTAAACTCGTATGATGACGATGACATGATCTTGCGTAACTTTGACCATTCCAACCACTCGCCAATCTTTTCCAAGAGGATCAGTGCCACCTCGAGTCGTAACTTGCTCAAAGATTTCAAGAAAGCGGACGCTGACCCTGCTACCGATTGATGTGGCTTGTTTGTTACTTGCTATTGTATTATTAGTTCTTACTCCTTTTATATTCTTAATATTAATATTAATCTACACTGGAACAGCCTCGGCACCCACACGTTACACATTCGATATCTTGCTTGTCGTCTTGGAGTGTTGCCTTGGGAACACGGCAGATACATGTACTGTGATGATTCTTTTCGTCCTTGACAATACAGTTGATGCAACAGAGGTTCTCGTAGCCTTGCTTCTTCCATTTGGCAATCAAATCAGCATTGATATACGACTGTCGTAATAGCCATTCGTAGAGTTCTTGTGTGATGAGTTTTCTCTTATAATACATCTCGTAGACATACCGAGAGACTTGGTGATTGATTTGGATAATAGTCCATAGTGATTGTTGCGGCTTTATTTTCGATTCACCGAGCTGTACAGCCTTTAGACGCGCCTGAAACTTGACAATAGTCGGCTCGACCTTGGAATATCCTTCAGGAGGCGCTGTATTCTTTATACGCCGTGACTTGGCCATGTTATTTGATAAAAATTCAACGTTAGTTAAAGGATGTGAGTCGATGGCCCTGCAGATTAAAAATGTAACCAAAAAAAAGAATGGCGACAACTGCAGGATTCGAACCTGCGCGGGAAATCCCAATTGATAGCCCGAATTTATTCGAGTCAATCGCCTTAACCACTCGGCCAAGTTGCCATTTCATATTGTAATGTCATGAGAGTTGCATTATGACGAATTGATATATATCATTACAAGAGATATAAATATCTTCACTCATCCTCATTCATATAAATTCAACAATATCAATACTACATTGATTCTTCACAGTCTTGTTAAGATTTAATAAATATAAAAAATTCCATTCCGCAGTCGGGCTAATTTATGTATCTTTGCTATGACGAGAATTTTTTTCTATTAATTTTTCAAAATCTGTAAATCTTTGTGAATGTGTTGGCAAAGGTGACAATTTCTTCCTGTGTTATGTCTGGTGATCCATCAAACATATTTATCGTCTTGAAACCATTATAATGGTTTTTAGTGGTGATTTGTATCGAAAGAAGTACAAGGTCCATTTTCCGTTTCAACTATACATGTTTTTGCGAGAAAAAAATATTCTCTGCATCGATCATTGTGTTGCAGAAAGACTAAACTTTACCCACAAATAGTTATAATCCAGCCAGATCCACGGCGACAAACGAACGTATATTCACCAGCACAAGTAAGGTACCGAGAGCCAACCACAAGTTTCGAGTACCTGCAGACTGATTGTTCTGTAATTCTACCATTCGTGACCCGTTTCAGCTTGCTGCAATTCAACACGGCTTGGATCTGAAAAGAAACGTCAAAAAAATATAAATATTAAAAAAAAAAATAAGAAAAAAGTATTATATCAAAACAAGTCCCTTTTAATTCACACTCCCAAAAAACAAAAAGAAAAGATATCCCTCATTCACGATGGCCTCAAGTACCACATCTACTTCGACATCGGCCGTGATCTCCACTTTGGTGGCGAACTTGGTTCTATGTGGGATTTTTGTTTCGTGTTTCTTGGTTCTCCGGTTACGTTTCAAACGTATCTATTCTCCCAAGTCATCATTCGACTTGGTGCCGGAAGAAAAGAAACCCGATCCACTTCCCAAGGACCCATTTCTGTGGATCTACATTTTGCTCACAAAACCTCACTCATTTATCATCCAACAAGCAGGTTTGGATGGTTATTTCTTCTTGAGATATATCTTGGTGATGGCAATGGTGTTTTTGTTTGGTCTCTTGACTTGGACCGTGTTGTTGCCCATCAATGCTGCAAACGGGAAGGGTAATAAGGGATTGGATCAATTATCTATTGCCAATGTCAAACATAAAGAAAGATACTACGCTCATGTCTTTATTGGCTGGGTCTTTTATGGAACCGTCATATTTGTGCTTTACCGTGAGTTGTTCTTTTACAACTCGTTGAGATGTGCCACATTGGCTACTCCCAAGTACGCCAAGTCATTGAGCTCCAGAACTGTCTTGTTCCAATGTGTTCCAAACTCGATGTTGGACGAGAAGCAGTTTTTCAAGTTGTTCAACGGAGTCAAACGAGTTTATGTAGCCAGAACATCAAGAAAATTGGAACACAAGGTGAAACAGAGAGACGCATTGGTTAACCGTTTAGAAATCGCAGAAAACAAATTGTTGAAGCTTGCCGTGAAGAACAAGTTGAAGGCTGACAAGAATGGCCAGGTTTTGGAACCAGTTGACGAAATCAGTGCCTACGTCCCTGAAAATAAGAGACCCCGTCACAAGGTCAACGGGATGTTTTCCAAGAAAATCGATACCATCAGATACTGTTTGGAAGAGATTCCTGTTCTCAATCACGAGATCAGAAAGATGCAAAAGGAATTCAGAAAGAATAGACCCAAGAACTCACTCTTTGTGGAGTTTGAGAACCAGTACTACGCTCAATTGGCCTTTCAGCTGACTATTTACCACAACCCCTTGAGAGTCAAGCCATCTTTCACCGGTTTGGAACCAGGCCATATTCAGTGGTCCAACTTGAGAATCTTTTGGTGGGAAAGAATTACTAGAAGAGCCCTTGCCTTTGCTGCGATTGTTGCTTTGATCTTGTTGTGGGCCATCCCTGTTGCATTTGTCGGTGTTATTTCCAACATCACGTACTTGACCAATAAGCTTCATTGGTTGAGATGGATCTTGAATATACCCAAACAGTTGTTGGGTATTATCACCGGTTTATTGCCCACGATCATGTTGTCGCTTTTGATGATGATCTTACCCATGTTCATCAGGGGTATGGCCAAGGTTGCCGGAGCTCCTTCTACTCAACATGTAGAATTGTTTACTCAGCAGGCATACTTTGGGTTCTTGATTGTTAATGGGTTTTTGGTGACCACAATTGCTTCGTCCGCTACATCAACGGTGACGCAGATTATCCAGAAACCAGAACTGGCCTTGGGGATCTTGGCGAACGGGTTGCCCAAATCGTCCAACTTTTACATCTCGTACATCATTTTGCAAGGGTTATCTGTGGCCGGAGGCTCGTTGTTCCAAGTGGTGGGGTTGTTCTTGTACTATATCTTGGGTGTCCTTCTTGACAACACTGTAAGAAAGAAATGGGCTAGATTCAGTGGGTTGGGCTCGATGGCATGGGGTACTACTTTCCCTATATTCACCAACTTGGCCTGTATTGTGTTGGCGTACAGTATCATTTCGCCCATGATCTTATTGTTTGCTACCGTGGCGTACTTTTTGATCTACATCACCTACTGTCACAACTTGACATACATCTTTGTCGAGTGTGCCGATACCAGAGGGCTTCACTACCCCACGGCGATCTTCCAGACATTCACCGGGATCTACTTGGGTCAGGTGTGTATGTTGGGGATCTTTGCTGTGGGTAAAGGTTGGGGTCCTATTGTGTTGCAGGTCATTGGACTCGTTTCGACGGTGTTCTGCCACGTCCATATCTCGGAAGCGTTTGATAACTTGGTTAACATTGTTCCTATCGATGCCATGAAACCGTTGGATGGAGTCTCAAACACACCATCGTTTGGTGGTCAATCCGAGTACCAGACCAAGGTCTTGGACGTCAAGCATCGCCATCATGTCGTCAAGGAACACCAGGTTGATGACAAGGAAAAGATGGCTTCTGATATCGAGGGTGGAGTTCCAGGTACGATGTCTGCCGATCTCGCGCCATTGTTGGCGGACCGGGACTACAGCACGACCAAGTATGCCAATCCCTTGGTGCGGTTCATTCGGCCCGATGTGTTCTTGAACTACCGCGAAGCCAAGAAGTTGTTACCGGCATACTACAACATTGAGCCAGACACCGATGATAACAAGCATGCGTACGACATGCCGGTGATTTCGGCCAAGTGTCCAGGAGTATGGATTCCACGTGATCCCATGGGCTTATCGCTGATTGAGATGAAGGAATTGGCCAAGGTAGTTACGGTCAGCGACGACAACGCCACTTTTGACGAAAACGGCAAGATCATTTTCCTTGGAGAACCCTCCGTTTAGAGTGCGGGGGTTCTAGAAAAGAAAAAAAGAAAAAAGTGAATATGATAATTTTTTCTTTTTGACATATTATTCAGTGGGTATTAATTACAACTCCGATAGACATCCATACACTAGTAATAGATACAAGTATTGAAAGCTCATTGAGTATTTTAGGTCTGTAGATTTGCATATCTCTTTTTTTTTGGTTGGTGTTGGTTGGTAGAAAGCACACTCACTTGAGCCGCGCAACCTCGGTAATTATGAAACGATATAAAGAGTAGAATTTAGTTCCAAATGTCTCCGTGGATCAAGGCCATGTCGCGTACTTCTGTTGCTATATCTCGTCTTGAGCTCACACGCCAGCAGTTGAGACGCAGCATTGCTACCAAGACGCCACGTGGTGTTGTTGCTGTTGAAGAAGGGTCCAAGTATACGCTGACGTACAAAAACTATGCTACCAACGCTGCCAATGGTAAAATCGTCTCGTGGTTCCACGATGTGCCGCTTGATTTCGATCCAGAAACAAAGACCGCTAACATGGTGGTTGAGATTCCTCGCTGGTCCAACGCCAAGTTCGAAATCGATACAAAGACACCAGGAAACCCCATTGTTCAAGATATCAAGAAGGGCAAGGTGCGGTTCGTGAAAAACTTGTTCCCGAACCATGGCTACATCCACAACTACGGAGCGTTTCCCCAGACATGGGAGGATCCTACCACCAAGAACGCCGAGTTGAATCTCTTTGGTGATAATGACCCGTTGGATGTCTGCGAAATCGGCGCCGACGTGTTGGCTACGGGCCAGGTCAAGAAAGTCAAGATCTTGGGCTCGATTGCTCTTATTGACGACGGGGAGTTGGACTGGAAGGTCATTGTCATTGACGTCAACGACCTGCTTGCATCAAAACTCTTTGATATCCACGATATCTATGTCCATTGCCCAGGACTCTTGGAAACAACCCGTCAATGGTTCAGAGACTACAAGATGCCGGACGGTAAGCCCCAAAACAAGTTTGCCTTTAATGGCCAATACAAGAACCAACAGGAAACGTTGCTGATCATCGCCAAGTGCAACAACAGCTGGAAACAACTCATCAACTGTGAAATCAAGAACGATAACTTGCCAGTAATCGAAAACTCAACCTTGACAGAATCGCCAGGGTACGTGGGCGAGTTCAACTCAAACTTGTTGACCCATGAACGGGGCGAAGATGCTCCTATTCCACCAGAAGTCAACAAGAACTATTTTATCTCTACTGATTAAGTATAAACTTTTTGTATTTCGATTATTACACTACTAGATAATCCTTCAACCCACGTATCTCATTGACCAACTCCTTTACAAACTTGTTGAAGCTGTCACCGCCCTTCTCGATGATCCACAGCTCTTCAATAGACAGTGGGGCCACCCGTGACGATAAGAACTTGGGATGCTTCAACAAATTGTTGATACAATCAATAAAGTCATCACGTCGTGACTCGGTATCCAACCCTGGAAGCATCGGCATATCACGCAAGTCATCGTTACCCGTATTCAAATACTCCTGAACGTTCATAGACCGCAAGATCTGGTAGATCAACAAAATCTGACTTGTTTCGGCTACCGTGGCACTGGTTATTTGGATCGACGAGGAATCCCGAGCCCAACTCTCGATACAGTACTCGGTTTGCTTCCCAACCACTTGCAATGCAGCACACACTTCAGGTAACACAGCAGGTCCGACTTTGAACAATACCATTATGATTATTGGCAAGATCCCGTTGGTCCATATACGATGGTACTGCGTTCCAGTACTGATATCAACGCCGCCGGCCCGTATCTGGTTAGTGATCAGGGTCTCCACTAACGGAACAAATAACCCATTGGCCACTGCTTTAGTGGCAATCACCTCGTTCGAGATAAACTCCAACACATACATCAAACTCAATTGGGCAAAGATCTTCTCTCCATCGACTTCTACCGTGTGTGAGATGGAATACAACCGCAAGAACAGACCCACAGTTTCTCCCGCATCAACTAGACGTGCCATCTCGTTCTTTAAGTTGGCTGAAGTCTTAAAAGTTCTGAAAAGCTTTAAAATAGACAAGATCAAACGCAAGTCACCAATCTTTTCCTGTAATCTCTCCTGGCCCTGTTCCTTGCTTTGGAATAGATAGCAGTCGTTTTGGACCTCGATCAATAACGTCTTGGTGCCTCTGATAATTATCACATCAAAGAGGTGACGGAAAACACTAAATGATTCAATAAGAAGATCAGAATTGTCCTTGATGACATTCAAACAACAGTAAAGGATTCTCAATAATGGACGATAGTTGCCCTTGGAATCTGTTAATGCAGCAGGGAAATTCATACTTTCTGACGACAATAATTCCAATCCGACCTTAACAATCTCAAATATTTGCTTGTGGTTGTGCTCAGTACATTTGCGGTAGATAGAATACATCAAATAGAACGACAACTCATTACGTTCTTGATAGATATCGCTGAAAAGGTCAGCAGGTATACCTTCATTGATGTTGGTTCGCAACAAGTGTTCCACAAAATCCAAAAGCTTTGGCAGGAACTTGCCAGTAGACTTTCTGCAGTATGCGGTGATCAATGCACCAAACGACTTGGCAACTGAGATTTGTGAGTCCAAGTATTGCAAATTGATACTCGAAGCGATGATCTCTTCACGGAGTCTGGGCCACGAATCGTTGGCCTTGAAGAGACTATCCATCAATGCCAAGTTGTACACGGTAGTCACACCAAACCGGTTTCTCTTGTTAAGGGTGCTGGCAAAATTAACGAGCTTGTACTTGGGGAAAGCATCCTCGAAGGAACTACTCAAGTTTGCATGTAATGAAGGATGGTAGTTTCTGATAATAAACTTTGCCTTCAAGATCTCAATAAACGAATCAGACATGAGCAAGTTAATAATGCTATTCTTGGTCGCTTCGTTCTTGGTTGTAAACAAGAACAACGACAAGATTTCGGCAATTTTTGAAATCAACTTTTGTTCGTAACAACTACTGACGAATTCTTCTGTGGTGGTTGGATTATCGAGGGTTGGGACTTGAATTCTTGTAATCAACTCATGTAAAAATTCAGCATCATTATCACTATCACGCGAAGTTGTCCACGAGTTCAAAGCTAATGCTATAGCATCGAGTAAATGAACACTGACGGCATTGGGGTAATATTGAATATCCCGAACATTTTTCTTTAGTATTGACAACAATGATATTGGTTTGGATGAGTCTTCAGAAACCTTTTCCCGAGTGAAATCACCAAATACATCTCTTCCACCAATAAATAACACTGACAAACCTTGTTGGTTTCCATCCATGATTGAACAAATCAAATCATACAAAGAAATCTTTAAGCGGTAGTCATCGAATGAGTTATCCAAGTCAGTAGCGACTGAATGAAGTAAGATCTGAGCGTGGTCTCTTCCCAAGTGGGACAATAACGATGGCATAGGCTCTGTCTCCCATTTACCACTAGCCAATGTAGATACCAAGTCCAAGACGTCCTTTCTGAAACACTCATACTGGGAATAGATGGTTACCAATTCGGGTAACTTTCCAAACAAACTCCGTTCAAAGTTGGAAGGGATATAGTTCAAGGTCGATCTGATACTGACAATCAATTGAGAGAAGGAAAGGGCACACTTGATCCAGTTAGAGTGCCAAAAGCCCGACGTGTCAGTTATTTCATAACTATTCAAGTTAGCCGATAACGTTTCCAACATACTCAATATCGGGAAGGAAGAGCGAGCAGTTTCGGTGTTGGACACCAAAAACGAACTTAAGATATCAACTGATGATTCGGAAAATACTTTGGTTGCCTTCTCTGACGAATTAGTATTTTCGTCAGCACCATGAACCGTGGCCAAGATATTGGCAAACACATCCAAGATCAAGACACCAAGTTCCATCTTTTGACATGTTTTGTTGAATCTGCAGTGAACAAAACTCTCAAACACAATAATCAAGTGATTGACAAGTTTGGATAAGATAACTTCTTTTGATTTCTCTGGGTAATCCTCGTTAGGAGACAAGCAGCTTTGAACCAAACCATCAGTAAGCTTTGCCAATGCAATAGTGAATCTAAAGTCACCATTGACAATCTCAATCGCCCCATAGATAGTAGATACAAATCCTTCCTTCCCGTTGTTGGACAATAACGCTGATTTGGCAAGGTAGGGCCATATTCTATAGGACAAAAATGGCATTAATCTCGTTAACAAATTGATGACGGCTTCCAAAATATCAATATCCCTCGAATGAAGACCTTGTTCAAGCAATCTTAAGATAACTTCCAAGATATCCGAGTCATCGGTGTAGGCAGACATGGCATCCAAGATCGAATTAGCTTCGTCAACCGAGTTATGTTCCACCACTTTTGTCAAGAGATTCAATATCTGAATGATCAATGCCACTTTTTCTTTATCGGTATTGGTGAATAACTTTGAGATGTTCTGTAAGACTCTACCCAAAAAGGCCCAGCCATTATACTTATAAAGGAATGTCACCAAGACATCCTCTTCGTTTGCTGAAGGAAGTATTTTTGCCTTAGTACCCACGTTGAGAACAAGAGACAATTTCTTATTTGGTTCATATGGAGGATAGAGGTCGATCCAGTTGGTTAATTTGACCAACTCGGTGTTTTCATCATCGATTTGATACAATTTGTTGAACTCATCCTTTTTGAACACGGCTATATATGACTTTAATTCATTAAATTCGTCATAAGCAAATTTTCCATTGATGGAAGCAAGCTTCAAGTATGGCAATAGCAACAATGGGAACTTTGCCCTGGCCAAGACAATTGCATTAATGGTGGCTTCATTTTCAAAAAAGCGCTGGACAACACTGTTGGGACAATTCTTTAAGATATTCTCAATGGTATTGGCGATATGAGGAGTAATGTTGAGTAATGGCATTGAAGCCATGATCACAATTGATAAGATCGCCGAGTACATATTATCGAACTGGAGTAACTGGTTCAAGTTGAAAAGGTCCTGGAAAACATCCAATTCAGTGCATCTCACGTTTAGTAGTTTTATTTCGTGGTCGATATCTTGTATGCTGAACTGAGCCAAGAAGGACTGTGACGATGCGAGGGACTGGTATTCTTGCAAGAAATAAAACTTTTTTAATAATGTGATGGACCAACTGTACAATATGATTGAATTGACATTGGATGGAACGGTGATGGAGTTGTGCAAGGATTTAAATACGGAGACATCATTAAGGTAGCTTGTGGTTGACTCCGATTTAAACTGTTGGTTTAAATCTAAAAACAAGATGGATGCAATGGTACAGAGGCCCTGTAAAAGGTTAAAAGTCTCCTGGAAACTGACATATGGTCCCAACGATAACAAGAAGCTGGATGACTTCATCAAATCGAACCAGGTCGTGGTTGTACTTTTAGTAATGGTGGGGTTTTGCATGAGAATTTCAATCAATACTTTGGATAAGTCGACAATAAACAATATCAACTCGGTATCAATGACGTCGTCTATCTTGGACGAGATCCCCAGCTTCAAAGATCCTGAAGTCAAGCAATTGATTGCTTCCTCCAACGTTTTGATCAAGGTATCGATGTAGTTGACCGACAAGAAGATTTCGCGGCCCAAATTCTGTATCACTAACGATGCCATGGCGTTTGTTTTATTGTTGAGTAATTCAATCACGGTTTTCAATACTGTTCTTCTTTCGCGCAAGATCTTGCTGGTGTAGAGTAAGATACGGTCACTTTCCAAGTACTTTTCCCTATCGTCTGGCAACTTGCTCTTGAGCTTTTCGAAGCTTTGGACCTTTCTTTCTGGAATTTTTTTGGCCGTCTGGCTCATCACCCGCAAGATTTCCCGGATATCCAAATGTAAGAATGTATTGATTTTGAGGGCATCTTTGATCTGTGAAGGTTTTATGTCGGAATAGAGGATATTGCGGAGTGAAATCTCACGAGACTCGGGCGCCACAGACGTTTTGGTATCGCTGAAGGGCGCAGGATTGAGCATTAACGATTTGTTCAATAAGAGAAATTCATCCAAAGCATCCAAGATATATGGATCGTGGCATGATTTCAAGAGGGAAAGTGCAATATCAAATGTCCAGAATTGTGTTGGTTGGATCGGTTTTAACGCAAGACCATCCTTAGAACCAGCCAATTGTAACGAGTTAGACATCTTTCCCCAAAAAGGTTAGGTTGTTGTTATAAAAAAGTTGGTATCTCTTTTTTCTTTTTTGATGTGTATTGTTGATTTCCTAATCGGGTACTGTACGTGTTTTCGCCTATTTGTTCATTCTCGTCGCGCGTGGTTCTTTCGATTTTTTTACAACCATTTTTACAACCATTTTAACGAACCACCTTTAATTAATACTCTTTTAATACAAAATGGAACCGTTCTACGTCAGTGCTCCTGGAAAAGTGATTATATTTGGTGAGCATTCAGCTGTGTATAACAAACCAGCGATTGCAGCTGCTCTCAGTTTACGTGCGTACCTTTTGGTATCGCCCAGTGCTGATCCCAACACGATTACACTCAACTTCCACGATATCCAACTCTCACATTCGTGGAACAAGGCTGATATTCCATGGAAAACCATCAAGAACGTGGTGGAATCAAAGGATGGTAAGCCACAAACCACCTCCGAGTTGATGCCGGAAATCATCAACGAACTTGCCGAAGTGCTCGACAACATCGACTCCAAGCTCCACTACACCGCCTGCAACTGCTTCCTATACCTCTACACGCAATTATGTGAGGAATCAACCCCCGGAATGACGTTCAGTGTACGTTCAACAGTGCCAATTGGAGCTGGGTTGGGCTCATCAGCTGCCACAGCCGTCTGTTTAGCATCAGCCTTGGCCACGTTGGGTGGTCACGTAACAGCACCCAGCCATGCTATTGACGATAAGGTTTCCAAAAAGACCTCGACAGTTGATAGTGATTTCATCGAGCAGTGGTCCTTGATGGGTGAAAAGTGTTTCCACGGCAACCCATCGGGCATCGACAATGCCGTGGCCACCCACGGTGGTGCCGTGATGTACCAGCGGATGGAGGATCCCACGCATCCCAATGTGAGGACAACCATGCGCAATTTCCCACCTATCAAGTTGTTGCTTACCAACACCAAGGTACCGAGAAGTACGGCCAGTTTGGTGGGCGGAGTCGGCGTGCTTGTCAACAAGTACAGCAAGACTGCCAACAGCATTCTCGAGGCCATGGAGCACTTGGCTACCGAGGCGTACCAGATTATGTTACGGCCATTTTTCGGGGCAGAGGAACGTTCTGAGCTTCGGCAGTTGGTCGATATCAACCACGGCTTGCTTGTAGCGCTCGGCGTGTCGCACCCGGCTCTCGAGCAAATCAAGATTATAAGCGACACCCATAAGCTTGGAGCTACCAAGTTGACGGGTGCTGGTGGTGGTGGATGTGCCATTACGCTTGTGGCCGATGGTGTTACTGACGAGGCACTTGACACCGCCGTGGCCGAGTTTGAGCAGCATGGGTTCCAGACATTTGAGACGTCGCTTGGAGGCAAGGGTGTGGGGCGTCTTAACTACAGGGATGTTCCCGAGTCGGAGCGTGGCCGGCTCTTTGCTGTTGATAGATTTACCAGTCACCAAGACCGTCACGAGTTGGACCGCGAGTTGGGGGTGTTTACATTGGGTGAGTGGAGATTCTGGTAGAAGTAATATACACAAAACAAAAAGGCATAAAGAGAGTTTAGATACCACGGTTGAATTGAAGCGAGGTGATTTGGGACCCGTCCTTTGACTTCAAGTTGGCGAATTCCGGTTCCAAAGCCAGGACTGGTAATTCTCTGCGTTGTGGGAATACTGCCAAAGCAAACGGCAAGGCTACCAACGATGTGGTGAAGATCAAGGCGATATTTGTCAAGAGTTCGACCAGTTTTGGTTTACCACGTAAGAAACGCAGTTTCTGTAAGCGGACCAAGATCAAAGGCGGTACTACCATCACAGGGGTGGCATTGATGACTCTGGATGCTGCAGTTTCGCCCACCGCGTACCATGCTGCTGTCTTTGATGTGCCCACTGCTTCTCCCTGTGAATCAAACACGGTGATTCCCTTTTTGATCTCTTCACTACGCATCAAAAAGACATTGACGATACCTGCCGAGACCACTGCTGCAAACGGGACCAATCTGCCCAAAATCATCTTGGTGTTGGGGCTCACGGAGCGGAGACGCGGCACAATGGCGTTGAGGCCGAGGGCGACCGAGCACAGGGCCGACACCGCCAAGGTATAGTTGGTAGCGATCTGTTTTGTGGTTAACGGATGGGATTTGTTTGCGTTTGCGGTGTTGATGGCTACGTTCAACGACTGGTTGGCCACCTGCCAGAACAAGGTGCCAACAGTGCCCAAGTTTGGGGTGAGCATTCCTGAAGTCACCACCAAGTTCGACAACACACACGAGCTCATGCGAAAGGGCAAGAAGACGGTTTCGCCGGTATCGGGATGGAGCGTCAGATCCAAGACCTTCTTGGCACGCCAGAGTTCGGGAGACATTGACGTGGTGACTCCGTTCTTGTAGTCCCAAACAAGACGTTTGGCGTGTTCAACGGTGCTGGGCGTGTTGAGGAGCATTGTGGGATCAGAGATTTCTGCACAGTGCTTGACACGTCCCCAGTAGGTGGACAAGTCGTAGCGGGAACTGGGCAAGGGCACGGGCCCGGGAATTGCAGAGGCCATAAAAGTTGGTGATAATAAGAGAAAAAATTATCACCGAGTGTTTTTTTCAGCAGTTTTTGAGCATGATTTTGGGGCTTGGGGTCGATATCGTGCGAGTATCGCGGTTTGCACGACTTGTGGCGCGCGGCGACGGGTACGTTGAGCGGATGTGTGTGCGGATTCTTCACCTGCACGAGCGTGAGCGGATGCCGCACGAGCCCACGCTTTTTCTAGCTGGAAGTTGGGCAGCGAAGGAAGCGGTGTACAAGACGTTGGATGCCGAGGACCAGGCGCGGTTCCAGTTCAAGGAATGGTACCGTGGCCACGATGCACGGGGCAAGCCATATATCCGCAACGACAAGCATACACACGAGCAGTTTATGTTGAGTATCTCGCACGATGGAGATTTCTTGGTAGCCAACGTATTGCGACAGAAATTATAAAACAAATATATATCGACAAAAATATACGTAACTATTCCCATTCGACGGTGGCAGGAGGTTTCGAGGTGATGTCGTAGGTGACACGAGCTACGCCGTCGACTTCGTTGACGATTCTGGATGCTACACGTTTCAAGAACGCAGCTTCAAAGATGTACCAGTCGGCAGTCATAAAGTCGACGGTTTCAATTGCACGCAAGGCAATGACTTGTTCGTACGTTCTTTGGTCACCCATGACACCCACAGACTTGACTGGCAACAACGCAGCAAACGCCTGCGAGATCTCCTTGTACAAACCAGCAGCCTTGATCTCGGAGATGAAGATATGGTCAGCTTCACGAGCGATTCTCAATTGAGCTTCCGTGACTTCACCAAGCACTCGGATAGCCAAACCAGGACCAGGGAACGGATGTCTCCACACCAAGTCGTGAGGAACACCCATCAATTCTCCCAAGTGACGCACTTCGTCCTTGAACAACTCTCTCAAAGGTTCAATCAACTTCAACTTCATGTTTTCCAATAACCCACCGACATTGTGGTGAGTCTTGATGGTCTGCGAAGGACCCTTGAACGAGATCGACTCGATCACATCGGGATACAACGTTCCTTGCAACAAGAACTCGATCTCCTGGCCAGAAGCAGGCTTGATCTTGGCCGCTTCGTCCTCAAACACATGAATAAACGTGTTTCCAATGATCTTTCTCTTCTTTTCAGGATCAGTGACACCCTTTAAGCGTCCCAAGAACAACTCCAGCGCATCGACAACCGTCAAGTTGATCCCCAAACCTTCAGTCAAGGTCTGGTGAACCGACTCAGTTTCGTTCAATCTCATCAAACCGTTATCAACGTAAATCGCATGGAACCGTTCACCAATGGCTTCCTTCATGATCTTGGCACCAACAGTAGAGTCAACACCTCCAGAAACGGCACCAATCACTTCGGCAGTAGGTCCGACGAGTGCTCTGATTCTTGAGATCTCAGTATCAATAAAGTTCTCCATGCTCCAGTTGGTGTTGGCCTGACAGATATCAACAGCAAAGTTCTTCAACAAAGTCTTACCCTGAACAGTGTGGGTGACTTCGGGATGGAACTGGATCCCGTAGATCTTGTCGGTACCATGGGCAATGGCAGCGTAAGGCGAGTTGTCGGAGGTAGCAACAATCTCAAAGCCAGTGGGCAACGCATGCAACTTGTCACCGTGTGACATCCAGACCTGCGAGTGGTCAATGTCCTTGAACAAAGGACACTCTTTGTTCTGGACATTCAAGGTGGCAGGACCGTACTCTCTCTTGTCACCTCTAGCAACACCCTTACCGTTGATCCAGGCCAACTCTTGCATCCCGTAACAGATCCCCAAAATAGGCACGTCCAACTTGAAGATATCGTGGTCTACATGTGGAGCATCTTCAGCGTACACGGAGTATGGACCCCCGGATAAGATAATCCCTTTGGGCTTCCATGACAACTCGGCGATTTTCTGAGTGCATGGTAACATTTCGGCGTAGACATTGAATTCTCTCAACCGACGCGTGATCAAGTGTGAGTACTGAGACCCGAAGTCCAACACCAAGATGGTGTCAAAGACACTGGAAACTTCAACAGGAACGTCGGACATTTGGTTGTGGTTGATAACAAGAGTTTTTGATTATATTTCAATGGTTTTTAAATTTTTCAGCGATGAGATCACGTGAATACGGTCCAGAGTCAGAGAGAAAACACCAAAGTTATAATAATACTATAGAATCGAACTGGTAGCAAATATTTGGTCAATGAATGACGTTTGTTGATATAATGTACTTGAGCGTACTTTGACCAATGACGAAGCTTGCTTTGTAGATAAGAGATGTAATTTCACAATGTATATTTTTTTTTTGGTCCACCCCGATTAATAGAGCTCCGCGGAGGTTCCGTGCACAAACACAAACCATGCGATCGTTACCTCCACCACGAATCACACGGGCTCGGCGCTGGAAACGACTCAGACGTGCGGTGCTTGCATTCTTTTCCAAGGGCTACGTGTCTGATCCCGGAGCTTTCAGCACAGCACGGGCACCGATTTCAAATATTGTCAAGACACGGTTTGTGCCCGGGCTCCACAAGCAACACAACGGAATTGGGATCCGTGAGGGTGCTGCGGCGGGTCTTCGGACGGCTGGGTATGTGGGAAGAATAGCGAGAGGTTTTTCATCAAAGAAACGAGAGTTCAGAATGAAGGTTAAGTTATAGAGAAATACAGAAGCAAAGAAACACAGAAGCAAAGAAACTCAGCTAGAAGTAAAGAAACACAGCTAGAAGTAAAGAAACACATCTAGAAGCTAAAACACAGCTAGAAGTAACGAAGACATGGAAGATTCATAGATAAAGCTAATAGGGATAGATACTTAAGTAGGTCATTAATGTAGATTTCGCAGCCATTACAAATAAACGACATTATCTAAAACAATTATTGGTGATTGACTCTTATTCAAACAAGAGAAGACCAAGGAAGTATAGTATTAAAAGTGGTACTAAACTAATGTTAGTGATTATAATAGTTGTTTTTTGTCGAATAAGTTCTTCCAGTAAAAGTCTAACACAATAAAATTAGAGAAAATTAGAGAAAATTAGAGAAAATTAGAGAAAAATCAGAAAAATAGGAATAATCTTGTATTTATCCAAACCATTACATTATCACTGTCCTTGTTACACTATAGTAGAGAAATTTATGTTGCGGGTACTTGTTGAGTAGAATTGGTTCCATGATAGTTTTTTGTAGGATGACGGTTGATGGTAAGTAGTTCGCGCATCTCATCGCAAAAAAATATTCACTACTACCATGGCTGATAAATCACAGATCAAGCTCCGGTTCTTCACCAAAGAAGAAGACGAAGCGTTGCATGTCTCCGATGCGCCTTTGTACGTGCCTGTGACCCTTAAACGGTACGGTTTATCCGAGGTTGTGAACCATTTATTGGGCCACGATGGGAATAGTGACGAAACCAAGCCGGTTCCGTTTGACTTTCTTATTGATGGGGTATTGTTACGGACACCATTGGAAGAGTACTTGAGACAAAACGGGTTATCGAACGAAGCGTTCTTGAATGTGGAGTACACTCGTGCCGTGTTGCCTCCGTCCTTTTTGGCGCTGTTCAACAACGACGACTGGATCTCGTCTCTCGACACCATCAATGCCACATCGCGCGCGGTCACCGCCTCCAACATGCTGGTGACGCAGCCAAAGATCTTGTCCGGACTGTACGACGGTATTGTACGTACGTACAACATGTCTGGAGCGGTTGAGACGCAGTACGTTGGACATTCGGGCCCCATTCGTGCTGTCAAGTGGATATCGCCGACCAGAATCGTGTCTGCCGGCAACGACCGCCAGGTCCGCTTGTGGAAACACGCTGTGGATGGCATAATAGACGAAGATGTTGCTGAAGGTAAGACATTGGCGATATTGGAAGGCCACAGGGCGCCCGTGGTGTCGCTTGCGGTGGAAACGGCTTCGAGCCGGATCCTTTCTGCGTCCTACGACCACAGCATCGGATTCTGGTCGACTATCTATAACCAAATGACGGCTATTGAGCCGATGGAGTACGATTCGAACGTGGTTTCGACTTCTTCGAAGAAGAGAAGAAAGATGGCGCTCCAGGACGCTTCGGTAAGACGCCGGTCGCCGTTAGCGATGTTGGAGGGACATGCCCAGCCGGTGGAAGACGTGGTGTTTGACTTTACCGATCTGTCAGTGGCCTATTCGGTGTCACAGGACCATACCATCAAGACATGGGACTTGGTAACGCTGCGTTGTGTCGATACACGGACCACAGGCTATGCATTATTGTCGCTCGTCCAGTTACCAGCCAAGAACTTATTGGTTTCGGGCTCACTGGCTCGCCATATCAACGTACACGATCCACGGGTGGCTGCATCAGCCGACCAGACCAGCTCCAAGTTGGTGGGCCACACCAACTTCGTGGTGAGCTTGGCCGCCTGTCCAAACAACGACAACATGTTTGCATCGGCCTCCCACGACGGAATGGTCAAGGTCTGGGACGTCCGGGCTGAAAAAGCGTTGTACACCATCACCAGAGACGATCCATCGTCCAGTGGTGCTGGTGCTGGTGCTGGTGCTGCTGCGTCGATCTTCTCCGTCGCCTGGGACAGCGAGATCGGGATCGTCAGCGGAGGTCTGGACAAGAAGATCCAGATAAATAAGGGAAGTGATATCTCTAAGTAATCTATATGTTTTCCTTTCGGGCCGTTGTCCACATGTTCAAGCCGTAGAATCCCTGCCACATGCTGCTGGTGTCGGTGACGTAGCCGTACAAACCACTGGATCCATCGTGCACCGTATTCTTGGTATCCACATCGTTCCAGCCGGTGTTGTGGCGGACATGGGCGATTTCCTCGGTGTTGAGCTCGACCTGCGCCGCCGTGCCGTACTTAAGAGGCCCGGCGTTGATCCAGAACCCACGCTGGATGTTGTTGGTACGTGTGGGAGTGGTTAATGTGTTGATGGTATCGAAATAATCAATCAAGTTCTCGGCAGTGTCGATGAAAAAGATACTGAGCACCACCACGTTGCGGAACTGGTGGATTTCAGGGACCTGGAAGTAACGGAAATCGTCAAGATGAAGCGTAAGGTTTGACGGTTGTTCCATGGCTTTGATCAGAGCCGTACGAAACTGGGATTCGGTATCGTAATAGTTTGAACACGAATGGATATATGGATACAATTCGTGTTCGGCTTGTTCCCGGTGGTACATGTACTGGTTGCAGAGATGCATGAGACCCGAGTATTCCACTGCATGGACGGTCCATGGTCCGCTCTGTGCCACGTTGTGGGCCATGCGTCCTAAACCTGAGCCGGGAACCACAATCACCGTCAGCTTGCGTTCGGATTCGGGGATGAGCAGCTGCAATTGCCCGTCAACGTAGGTCCAGATAGCGTCCCACTCACCGCTATCGGTCCAGTCTCGTGTAAAATGGCCCAATGCCTCGATCACACGGTAATTCAGCAGCGAGGTGGCGCCTGGAGCGCCCGTAGTTTGCTGAGCTACGGCAAAGTCCAGGTATGCCACACCGTAATGTGCTGTGCCTGCATCAGCAACCGCATTCAACACGTTCTGATTGGTGTGGATCGCCAGGTCTACAAGTTTGAGTTTCTGGAGGTACCCTGCTTTGTCACAGAGCTTCTGCTGGCGCCACAGCATCAACTTGAACAACCGGCGGCGACGGTCATTGGTAGCTTTTGAGTGTGTGGCGTATGCCTGGAGCGACTTAATGGCCGTCAACAACTCTTCACGCGCAGTGTCTCCAAGTGCCATGAAGCGCGTATACCCTGAACCGCGTTGTTTGGGTGCTGCCACTGGTTTGAGGTGACGGAACCAGGCCTGGAAAATGCCCAGACGCGATACCATGTTGGAAAAAACAAACACCGTGACAAGAAGCGGAATCTGCGTCCGTCCAAACACTAACGAAAGGCTGAGGTACACGAGCGAACACCCAACGATCGCAGACACCAAGAAATCCGTGTCTGATCCAATCATGTTGTCGGGCCAGCTGGATAATGATTTGGTTCACATGCAGGTTTGTAGATCTCGTGACACACACCACCTGCACACACACCTTTTTCTTTCACGACTCTTATGATCGAATTAGGAAGGTGGTTGAAACGAAGCTTGTTCTTATATAAAATAACCAGGTAAATACTCTACTGTTTCAAACTAATCAAGATGTTTGATGATGTGGTACCTGTATCCTTAAATGAAGAAACACCACAGTTGTGTCAAATCATGTACGACGACGAGTACAAGGAAACGATGGGGATCCTCCTTGCTCTCATGAAGCAACAGGAATATTCTGAGCGGGCATTGGTGGCAACAGAACGTGGCATTGAACAGTTGGCATCTCACTACACTATATGGATGTATCGATTCATGATCATTTGTCATCTCCAGCGCAATTTACTCGATGAATTGGACTGGTGTGAACAGATTGCCTTGGAGAACGAGAAGAACTACCAGATCTGGAACTACCGTCAATTAATCATCAACAAGATCATGGAAACAGGAACGTTTGATCCTCATCGCGAATATCCTATCATCAACGCGATGTTGGAATCTGATTCAAAGAACCATCATGTTTGGTCATACAGGAAATGGCTTGTGGAAAGATTTGCGTTGCACAACGACGTCAAGGAGTTGCTGTTTGTCGATCAGTGCATTATGCTGGACGTACGAAATAATTCGGCATGGAGCCACCGCTATTTTCTCAAGTTTGGCGATGCCACCACCACCACAACCTTAGAAACTGTGTCCAGCGAAATCGAATATTCCAAGGCGATGATTCTGCAGTCGCCTCAAAATCCATCGAGCTGGAACTACTTGCTGGGGATTTACACCAATTGTGGCCGCAGTATCGTGGAACTCGAACTGTTCTGTAGAAAATACGCCGATCTCGAGTCGAATATCGTCACGAGTTCGTACGCGTTGGAAATGTTGGCTCGTATTTACAAGCAGGAAAAGCTCAACACAAAAGCGATCCATGCATTTACCCGATTGAGCGAGGAATGGGATCCAATAAGAAAGAACTATTGGAATTACGAAATATCTAAGATTGCAAGTAGTTAGAAAGTAATATTGCATTATATTTTTTTTTAAAACAGTATATGACAAAAAGAAAAAAAGAAAGTGGTCCCTAGCAGGATCGAACTGCTGATCTTGGCGTTATTAGCACCACGCCTTAACCAACTGGGCCAAGGGACCGTTTACTTCGCATCTTTTGAAAGTTTTGTAACTCAATTCGAACAACAAACACAGTACAACACAAATATTTTTCGGGTCAAAGTGTTATTTAGGTTTGAAGTCGGCGATAAATCCTATTCCCCAACAGGGCAGAGTAATACTGGATTGAGAAGGTGAGCAATCGCAATTAAACTTACATAGAGGTGATTCAAGTATCACTGTGGAATGTAATCGGATGGTCCAGTCCACGATGAGTCCTGCAATCCCCGATACAAAACAGCGGCATTCCGTTTGAAGTGGTATTGTTTAATAGGAGCATCTAACCTTTCGCAGTAAAAATATTTTTATAAACGATACAATTGGAAAAAATGTCTTGTCACATCCAAAAATATCGGTGGAGACAGCAGCAGAATTGGAGAAATAATTAACGCACCGATTTTACGCATCTGCAATTTTTGGCCAGTTTTTCTACCAGAACGAAATAAAGTTGGCACAGACAGTACCATTAGTTTCCGGATAGCCGACGGAGATTAGCACTTAGAGTCTAAAATTAACTACTCTTAGGTTACACTAGAAAAAAGAAAGAAAAAAAAAGGATACATTGCAAGACCTTATCACAGGCTAAGTTATGAAGTGTGGTTATCCTGCACGAAGGAGGTAAAAAAGAGGCGTGGTTGGGTTACTTTCTGGTACATGTAGAGGTATGTCCGTAAAAAAATTTTTTTTTCTTGTTAATTAACTTTTTTCGTACTGGGATATAGATTTGGGACTACGTACGACCAGTGGTCTAGATCTGGCGACAGATTAGGTACAGGCTGTAAAATATAGCTAGGATACCTTTGGTTATAATCCGTACAGTACCAAAAAGGGTAACGGCCAGGGTGATAAATTTAGAGTCCAAAGTGTGTAGGTTTTCCAAAGAACCACAGGAATAAGGAAAAGTTACTTCCAATACTTTTTGTTGGGAGAGGCATAAGTAGTCGTTGTATGATAATGAAGGGCGTTGACTCTCCCAAGACGTATTCTTGCAGATCTCTCTCCTCCCTAAGGATCACTGCTCGTTAACGCCATGTTGGAGAGAAAAATGTAGATTACTGACTAAGACAAGACAATAGAGAGGCATTTTTTTCTACTATAAACCATTCCATCACCACGGCGTTAAGGGAGGGTGAGATTAAAATCAATAGAATGTAGAACGGCATCAAAAATTTAATCGATGGCACGAAAACTCCGGTTATGGGGTGCATCTAGATCTCTAACCTTATTCGGAAGCTGCTATTGGCTGTTTGATTCGAATAGTTGATATTACCAATATTAAATCAATCCTACACAGTTGTGACGTAAACTCCCTTGTATTGGATTACCAAAACGGAGCTCTGAGGCTTGACAGTTGGCTCTGTCATTTTCCTAATTAGACAGTTTGGGAAACTTAGTTACAAAATTAAACATGCAAGCGGCACAAAAAATTAGGTGGATTTTTTTGTTGTGTGCATGAAAATAATAATAATAATAATAATATAAAAAAAAACTTTTTTTTTTTCAACGAGATGCAGCAGTTTTTTTTTACGCGCTCTTACGAGTATGCGACTGGCGGACCGGCCTAGAAAAGGCAGTGGGTCCATGCCGCACCGAGGACCAATAAGAACTTGTCTGGTCCTGCACTCAACTTACACACTTAGCGCCTCCCTCACCCAGCTTTAACCCAATCCCAATAAAGCCATGAACCACAAAATCGCCACTCATACCAAAATGGCTTTGTCCTCCCTCGGCCATAGTAATTTTATACAGGACGCCGTACTAGAACTTATTGGACACAAAAATGCCCTTTGTAAAATATTAAAATATATATATGCAATGCCAGCCCAGACGCCCGGCCCACTCCTCTCGCTACAACACCATTAAACTAATTGTGACATCTCCCCACCGAAATTCTTTTATTTGCTGTTAGTTTCTCTCTAAACCAAAAAAAGCCCACATATCTGATCAATAAATCGTATACCAAAACAATACTAGTTATAATACAAACACAATTACTGTCATCGATCACATACAAAAGAAAACTATCGCAAAAGAAAGAAAAAAAAAATATTTATATATACCGAAGGGAATAATTTGTATCGATTTTTACCGCCTTCTGAAAAATTGATATTAACCACCACCAATAACTTCTTGTGGCAATGAATGATTTTGGAGGTTTAGGTATAGTCCTAGAAGAAAAGGAACCTGCCCACGATCCCCACGGACTATCTCCACTCAAACAAGCGCTAGTAATTGAACGATATGAAGCGATTAATACGTCCACGAATGAGATCCAGACCCTCGAAACCACCGATGAACCATTATTGCCTCCACTTCCTAACGAGGAATCTGACTTGAACTATTCTTCGGTATCACAACGTAACTCCATCAGTGACTCGATTCACACTGCAACGACATTCCGTGATGATGATGATTCTAATGCCAACTCCACTTCCCTTCTTGCATCAGCTGCCCCAGAAGAACCCCAGACAACAGACTTGTCGGAACTCTTTCTGGATAACTCGTCGTACTTTCACTACGAGCTCAACTCACCCAACCTTACCATCGACCAGTTTCCTTCACTCAAAACATCTTCTTCCAGCTTACCTAACCCCAACACATCAACAGGTAACACTTCGCCACTCAAACGGTTGAAGAGTCTAAAGAATGGAATCAGGAAACTCTCACTCACAGGCACAAATACATCTGCTAAACAACAGCAGTCACAGGCACAAGCACAGGCACAGGCACAGGCACAACAACCAACAGAACAAGTACCTGCAAGACCCGTCTTGCATCCATTACAAACACAGTCATTAAAATACCCCGACTTGACGTCACCATCAGTCAAGACACACCAACATCACTTATCACGCTCCTCCACGACCTCATCATGTTCTTCATCAAGCGGAACATCTTCATATAACGTCCCCAACACGACCCCCAACACTGCACTCAACCTGGCCAATGTTGCTGTCAAGGTGATGCGGTCTCGAACGATCTCGAATTCGATCTTGACACCGCTCACTCCTCCACTCAGCTCGCCTGTCATAACTATTTCAGAGAACTTACAGACCTCGAAAAAGGTTTTGTCGAACATGGAGCAGAACTACTTTGACAGTTTGAACAAAGCCAATGACAGCGATGAGACGGCGGCCTCATACATGTATCCAGGGCAGGAAACGCCATCGCTGGGCACTCGGACGCGGGTGACATCAATTTCGGAGCTCAACAATGCCGAAGAGTTGTACAACTATTCAACTTTCTTGTTGCAGCAAAAGAAATCGATCACCGATGCGTTTGAACTTACGAGAGAACACTTGCAGCAAAGCGGCTGGTGTTCAGAACACGATATCAACAACCTTCAGTTACAACAGGACTCGCAGATCAGCCAGATCGATACGAAGTATCTCCAGATCGAAGCCAAGCTCAACAAGGAGTATAGCCGGTCATTGATGAATAATCATCCCAAACGGGTTCCGAGTGTGAAGTCGGAGCCTGCTAGCAAGGATGTGATGCCGACGAGTCCTAGTTTGAAGGTATTGGAGAGTCGTTGTTTCTCTTTCTCAGACATGTAACGAACCAAACAGAGAAAACTACTACAACAACAACAACAACAAAAAAATACTAATCATTACTACAACTATCGCTTTAACGACTAATTATTTCAAGAGGCTTCTTGACGGCTGGGTATATTTCGTTCTTTATTATTATATTTCCCCTGGGTTTTCCATATACACGGTTTCTCTGATTGTTTACTTTATGTTATGTCCTTACGAACTGCTTTATCAAAAGCAATGCTAATAGATTTTAGAGTACAGAGCACTGACACAGACACCTGTAGCGTGTGATAGAGTTGTATCGTGTGATTGAGTTGTAGAAAGTGGTGAAAAAGGGGGGCCAGGAGGGGCAGGAGGTCGGGGCTCCTCCCTGGTACCGGGATCCGGGGGTGATTTCCGGAATTTCAAGATAGGCTTAAGCTTTTGTAGTGTGAAACGAGAGAAATACTACAGAGACGGATGTTTCGAAAACGCAGAATCCAAAAAAGCTACAGGTATAAGCAGATTTAGTATGAGGACGTGTTTCGATTCTTGATCTGGCTTTCCTTTTCCCCTCCATTCATCCATAGAACAGGATGGTGCAGTGAATAGGAAGCGTTCGTATCGAAGAAAGGAAAAAAAAAATGGAAAGTTTTTTCGCGATGGCTTCTATTTATACTGGAAAAAATGCGACACCAACTTTACTAGTAACTTTTAGGGCTCAACCTGTATAATCGTTGTCTATACATTTAATCATTATCATTGAGTTCGTCACTTTTTCTTTTTAATGCGTTTGTTTTCATCTCTTCGTGTTTTCTCTTCCGGTCTCCTGCCAGAGCCAGGCGTTTGTGGCGTCGGCTTTTGAGATGGATCTGCCAATTATCATCACCCAAAGCTACCAACGCGTTTCCAGCCTTGTCCTTACATACGTCACAAGTAAAGTGTTTCCAGTTGGCAGTAGATTCGATACGTTTGTTACTGTTGTATGTTGAAAGGTACTCGTCGTCAGGCACAACGTGTGCATGCTGAGGCGGCACCGTATACTTGACTTTGGTGGGTCCCTTGGTGAGAAACTGGTGAGCAATATCGATGCCAATTTTGTTCACATTGTCGTGCCATTGGGTCAAGTCTGTAGCGTCCAATAAGTACAACTTGCCTCCGTACTTGTAGTTGAAACGAGCTTCTTTCTGGAGCTCGACCCCCAAAAGCTTCCGGATCCATTTGACTTGGTACTTGGCGTACTGTCGCGTGCGGATCTTCATGCGTTCAATGCCTTCTGCCAATGTCTGTTGTTCCTCGAGCCACGGCAAAAACTCCTTGAATCCAATCACCTGCCAGATCCCGGTGGTACAGTCGGGTTTCGGCTCCGTGCTTTTATATACGTCGTACATCTGCTTTATTTCATCCATCGCACCTGACTCCATCATCGTATCCACGCGCACATCGAGTCGTTGCTTCAACACTTCGGGCTCCGAATATATCCAGAACATAAGCGTGTTATATTTGAGCGACGACTCTTCTAACTCTCCCACTTTCTGCGCATGGTACAATGCCAGTGGCTGTGCGCCGGTCGTCCAGTAAATCTCCAATGCTCGCCGTAACTTGCGTCGGTCTCGCGGATGAAACTTTTCTGCAATGAGCGGATCGACTTGTTTCAAACTGGCAAAAATCGTCTCTACGTCTCCATCAAGCACCGTCTGTTGTTCTGGCGTGAGTGGTGTCTCTTCAGCATTTTCTCCCACCATCTTGTTTTTGAACAATAATGTCTGGAGATAATAGTGTGTGCCTCCAATGACAATCGGGATCTTGCCCCGGCGATGGATATCATCAATGGCGGTCTGTGCTTCTTGTGAAAAGCGATGGATAAAGTACTCTTCGTTCCATGCCACGTGGTCCATCACATGGTGCGTCACTCCCGCACGCTCGGCCATCGGATGCTTGTTGGTGATGGTATCTAATCCGCAGTACACTTGCATCGAATCGGCGTTGATGATCTCACCATTGATCGCTTGGGCTAAGTCGATACTGAACTGTGATTTGCCCACACCAGTGGTGCCCACGATACTTACAATATTCTTCTTGGGAACAGTCATAATTCGGTTCTTGACGTAGCGAAGGAACGAGAGCATAAGTTTTTTTTCGTTCTTCTTTCTGTATGTATGTATATTTTACGTGTACGATTTTGGACTGTGAGCATCGTATGTCTCCAGTTCCACTGTCCGTGCAGCCAAGCGTCGCTCGTAGAGAAACTCGTCGCATTGCTTCAACACACTGTCGGCCTTGACAAGAAAATCGCCATAAAACTTGGCTCCTTCCTCGAGATTAGCGAGGATTTCCGTGTACTTGGTGAATGCTTGTTCCAACTGCTGGAGCTGGTGCTGGCGCTGTTGCTGCGACGTAGAGCGGATATTGTGTGTAGCCGAAGCAAACTGGGTGCTGAGCGTATCGATATCGTGCTCCAAAGCCGCCTGTTGTTGCTTCAGATCAGCAAGCCACTCGATATCAGCAGCAAATACCGCAAGATGAGTTTCGTACACCGTTTCGTAGTGGCGCGCGTCGGTCTGGCGGTGCTCGTGGTACGCCGCGACCACGGCGGGAAGAATTTGGGCGTCGCGCGCACGTACCGCGACGCGGTCCACAAACGCTCGCCGCGCGTACAGTAATGCCAGTGCCGCATCGACGGCCGCACGGAGATCGCTCACTACCGTCTCGGTAACACGGTCAAGCTCGGTGTGGGTAGAGTTGGGAATGTAGCGCTTGAGGGCCGCCACCCCGCCAGAATACACCGCTAAGCGCGGGGCGATCTCTCGCACTTTTGTCGCTACGTGCACATCGCCCGCGCGTGCCTGGTCCAAAAACACCCCCATTCGTTCCACGCGCTCGTGGAGCTCGCCATCTTTTGGCAGCGCGTTCGGTAGGACGCGGTGGCCGCGCTCGTGCAACATCGCAACTTCTTGGTCCGCAATTTGAAGTCGTTTGCCACATTCATCCATGATTTCCCGACACTGCTGTGCCAAACGATGCGTTTCTGCCACGGCAGACTCGAGCTGTGACATGCCTCCAGCAGCACATATTGACTGAGCGTGCTCTACGATGGATGGCGGTATGTTTTCTGGCTGCTGGAGCGAGTCGATCGACGCGGGGAGCCCGTGCGCGGTAAGAAACGCCGCCAATTGTGCGTCCATTTTCTGTACAGGACCCACCAACTGGTCACGGACGTACGTGTCCTGACGCTCGCTAAACGCCTGGGCTGCTTGTACCACAATGTGAGGAAGAAGCTCGCTAAATAACGGCTCAGGCTCGAAATTAATGGTGGTGGCCTTGGCCATGGTCGCAGCGACAATTGGCGGTGGCGCGCCAGGGACGGCATGGAAGTACACTAAATCGTTGTCGCGCTCGGCAGCGAGAAGCGCCGCGCGCACCAGCGTAGCGAGACCCAGCAAATCTTCTAACACGAGCGCCGCGACGTACCGCAGCATTTTTTCCGCAGCGTCGCAGTACTCCACCGCCTGGCGCAAGTACGCTACCTGGTTGCCGTACTGCTGCCGTTCCAACACCACCAGGGCCATGCGGTAACACGCAGCGGTAGCAAAATGGTTCTGTTTCACTGCCACATGGTTGAGCCATTCCAACTTGATCTGCTCGCTCTTTTGGCCGTACCGGGCCGCATCACTATAAAACTGCGATGTGGCCTGCGCAAGGCGTGCTACCACCGTATCGGGTGCCGTAGCGAGCGCTTTCTGCCACACCGATTCCTGGGCCTGGGCCAACATCAACAGCACGAGAAACAGCGACGTGGCACTATCTACGTCCAGTAACGTCTCGCTAATTTGTGCAAAACATCCAGCAGCCTGCTGGAACCACGCACACGCGCGCCGGAGTCCATCGGCGGTATGGCGCGCCTCGCGCCCCGCGAGCTGGGAAAATACCGCCGCCAATTGGTACACCACATTTGCCTGCTCGCTCCGCAACGATCGTACGGCCGTAGGGCCACGGGGCACAAACGCTAGCGTGCTGTACCATGCAAACAGAACACAATCGTCACTAAATTTGGCGGCAATGCCCGAAATTTGGTTATGGTACGTCGTTAGTGCTGTGATATCGGATTCGGTGACTGGTTCATGGATGGATTCAATCGAGCGCCGCAGCGCCGTGAGGCGGTCCAAAACATCGTCAAACGCCGTCAGTGGCTGGAAATAATCTTTCTGGATCACTGCACGGAGCTCGGCACCCAAATCCATTGGTTTTGCCTGCCGCAACGGCACACTCAACAAGTTCGACATTGGATCTAAAAGTTGTATATTGTAATGTACTGAGAAAAAAAGGCTACCTCAGTAATCGTTGTGCGCGCACGCGTGCCGCCAAGTGCCGTTCCGCCGCGGTGATTTCGTCGCTAAGTTTCTGGAGCCGCTGCGTCCGCACCGCCATCACTACGTCTTCGTGTACCGCGAGATGCCGTGCTACAAGCAACTCGTGTTCTGTCTCGTACAACGCAGCGTATGTGGTGCTGATTTCATCCTGCAACCGCTGCCGCTCAGTCTCGTACGCAGCCGTGCCCGCACGCTGCACAAGTTGTGCTTGAGTACTCGCAGCGTCGCGGTACATTGTATGCATCTTTTCTATAATGCGCTCGGCCACCCCAAAGTTCTGCGGAAGTTCGTAGTTGATTTCTTTGCCAGCACCAAACCCGTCATTTGGTACTTCCTTCATAATCGCCTTCATCACCAAATCGTAATCTTTTTCGTCCAAATCTTCAACCAAAACCGCTTTGAACGAAGGATCTTCGTACTTTCTATAATCAGACCGTATCAACGCGCCTGCTTCGTCAAAGATCCGCTGTTCGAGCTCCGAATCGGCAGATACTTGCCGCAACCGCTGGGGATTGGGTACAGGAAGTCCACGTTGAACTGCCAGTGATCTTCGTAACTTGGACCGTTCCTCATCAATCCGCCGCAAAATCTCAAGGTTCCGAATCCATTCCCCTTCGTCGATACTGGCACTAGTCTCGACTCCAAGATTGACCGGTGCTTCGTGTGGATCAAAACTCGGCATAATCAACTCGGAAACCGCCCGTGGCTCGGGAAGAGAACCAAACTCTTGTTTTAAAAGCAGGAGCACGTACTTTTTAGCGGATTTCGGGGGTTTGGAACTCGTTTCTCGCTTGATGCTGCTGCTGCTGCTGCTGCTGTTTCCTTGCTCTAAAAGGACAGATTTGTTGGCTTGTGTAGCAATAAGTTCTCGTGTTTTTTCATATATTCGTTCGTCCACGTCATTGGTGGTAGGAGTCTCCTTATTAAAGAGTCCTGCTAACAAGGGATCATCAACTTGTTCATGTACTTTCACTGCTTGTGGTTGTGGCAAGTTCAACTGGCGTTTTTTGAGGGTTTCCTGACCAAGTTCCAGTACGGTTTCTGCCGCTGCTTCAATGGACAGTGTCACTGTCAGTGATGAAGTGCTTTTCTTTTGTTTCTTATTCTTCTTTGTCTCAACCCCTTCACGCGATACTTTTGTAACAAACAGAGCTCGTTCTTGCTCGTTGCGTTGGGTTTCTTCACTAACATCATAAAGACCCGTAAGTGGGACGTGTTCGTGAGGAATATCAGCGTTATAATCAAACTCCATGCGTTTTCGTTTGTTCTTGGACTCAAGACTGACATTGACACCCGCAGCCTTCATCTCACGTCGTTTCTGGAGCAATGCAACCCTTCTGCTTTCTTCCAACATGCGCTCACGCGCTTTACGCTTGGCCTTTTTGCCCTGGGTATTGGCAAGCCGCGCTTTGGCTTCCGAAAGCATCTCCTTTTCCTCGTCGTTCATATCCGCCTCGTCTGGCCGTGCTGGTTTGCTTTCTGGATTGAGGTTGAGGTCTCCTTCTTTTCCGGAAGGCACGGCTTCGATTCCAGCGCCCGCAAGTCCCAATTCTGTATTGGTGTCTTCGCCTGCTGCGTCATCGAGGAGTTTCTGGTACCGTTCCACGCAGTGGGTGGCTGTACGGCCCATGATTGGAGCGATGGTTCGCCATTGGTTCGGTAAAAGCTTGACGAGATGTAACAACTGTTCGTCGTCGTTTTTCAGCCACAATGTTTTGTTGATAGTTGGACTGAGCCATTCGTGCCATCGCGCTTTGGCCTGCCGCGCTGATTTGCGGGTAAGGAGCGACGCCACACGCAGCCATTGGTTGAGACCATACTTCGACACGGCTGCTTTAAGGATCTCATCCTCGACATTCGTCCACACGCCTCCTTTGACATAAATTGGTGGCATTTAACAACAACTCTTTATGGTTGCAATTTTTACTTTTTTTTAATGTACCTTTTTTTTGGTTTCTCACGCTTTTTTTAAAATCACAAGGAAAAGCACAACTTTAAAAAGTCTCCACCACATTCCGTTGTACGTGTGTCTGCCGCCCAGGGCCTCTATGTCTATAAAACAACGCTGATATTCACCTCCAAATCAATGCGGATCTTTCATTCAAAACACCAGAAGTTAATTCTTCAGTGCTACCCGCCAGGAAAGGGCGTTGACAAGAAACCCAACCCGTCCGAACTCAGCTATCTCCTTTACTACGCGTCAACAAGAAGAGTCAAGTTGGAGAAAGTGATCTTGTTTTTGGACAAAAAGACGTACGTGGACGTGGGCAGAAACAGACTGGGCAACTTACAAGTAACACTCGCCATTGTGGCTGCGTTGATCACCAAATGTTCCGAAGACTTGAACGTGTTTGCCACAAAGGTATGCGCCATCCTCCAACACATCCTCCTGATCAAAGACTTGGCATTGTGCCAGTCAGTGTTACGTACTTATGCGGTGTTTTGCGACAAATTGGACTCCGACTTGTTCCCGGGAGACAAAATCTTTGTCCAGGCCTTCACGTCGTTGCTGGAACTGTTGATCAAAGCCGGCAAAGACTCGCTGCAGGTCTCAGGACCAAACCAATTGGACTGGAAAATACTCGCATTGGTCGCCAGCAGACACTTGTCGCTATGCATCGGCCACAATGTCACTTTGGGCAAGAAATTCATCGCCCTCATCTTACCCCTCCTTATTGAAACCATCCACGCCAACGGCTCGGTGGTCAGTCTATCAAACATGCTCAGAAACGACGTTAGAGGTGAAGCGGATGGCCGCCGACTCTCAAAAATCGCCCTGCAAAAAATCAAACCAGCAGAAGAACTCGCAGAAAACGACTCGGTATCCAACTCAGACATTATGGACGAGGCATTACGCGGTCTCAGAACTATTTTCAGCACAAACTCAACCACTCAACTCATAGAAGCCACTCGCCAATTGATCTCCTACAATGTAGGACACGATGTCGAACAGAAATGGGGCATCACCCTCTTGGAAATGTGCACCATCTGGATCCCTGTCCAACTACGCTTCTTGACATTGGCAACGCTTCTCTCGCGTCTCACGGCCATCTCCAAAGACCTGTCCGAAGTGTCCAAGGCCAATGTCGATTCACAAACGCAATACGCCAACTATATCTTGGGCCTCATCTCGTCAGAAGTCAACTTGATTGGATTATCGATTTCCGATATCATCCAGCAAATTTTATCGCTCCAATCAAACTTGGTGTTGTATCACTCACGCAACATGGAGCCCGACTTGGTGATGCAGCTCACCTTAACTTACTCGCAGTGCATCTGCAATTTGTCGACTCACATCTACTACTTCGACCAGGTTCCGGATTCCATCCAGGAAATCCTCATGAAGATCGAATCGATAATACAGTTATCGTATTTTGAAAACGACCAGCCTTTCATTAACGAGAAGATCCACCACTTAGTCATCATCTTGTTTGACGATATCTTGGTGATCTTTGAACAGCTCAAAAAGAAAGCAAGCTCAATCAGCAGAAACCACGTCACCTTGGAAAACTGGGACATCAGTTTACCAATCTTGGCCCCAGACCTTGAAATCAACGGGGAGAAATCGTGCTTATCTGTATCTCAGATCAACAGCATCCAAAAGAAATACTTGAATGTGTTTCGGTCGTTTGTTCGTGAAGAGTTTATGGCTTCTAATCCGAATGCTAAGCAAACCAGTCTTGATAACTTCAACACGGAAGTCTTGGATTTGGATGCCAAGGACTATACGACACCCGACTACAACCAGTACATCAGTCTTGACGACAATTCCATCTCGCATATATTGATTTATGTCGACAAGTTTTTCAGTCGAGAAGAGTTCCCCAACGTCGATAATGCTTTCTTGGTGACCAACTTACTCAAGGATATTAGTGATATTGTTGGTGTCAACTTTGTGAGCAACTTGATTCCGTTCTTTTATAGCTGGGTGTTGCCGGTTCCGAAACTTGGTGGGGCATCTCACAACTTGAAGTTTAAGGACTCGTTGGCGTACGTCTTGATGCACTATTCGCTTCGGATGTTGCAAGAGAAGTACGTGGACGAAATAAAGGGTTACGCCACGTCGTGTAAGTTCTACAAGAACGTATTGGCCGATATTGGGTTCAGAAAAGCCAATAAGTTATGGATGTATGGGGTTGATTTTGGTCCCAGTGACTCTGAACTCGAAGAGAATGGCGTGGAGTTTGTTGATGCGTCTGTCTATGGCGACAATGTGTTTACTGCTACCAAGAAAAGCATGGGTGAGTTTGTTGCTGGTAACAACTTCACACTTGCGTGGATCAACCCCAACCGGCCGCTCATTCTGGATATCATAAAGGGCCGTGTGTTGGATCACGATTTGTTTGTACCCACAAGTTCGACCACAGGAGGCGAGGCTAGACATGGGAGTTATGCAGCGTTATCGGAAGAAAATGGAGGAGATACATTGTCGGACCAAAGCCATAATTTCATACACAACAATGGGTTGGGGTTGGGACTTGGAAATGCGGCCGATATTACCTCGATCCATTCGGAGATTGTGATGCACCATCAGATCCAGCGAAACGGGCACAATGGCCATGCGATTTTGAACGGACATGGCGATAATGCTGGAGGCTCGATTCTTTCTGTTGATGGTAAGTACTACAACTCGCCACGGGTGTCTGACTTACGGGAGTTGACCAAGAGGAAACCTTCGCGGACGATCAGTGATGGTCCGAGCTCGATTCTTTCGAAACATGTGGCCAGTCCGGACCTTGATTCGATTCTTGGGAATCTTGATAGCGATAACAATAGCAGTAGCAGTATAGTTGTGTAGATATAAAAAGTTTATGATTAAAATTATACATTTGAGACGTATAAACATGGAATCAAGCAGGGTTGGTTGTTTTTGTTCATTATTCGTCATCGTCATCGTCTTCATCTTCTTCGTCGCCCAAGAAAGCAAACGCATTGAAAGTCGTGGCTTGTCTGTCGGCAGTAGCGTCTCTGGGGTCCACGGCCTTGGACGAGCCCAAGTTCTTGTTGTTGGGCTTGGCCTTGATGGTTCCTTCCTTCACTGCGTCTCTGAACTTCGACCGTTCATCCTGGCCTTCTTCAGCACCAAAAGACTTCTTGGGCTTGTGGGTCAAGGTAGCCCATCCGTCTTCGTCCACCTGGACGGTGTCGACGCTCTTTTTCCTCAAGTTGGGCTTGTTGCCGCTTCTAGAGCCTCTTCTTCTGTTCATGTGGTGGTATGGTCTCTCATGGCCATGTTCGTCGATGTACGTGTCTCCATTGCTCCACTTAATGCTCTTGTGCTTCTCATATTCGGCAGCAGCATGTTCTCTAACCTCCTCAATCATCTTGTTAAAAGCCTCCAAGATCTGAGGCTGTGGAACATACGCTTCTTCCTTGATCTCAAACAATTGTTCTTCAGTAAACTTGGCCATTTTGTGCGTTCAGATTGTCTCTTGGTGGGTAGAATTTTCTTCGGTTTTTTTTATGGAGTTTTTTGGTGAAAATTTTAGCGCACACGACTTAGTTGATCCCCAATTCTACAATTTCATCAACCATCACTAGTGTTGGTGCTACAAATACTGAAAATGCTACCAATAATGTCTTACTGATAATTTTACTACTGTTTTATGGCTCTGAAGAACGGTACTTTTCTTTATACTTTCTTTAAAGTTTTCGCAGTTTCCCTCTTTTTTTTTGTATGCTCCGATATCGCCTTTTACCAATCCAACCGATTTTATAATTACGTTGAAACGTCTGGTGCTGTAAATAACTGTGTCTAAATGTAGTGTACTTTGTTGTAATCCAGAGAGAGTTTGAATTTATTTCGTGCGAGTTCTCGTTTTCATTGATTCATCTCATCGCATCGCATCGCATCGCATCGCATCAATCTATTCCTCCCTTCAAATCCAGCCAGCCATGCCTCTCGCTCATAACTTGAACAAGGTCACCAAGAACCTTGCCAAATCGACAGGTTCGATGCATATCAAGGGCCGTAAGTTCAAGCAGTTGAATCGGGCTACTCTTAGAGATAAAAAGATCACCAATAAGAAACAGAAATCCCTTGAACAAAAGGAAAACGAGTTAGCGTTCTTATTCTTTGTACAGAAATTGATCAAGGAAGATGAAGACTTTAAGAAATATAAGGTGTTCAGCTTGAAGGATCTCAAGTCCTTCATCGAACTCTTTTTCTCGAGGTACGACGATGAATTGACCAAGTTGCGTGAAGAAAGAAGACCAGGAAGACCCCAGACAAACAGACAACAGATCCTCGAAGAAGTGGTCAAACACGAACAACAGCTTTATGATACAGGATATAAAGTCCCTGACTTGACCAACGATGAAACAGTCGAGTACCTCAAGTCTTGGAACGGAACCACGGGAGCTACCACCGTCATGAAGTTTGTTCACGTCTCAAGAGATATGTCCGAGTTGCCCACCACCGAAATCTCCATCTAATCAAGTGTACTATAGAGCCAACATATTAACTAAATCCATATATTGTTCACATTCCAGATGTAGAAATATATAAGCTCATTTATAAATATTAAAAACACTTTACTTCGTGTCCCAGAATATCCGGCTCACCAACGAAACTTGTTGTTTCTCACCAGATGTCGTGGTGGCTTCATTTTCTGGACCTGGAACCACTACTGGTACACTTGTAGCAGGGGGGAGGTAAGGGGGAGGTGGGGGTACTCCATCAACCCACAAATTAAATCCAACCAACGAAATCAACACAGCTCCAGTTAAGGCAAATAACGACTTAATTCGCCCAAGCAAGCGTCTGTAGCGTGATATCCGATACCTTCCCAAGATCAAATAGTTTCCTTGCGACGACAACTTGCTACCAATCAACTTCCAATCACTTCTAGCCATCCGTTTCAAAAGCTTATTGAAACTCTTGATATCTTTCTTATCAAACTTATTGAGAATCTCAAACGCCGATTCTTGTGGCAATTTTCCAATCTCTTCACTCCTTATCAGTTTCGTCTTACCGTTGTGTCCAAGCAACACAAACTCAAATCTATCAGCATCAGTAAATGTTGGAAATAATAAGCCACCATCTCTTTCGTGAGTGATTGGATTGAGGAAATTAAAGGAATCAACCGAATGGTGCATGTTTGCCATGCTTCTACTCCATTCAAATGCCTCTCTTTCTCTCGACTTGCTCTCTTGAATCACATCATGTTCATGTTTGGCCTTTTTCATGAAACTTTCCAAGCTTGATGTATCGATTTCATGACTTGCCACTTGTTGCTGCGTAGTAGAATGCTTGGGCCGAGAATGATGTGGTGGTTCTTTAACTGTTGTTTCCCTAGTTCCGCTGGGTTCCTTAAAAGACGTGGCCAAGACATCTTTTAGCTCCGTCTCATAAACATCCTCAGAATCAGCAACCTTACTCCAAACACCACCAGTGCTTTCGAAATCAATAGGATCCTCTTGCTTGGTTAATATTGAAATAAGTCGTTCAGAATCGTTATATTCCGACTTGAGCTTCATCAGCCCCTCAACATCAAGCTCGTTCTTAGTATCATTTAGAAATATATTCAAGTCAAATTTCTGGGTCTGCTTTTCGTCAATGGGAATAGAAATCAGTGTCTTGTAAGGCGGTTCATACTCCACATTCTCAATAAATGCCATATAGATCGTCTCAACATCGTCGTATCTGAGTCTTTTATTGATATTGTTCGACTTGATTTCATAAAGCTGTTGTAAGAAGTTGGGATAATACTCAATCTTGGTGTTGAAAAGCCTCAATTGATCCAACATATTCAAATATATTGGATATTCATATGAAGATTCATCCAAAGTCAATTTGAACCGGTTTAAAAGCTTATCAAACTTGGTCTCAGAAATGTTCCAAATTCCCTCCTTTTCTATCAACTGCAGTGACGTCAAAAATACTTCAAGGTATTTCAAGTACTCGTTGATTAATCTTGAATTCTCACCAACCCACGAGTTTTCTAAGCTTTTGGTAGATTTTTCAATTGCTTTGTTAGCCTCGAATTTTTTGAACTCCTCATCATTAACAAGAACACTATCAAGAACAAACGTATTGTCATTATTATACTTAAACAAGTACACTAAGTTGCCATGCAACTTTTGCCAGAGAAATTTCTTCTCTTCGTTAGACTCGCAGTTCTTGAATTCCCTGACTTTATCAAGAACAGCTCTTGTTGAAAAATGACTGAAATCACCACCTAACCCATTTCTCACCTGAATCAATTCATTAACGTATTCATGAATCTTGAAATCAAGTGGTATCTGTTTATAAGGTAGCTTCTGTTTTGATGCTTTGGACTTTTCAAACTGCTCAAATACATTCTGGCTATGGAGTAACGTATCCAAAATTGCCGTGTTTCCACCGTTAATCTGAAACAACGATACAAGCTTGTGCTTTAACTTCAAAAACTTGTACGCATCAGATCTACTGATATTTGTGGTGGTGGTGTGTAATGCCTTGTCAGTGATGCTTTCCAATATGGCAATAATTTCGCTCGCTTGATATTGCCCAAATGGTGCTCCGATAATAGTGTTCCTTAATAACTCCAACTCATTGGTAAACGAATCTAGTTTGAGATCATCGGGAATCTGGATGTATGGTTGCTCCACAATGGGCTTGGATCCAAATTGGTCCAAGCATTCGGTATCGCCATCATTGGAGTTAAAAAGTTTAAGTAACGTTCTTCTTAATCTGACAAAAGAAACAACATTACTGTTATTGATCATTGAATTATCAAAGTTCAATGGATCCTTTTTAAACACCTGTTCTATGGCATCGTCTAATGATACCAAGATCTCTGTATCATCCAATTGACTAAACTGCTTCGAGTGTAAAACGTATTTTTGAAAGATCTTTAATTCTTCAGCAAAATCCTTTAATTTGAGTTTCTCAATATAGTGACTGGCCTTTTCATTGGAATTGCTAAACTTTCGTTCAAGGATTTGAATTCCATCCTGATTCTGGATAGAGAATTCATGTTCAAAGTTCCTGTAACATTTGACCAAAAGCTCATATTCGAGAATGGAAAGTTCTGCTCCAAACCATATTTGAAAATTATCAAATGCATCCTTGTTGGTGTCGTATACAAACGGCTTGTATGCTTCAAGCGACTTGCTAAAAGCAGGATCGTATCGTGCAAGAGTATACTGGATATTATCAACAACACTAGCGTCGTGAACTAATTCGTCTAAAATATCAAACGTTGTCCAAGGAACAAGCGTATAAAAAGTGGATAACCGTGATTTCAGGTTCAACAACTCTTGTTTAAGATCATTGTTAGTGACCCCCAGAGCCAAAGCGTCCAATTCACTGAAAATATCAGCAGAAAACGGTTTCCCAGTGTAGTTGGACAAGAGTCTAAGATGGGCCAAGTGGTCCAAGATATCGAGGTTGTAGAGTTCAGATATCTCGTAGTTTCTAATATGATCCTTGTGGCCAAAAGAGATAAGGGACGGGATATGGATGTAAGACCCCGTGTATGCCTTGATATATTCGTCACAGGTTGTTGTAGGGGAGAAATCGCCTGAGTAAAAGAGTGGTAACCAAGTATCCAAGATCTTGTTTGCAGCCAACTTGACTGTCTGGTGTGAAGACGAGTCTGTCACTAATTTAAACAATTGAGGAGCCACCACATCAAGGAATTGTGAGTAGCTTGAGAAGGGCTGGACCAAGTTGAGAGTCAAGAGTAATTGATAGTAAGGGGACAGTGATTCCAAGGCCAGAAGCACCGATTGGCGGCTTGAGTCGTCCGCATTGTCACGAACAAACAGCAACAAATCCGAAAGTATTTTGTGAGGATGTTTGAACAAGATCTGCTGGAGGTTCTTGTACCGATTGAGCTGGACAATGATCTTAAAAACATCGGGGTTTTCGTATGAAGTTGGGTTTTGAAGATCAAGGTGTTCAAACTCACGAAAAGTCAAGTCTAATTGAGTGGCCAAAGCGTGGCAGTCATGTAATTGGTCATAGTCGAATTCGTGAGATAGCGATTCGATTTCGTTAACGAACTTCAAGATGCCATCGTTTACAAGATCCAGAAGTGGTGCAAGGTTCTGAGAAAGGATCTGAGGTGAGTTTGAGTTTGCTGAAACATACGATAATAGTAGTTTGACAAAGTCCTTGTTTGAGGAGGTTTGTTTGTAGATATAGAGAGAGTTCAACACCTCGATATTGGTCAATTGGCTAAAGTTTAGGATACGTTTTGGCTTGTAGGAAGAAACAACAAACCTCTGGAAGTCCATCAAGTCACCAAAGTGGTGCTGGATAAACTGGGAGTAACTGGGACCGGTAAGTGATCTTTTCCTCTTCTTCTTCTTTAGTGAGATGTAGTCGATTTCGTAGTCTTTTTCTGGGGACAGAGACGTGGCTAGTGGTCTCCTATTTGTTCTAAAAAAGATACCTGTCGACACATGGGTCGTCAAGAGACGTTTCAGCAACATAGTGAAGTGTGGAGAAGGGTCACTGTACGGGGAGAAATTAGGGAGATTGGGGATCAAGGAGAAGGTTGTATGTAGGAAACCCGATAACGCGAAAGGTGTCAGGTGCGACATATCAGTGTTATTGCGACATCGAGCGACATTTGGACCCTGCCAAAGAGAAAGGAGTACGAGATTTTGTTCTGTTGCGAACACACCCACACATGGACAATAATTAGGGTTGTGTATTGTTTGATTTTTGTTGGTTCATTTCGGGTTCTCGAAGCACGATTTCTTTTGTTTCTTTTCTTTTCGTTTCTTTTATAGCCGATATTTCTTTCTGGGCACTATTTCCTTGATTAGACCGAGAAATACAATAAAAGTGAGCCCATAACTGTATCATGTGGAGGTTTCACGCCTCAAGGACGCCTCCCTCCATCTCGTGTGTTGGTGATGTGGAGGAACCTCTCGCTTTGAGTCTACTCACGTGCTCGCGCAAAATAGATTGCGCAATCCAGCGGACAATTGCTTTTTTCGTCTTTTTTTTTGTTCGTCGCGCTTCCACTAGGAACCATTTCTGTCCAACGGCCTGTCAGAATTTTGTTTCGGACTAAAAAAATAATCGAGGAGGCAGGCAACCCTACATCGTACCAGTGGAGCGTTGACTTTAAAGAGCTTTTCGAGAGGCGGAATCCAAGACAAAAAAAAAAATTAACCCTCCCTCTGCTTTGGCTAGTGTATGTTTCAAGGACTCAACATCGTGCACCGGGTTCTTCTTACCTCTCAGAGTTACCTTGTGTATTGTTTCGAGTCGTTGAAGTATTATTTATCGCTTTTTTTCATCTTCGCTACCATTTTTCTTTTGCTATTGTTTTATCGTTGCGAATTTCTTTTTCTTTTCCTGTTATGGTAGAATCATCCATCCATCAATTTCGAGACATCACCACCGTCCGATTCGTTTTTTTTTTTTTAACTCAAATCTTTCTACTTCTTCTTCTTCCATCCCTGTTGTGGTCCCACTCTTGTTATTGAATCGGTGGAGATGTCGGAATCCCACACCTTCCAACATCCCATCCCTACCAAACCTTCCCCACTCAATAGTCGTTTTGCCTACAACTTCGCGTCCTCCTCGTCCACATGTACAACATCTCCTCCTCCTCGACCTCCATCGTCACAGAAAGACAAGCTTCCTTCGCTCGAGGATCTTGTAAACGACAGTTTTCTTCATTCCATCCACCTATTGACAGACCCACAAAAGATCACATACGTCACCAACTTCCAAAAACTCATTTCGGAGTTACACTGCCATGAAAACCTCGAGTTCCTCATAGAAATATACAAGTACGAATACTACCACGACAAATGCTTTCCCATCGACGTGTCCACACAACGCCTCAACAATACTCCGAGCCCATCCATTCTGCTTATCCATCAATCCATCCCTAGAGTCAAAGTCAAACCGGCACCATCCCTCCGCAAACACCGAAAACTTTCAAGCAATGTGTCGGTCATGTCAGATGACTTGGATCCACAAGCAGCACTCATCAATTCCATAGATGACTTGGACATCAATCTGACTTCTATCTGGGAAGACTTGAAACAAAAGAATATTTCAGACGGCGACGTAGCAGATTCTGAAAGCTTGGTTCTGATTGAATCAGAAACTGTCGTGGCCCAATGGAACTACATCATCCGCAATTATATCCATTCTGATGCTCCGGGTCAGATCAACGTATCAGAAGCATTATACAATGAAATTCTCACCGAAGATGCCCGCGATACCATCCACAAACCTCTAATCTTGCTTCGTGCATGCAAGGAAGTCATTCAACTCATTAAAGAAAACGTATATCAAACTTTTCTTAGCAAATGCAAGTCTCAGGATTGTTGCTGTATCAAGAAAACAGATCCTTTGACCAAACTGCTGCTGCCTTCCATTAGCTCCATAGATATCGCAACCCCGATACTCAACAAGGCTCTAATTGGAAAATCACCGTTGCTCATCCCAGCTACTTCCAATGAACAACGAGTATCGCGCTCGGTATCACTTTCAAGCAAAACTCGGTCCAAAAAGAATCGTCTTTTAACATCAATTACCACCCTCAACATAACCAATAACTTAGCATTATCGTCACGGTCGCCGCCCACCAATACTCCAACGACAAATATGGATCCATCGGTTAATACGACACCCACATCTTCTTCCTCTTCCATAACAAATTTATGGAACCATTTGAAACCACATCATAAAGCCAACTCCACTTCAACACCGACATCTTCCGAGTCGTCACCGGTACAGGCAACCTCTGCTACTGTCAAATCAATTAAACAAGATAGAATCCCGGATGATGATTCTCAGTCTTCCAGTTCTTTGAAGTTCTGGTCTAAAAAGCATTAGCATTCAACTAATTAGTGTATATTATATAGCATAACTCAAGATTCCAATCTCAGGGAAATTTCAATAATAACTAAGTTAAACGTAACTGCTGCATCACGGCTCATTTGTATGCGATCAAACAGTATCAGAACCCGCTACAGACAGTCAGATCCTTGATACAACTAAAGATTATCGAAAAATCATCTTCAATTAGAAGATATGATATTTAGTTAACACAATACCGACAGATAATGGATAAAGTACCTTATAGTTTCTTGTTAGTATAGTAAAACAAAATGTCACCGAAACATTAACTCATCAACAAACAGTAATAAGAACAGTCACGTATATGGAGACCATTCAAAAAGAAGTCCAACTCTTCAGAATTACTTCATTGCTGATTTCAGTTTTTGGCTTCTTCCTTAATTGATGAATGATAAATGGCTACAATAACCTGAAATAATATATTAAATGTTGTAGATTTCACCGTGAAAAGTCAGTTAATGATTCCAGATACCAAGAGTTATTTCTTATTATGCTAGTAGATACTTTACAGAATGTTGACTAACTCTTTGCTATCTGAGATATCTTACATTATCGCAATAGTAGAGTGAGATTTAAAAATAGCACATTTTTGAATTCAAAACGGCAAGGTGATAAAGCAAGCAAACTAAGATCAAAAAGTATTCAGAGTAATTTTTAAACTGAACACTCTGCATGTTTACAAAAGTAGAAAGCCACAAGCAAACTCTCGAAACATACGGCTATGCCAACCTATCACTAAAGTAGAGTGGCTCAAGGATAGAGGATCTTGTCCCCACTAATAAAAAAAAAGCTACTGTGGCGATGAAAGAAACGGCTCACTCTTTTGTAAATTGACTACAACAACTTGTATGTGCAACACGCCCTTACCTACTTTTTCCTCGGCCGATGATTTAGCAGGTTTTGCAGCACATAGAGCCATAGTTGTGCGAATTAGTAACGCAATATTCTAAATAGGAATCTGGTTCTTTAAGGTTGTGGCTGACTCACAAAGGGATAACTAACATATATACTAGGCATAGTGGCAAGAAGGAAATAAGTAGAAAATACCAAGTGGTAGAAAAACTGGAGTAGATTGAGAAGTTTGGAACCCTTACCTTGATCCTCTTTGAAATTTCAGAGCATTACTCCAGTGACAACGATATATTACACGATCTGAAATTTGAAGGATGAATAATCCTCAATATTTTAGAGCCGTGCAGACGCCTCAATTAATGGTACGAGCCCCGGTACTAATATATAGAAAACATTAATTCGGATTTGTAACGGATATATCTATCTACGTCATAAAGCGTCATGGCCACTGAAAATGGAACACTTATTTGAAGATCTAGTGAGATGTGATTCAGACATAATCTGAAGCCTTCATATTCATTCTTGATGTATTCTGCAAATATTGCCTGTACGCAATCAAGTAACATTTTAACAGGTTTTTTTGTCTTATTGATAGATGGTGAGGGGTAAGCCTATCTTTTAATCAGTACAACAAAATAGTTTACAAAGGTGGTCCAAGAAAACTTTAAACTACCAATATGAGATCTAAGTACTGCCAATCGCATAATCTTTCCTACATTACTATGGCAATAGAAACAATCCCTTTTGCTTACACCTACTTAAGTTTATTTGTGTGGATAATTTAAGGTTTTCTAATACTCCGTAATTAATCATCTTATCAATGAACTACTCCAATCAAAGACCTCAAAACTATGGTATATAAACTAGTTGTGTAATGCCTCAAACCTTTGTTCAAGATAAGCGATACATGGCAGAAGAAAAGGAAGCAAATTTGCTTCACTCAATTACAAGTATTAGAAGTACAGGAAATTACTTGGAAATCGAGGATCATGAAATTAACTTAGCGGAATTCGAGTTATCTCCAATTTCCATTGGGGAAGTTGGTCAAAGCCTAACTGAAGACCAAAAACTTGCAATCTTGAAAAGATTGGATTTAGATACTTTGATTTCGTTTGAGAAATTACCACCCACTGCTGTGTTCATGATTGAAAAAGTCGAATTTTTGAGTGAAGATAATGCTTTGAAAATTCTTAAAGAAGCTGTTGTTGATCTATATGATGACTATAATCTCCCATTAAATGAATATGAATTTTTGAAAAGATTAGTCGACAATGCACCTACTACGCTCAATGCTGAAGTTGAAGATTCAAACTCAAAGGGAGTCGACGATAAAAAGAAAGATACCAAGGATAGTACCAAGGGAACGGATTCTTCTACAAGTAGTGAAAGGGAATTCACCGAAAACATTGAGGGAATTTATGATTGGGGATTTCAGGCTAGACTTGAAGCTGCATTGATTGCATACTATTCACCTTATCCTGAAGTTAGAGCTGTTACTGATCCATTTGATGATCCAGCCATGCCAGTGGAGACGATTAGAGTATACATTCTAGGATTGGTCTGGACTGCTATTGGTACCTTTGTTAACGAGTTTTTCTCAGACAGACAACCAGGAATCGGATTGAGTGGCCATGTAGTTCAAGTTTTCTTGTATCCGTGTGGTACTTTTTTGGCTGCGATCTTACCCAAGTGGAAATTCAAGTTTTGGAAGTATGAATTTGATTTAAACCCTGGACCATGGAACCACAAAGAACAATTACTTACTCTGATCTTCTATTCTGGTGGAGCATTCATGGCTCAGTATAACATTACAGCTCAGAAGTTGGAAAGATTTTATAATCTTCCTTGGGTTGATTATGGATATCAAATTCTATTAGTTCTATCAACACACTACATGGGTTTTGGATTGGCAGGCGTTATGAGAAAGTTTTGTGTCTATCCAACCAGATCAGTTTGGCCCTCACTTCTTCCCACATTAGCGATGAATAAGGCATTGATGCAGAAAGAGGAAAAACAAAAACTTGGTTCCTGGGATATCTCTAGATATAAGTTCTTCTTTATAACTTTCTCGTCATCCTTCGTCTATTTCTGGATTCCATCTTATCTTTTTCGAAGTCTTAGTCAGTTTAATTGGATGACATGGATTAGGCCATTCAATTACAACCTTGCCACAATAACCGGTTCCATAAGTGGGTTAGGTGTTAACCCTTGGCCAACATTTGACTGGAATATGATTTCAAATGCTCCATTGAGTGTACCAGTTGCAACTACGATCAACAGTTACGTTGGTTCTCTTATTGCACTTTTCTGCATCATTGGGATGTTTTACAAAAACGTCAAGTGGACAGCATATATACCGATTAACTCTAACTTGTTGTTCACCAATACTGGTCGGTACTATGACGTTAAGAGAATTTTAAACCCGGATGTTACTTTCAACAATGCAGCATACCAGAAGATCGGTCCACCATTTTACAGTGCAGGCAACTTAATGAGTTACGGAGCGATTTTTGCTTTGTTTCCATTTTCATTAGTTTATGAATGTTACAACAATCGCAGACAAATGTGGTTAGCTCTAAAGAGGTTTGGAAACATACGCAAGAATTTCACACTGTCCACTTTCGAAGGATTCAACGACCCACATTCAAGAATGATGTCTCGATATAAGGAAGTTCCTGATTGGGTATTCATGATTATTTTGCTAATATCAGTTGTATTTGCTATCATGTGTGTCAAGATTTACCCAGCCCAGAGTCCCGTTTGGATAATTTTCTTCACTCTTGCTTTTAACATTGTTGTTTTGTTACCTTACGGCATTCTTGCTTCGGTTACTGGGATGTCTCCATCAGTCGGTGTTATAGTGGAATTGATCTGTGGATATGCACTTCCTGGGAATGGTTTGGCATTGATGACGATGAAAACACTTGCAGATACAATCAATATCCAAGCCCATTACTATATAATGGATCAAAAGATGGCACATTATACCAAGCTCGCACCATGGACTATCTTCCGCTGTCAAATGCTAGGTGTTCTTGCTAATTGTTTTATTGGACAAGCTGTATTAAACTTCAAGTTGAATCATATCAAAGATTACTGCCATCCACGCAACCCACAGAAATTTACATGTCCAGGAAGTACGGGGTTTTTTTCATCTTCTGTAACTTGGGGTGTCATTGGCCCTAAAAAGGTATTCGCTGGAATCTACCCAATACTCAAGTACAGCTTTTTGATTGGATTTCTATCTGCTCTTGTTTGTATTGCATTAAGGAGATGGCTCCCAAAACGCTACACTCAAAACTTCCAGCCCACAGTCATATGTGAGGGTATTGCTAATTCATTTGCACCTTATAATATGGCATATTTTACAACTGGTTTGTATCTTGCAATATTTTCCATGTGGTTCTTGAAAACCAGATTCACTGGTTTCTGGGCCAAGTATAATTATGTGTTTCTCAGTGGAATACAAAGTGGCCTTTCTTTTAGTGGTATTATTATGTTTTTTGCTCTTGAGTACCACAGCAAACGTATCGATTGGTGGGGCAATAGAGTTAGCTTTAGTGGCTTGGATTACTTGGGACTATCTCTAAAGAATGCGGTGCTGGAGGCTCCCCAGGGATATTTTGGTCCTAGAGCTGGTCATTATCCATAATTATTCAAATAAATTTTAACTTCTTTGCTTTAGCTTTTATATAGATAATCAAAAATTTAGAAATCAAAATCTCTAGATTCAAGAGGAAATCCTTTCAAAACAATGTTCAACCGCATCTTCGATGTAGTAAAGTGTCAGCCAAGAGCCGTAGATTTACAAAATGAAGGATTTTTTTGTTTTTGCCAAGAACTATTAAATATTTTTAAAGAGTTCCTATAAAGGTGTTAAATGTGCTGAGGGGCAGTGCGGCTTGCATGCGACAATGAATACTGATTCTATTTTCCATATCAAAAGTAAGTCCTTAAACAACGTAATTCATGCTTAGGTGAAGATACGACATTCATGAAGTCTAGACTCTCGCATTATTCGCGGTTGTGGTTAGTAAGGAAATCGGCAACAATATTCAAAAAAAAAAATACGGACTTTTTCTCAATTCTCTGGTTGATAGTTTTCTCGGTGAAAAATTGTTCAGATGACTATGATAAACAGGAATTTGTCTATATTCTTTAGGGGTAAGTACACCAATAGAATAGTGTAGACTATAGATAAAATATCTAGACGATATGAAATGAAAAACTCACTTCTCCTAAGTTAAAAATAGATTTCAACATTTCTTGCTGAACTTAATCTGATCAATCGGATATATCTTTTTATTTTTCGATTTTTTATCCAATAACAGACAGTTCCAAGAAATTTTTGTTTTGATCTATTTTTTCATAAACTGTTGTCACATTTAAGAGAATAACTCTGAGGTGAATTTGAGAATAACTTACATTTCTATGGCTTCTAAAGCAAAAACAATTACCAGTATATCTGAGTAGAACAAAAATTAGTTTGAATTTCGGTTTTTTTTATATTTTGAAAAGTTGCAAAACTTGTAGTGAACAAATGTCCCTCCAACACTGGAATCAGATCTAATTTCACCAGTAAAGTACTTGGATCTTATTTAGTTACCAAAAATAAGATGGGTATACTGAATAAGGAGAATTACTTAATGTTTATTATTAGATATCACAGATGAGAATATTTTATAGCCGTGTGAAACAAGGATTGATAGTTCCGCAAGCTAAATAATATACCAATTTTAAATCCGTGTACTAATATGAAATAGTACAGTCTATATTTTGCCTAAATTGAGATAATGAGAGGAGTAAAAGCTTTTTGAATACGGAATTAACAATCTCTAAGAGATGATAAAGTCTACAACTATATTTTGATACTACTAAAACGCCTAAAGCTTCCCTTAAATCGATATAATATTTAATAATTTGTTGAAGCTATAAAATATCCAAAACTGCAACCTGAGTTTTTCTTACCATAGGTTTGTCTTGTTTGAGTGGAGATATTTTTCGTTATTAATATTTTGAAAAGGCCAGATTTTTGGAACAATTATCAACTATACCATACTTGCATTTACGTCACCTCAGATAGATTTCACAAGTACCCATATTAATTAAAATAATTAAATTAGCTTATCTAAATATTGCTTCTTTGTGGCCTCTAACCATTGAACCAAAAACTTGTGTAATCTATTTATATAAATAAGCGAAATTGTATATCTCAAAATTCTCAACCATTTCAAAATATGTAGAGCGAAAAGGAAGCTGTTCCGGTTCACTCTATTACAAGTATCCAAAGTGTCAAAAGCACAGGAAATCACTTAGACATTGAGGATCATAAGATCAATCTAGCAAGAATCACATCGGAACCAATTGCAATTGGAAATGTTGGTCACAGTTTGACCAGCGATCAGAAATTTGTAATTTTGAAGAAATTGAACTTGGACAGTTTACTCTCATTAGAAAGTTTACCACTCAATGCCATATTTACGATTGAGAAAGTTGAACTTTTGAGTGAGATGGATGCATTAAAAATATTGCAAGAAGCCGTTATCGAATATGAAGATGACTATAATCTTCCAACAGTTGACTATGAATTCTTAAAGTCTTTGGTTAATAATGCACCTGAATACATTAACTCAAATATTAGCATGGTTAACTTGAATATGATTCATGATGAAAAGTCATATATCAATACTAAGGTTGTGCAGTTGACAAAGATAGTGACTCTGCTATTTACGGTAAGAAAATGTCGAACGACTCCATTAATGGTATCAATGATTGGGGATTTCAGGCTAGACTTGAAGCTGCATTGATGCATACTACTCACCATATCCTGAAGTCAGAGCTGTCACCGATCCATTTGATGATCCAACTACACCAGTGGAGACAATCAGAGTATACATTCTAGGATTCATCTGGACAGCTATTGGATCATTTATCAATACATTTTTTAGGGACAGACAACCAGGTATTACATTAAATACGTCTGTTGTTCAGTTATTCTTGTATCCTTGTGGAAAATTATTAGAATGGATCTTACCAAAATGGAAATTTAAGATTTGGAGATACGAATTTGATTTGAACCCAGGACCCTGGAACCATAAAGAGCAGATGCTTGCAACACTTTTCTACTCTGTCTCGGGAGGGGCACTTTACGTTCAATCAAATATTACGGCTCAAAAAATGAAAATGTACTACAATAATGATTGGGTCGATTATGGTTATCAAATACTTCTAGTGCTTGCCACGCAATTTATGGGGTTTGGAATTGCAGGTATCATTAGAAAGTTCTGTGTTTATCCAACTAAATCAGTTTGGCCCACACTCCTTCCAACATTGGCCTTGAACAAAGCATTGATGCAACCGGAGGAGAAGCAGAATATTAATGGGTGGACGATTTCCAGATATTACTTTTTCTTTATCGTATTTGCTTCGTCGTTCGTGTACTTTTGGATTCCCAATTATCTTTTCCAAGCACTTTCCACTTTCAACTGGCTTGCATGGATCAAGCCAGATAACTTCAATCTTGCTACAATAACTGGATCTCAAAGTGGATTGGGATTGAACCCTTGGCCAACATTTGACTGGAATGTTATCTCAAATTCTCCTTTGGTTATCCCATTTCCTACGGTGATGAGTATGTACACTGGTGCATTGATTGCTTTTTTTAGTATTGTTGGCATTTTCTATTCCAACACTAATTGGTCCGGTTTCTTACCTATAAACTCCAATTTATTATTTGATAATACTGGAGATTATTACAATGTTGAGGAAATTTTGAAACAAGACAGTACATTTGATAATGAATCCTACCAAAAATATGGTCCACCATTTTACACTGCAGCCAATTTGGTAAATTATGGTGCATTCTTTGCCATGTATCCATTTGCCTTTGTGTATGAAAGTTACGTCAATCGTAAGCAACTTTGGTACGCAATAAAGCAACTAGGAAACTTCAAAAACTTCAAACAATCGACATATGAAGGTTTTAATGATCCGTACTCGAGACTGATGGCCAGGTATAAGGAGGTTCCTGATTGGGTGTTTTTAATAATTTTAGTATTGGCAGTCATGTGTGCGATCTTATGTATTGAGCTCTATCCAGCTGAAAGTCCTGTTTGGATCATTTTCTTTACTCTTGGTCTTAATCTTGTCTTCTTGATGCCATTCACCATCCTTTATTCGGTCACAGGTACAGCACCAGCACTTAACGTGTTGGTTGAATTAATTTGTGGGTATGCCCTTCCAGGAAATGGTTTGGCGTTGATGATGATCAAGGCACTTGGTGTTCAGATCGATAGTCAAGCTCAAAATTATATTACCAATCAAAAAATGGCTCATTACCTTAAGATTCCACCAAGATCGATGTTCCGTTGTCAAATTGTATCCGTGTTCGTCAACTGTTTTGTCAGTCAGGCTGTCATCAACTTTGTCATCACCAACATCAAAGATTACTGTATGCCTCACAACCCTCAGAAGTTTACGTGTCCAAATTCATCTACTTTCTTCACATCATCAGTTATTTGGGGTGTCGTCGGTCCCAAGAAGGTTTTCGGTGTATTATATCCAATATTTCAGTACAGTTTCTTGATGGGTTTCTTATTTGCACTTCTTTGCATTGTATTCAAGAGATTTGCACCGCAACGTTACACAAAACACTTCCAACCTACTGTGATTTATTTACGGCATTCTTGAAACCTTTGCTCCATACAATTTGTCGTATTTCACAACCGGTGTGTACTTATCTTTTCTTTCCATGCGTTATTTGAAGAAGCTGTTAAATTTTAGTTTCTAATCACTCTAGGTACACTATTCTTCTATGTTAAATTGGGTAGACATAGTATTATCTTGATAATTACAGAAATTCTAACTAATTCTCAAATAATACGATTGTTCCTCCTTATTTGATATCCGAGCCCATCAAACCAAAACTTACCTGGCATCACCTTATTTAGGATAGATCCTGCCTGTTATTGGTCCGGCTCATTTATCGGAGTAACCGCGTTTAATATTCGCAACTCCGCGTATTCTTGGGAATCCTCTACTTGGATTATCACGTGCACTTCCAGAATGCAACAGAAGCGACACCTTGCTTTTTGGTCCAAGCATAATTACATTTTTTCTGCTGGTATGGATTCAGGTATTGCTTTTAGTGGAATTATTATCTTTTTTGCAGTTCAATATCATGCAAAGGATATTTCTTGGTGGGGTAATGATGTCAACAATAACGGATATGATGCCATGGGTGTATCCAGATTGAATGTGACGTACCTGATGGTTACATTGGACTTAGAATTGGCAACTTTCCATAAATATTGTTTCAATAAAACTACAACTATTACTTCTAAGTTTCAAGAGTACATATACTTATTTTTTAATTTTATATTCAAAAATTGAAACTTTTACAACATCGACTGCAAAATTGACATAAATGAGGAGAAACGCTTTTTATTTTGTTGAATATGTAGTATCAGAACAAGATTCTAAAAAGTCATACTATTGAATTTAGATTACACATAATAGCAATGGAAACGGTGCTCTGAAATTTACCATCAGAAATTTTTTGTATCATTATTGATATATATTGTGGAACTTACTGATATATGATTCCTACTTTAATTGTCCAATTCAGAGATAATGGATGCTTTACAATAGGTTATATTTAGACGCAGGTGTTCCACGAACGACTAGTATTTGTCATGTATTGAGCCCAGTTATCTGACCATGGTTCTGTAAAAAAATAAGCCTTAATTGGAATATTTTGTAGCCGTACAGTACAGGGACTAAACCCTTCTCAGACGTGTCAAATTAAAATTCGCCAATCACAGCTCGGAATCCTTCATCATATCTTGAGAAATTCAAGTGCCGTATTGACAGGTCAAGGACTTCTGAGTACATTTATCTTGAAAGTGTTCTATTCCGAAGCCGCGCTTTCCCAAACGATATAAAAAATAAAGGTTTGCATATCATCCGAGACTTCCTGTGATAAGAGAGCCTTCAAATTAGATTTCTAGGGAGTGAACTGCCCTTTAGAAAAGAGTGGAGACTAAAACTTCTTTGTCAAAAATCACTCTATTCACAGTGAAAAAAGCTTTATCAATAGGTTTTTGTACAGTTGCTTCCCCGGCTCTAGTCTTGGTAATTTTATTACCGTCCCTTTCGGGTATTAGCAATTGCCGAGAAGTAATTTCGAAGTCGCACATTAAAAAATATGTGTAAATGATGCAAGGGCAACTAACGAAAGTTCGGCATCGTCTTCACGAAAGACTGCCGCACGAGATATGGCCAATCGAGATAGTATGACCATATTTAAACAATATGTTACTCTCTAATTTATGATCAATAACTAAATAAAATGTCGGGTGAAAAGGGTGTGATTCCCATTCATTCTATAACAAGCATAAGAAGTACAGGCAATCATTTGGAAGTGCAGGATCATGAAATTGATTTAGCCGCAATCACATCTGCACCCATTTCTATTGGAAATGTGGGTCAGAGTTTGACAGATGACCAGAAATTTGCTATTTTGAAGAGATTGGATTTGGACAGTTTGCTTTCGATTGAGGACTTACCACCCACTGCCACATTTATGATCCAGAAGGTTGAGTTTTTAGCCGAGGTTGAAGCATTGCAAATTTTGGAGGATGCCGTCGTCGAATTTGATAACGATTATAATCTTCCTATTGAAGACTATAACTTTATGAAAGCATTAGTTGACAATGCGCCTTCAAACATTAAAGTAAGTGGTGACGTGACCAATCTTGATGCAGTTGTCAATGAAAAAACCTATACTGTAACGTATGCTAAAGGTGACATAAAGGAAGCTGATTCATCTACCAGTAGTGAAAAGGGATCCAATGAGGACATTCATGGAGTATATGATTGGGGATTTCAGGCTAGACTTGAAGCTGCATTGATTGCATACTACTCACCATATCCTGAAGTCAGAGCTGTCACCGATCCATTTGATGATCCAACTACACCAGTGGAGACAATCAGAGTATACATCCTAGGATTGATATGGACTGCTATTGGTTCATTTATTAATACCTTTTTTCATGACCGACAACCAGGTATTACATTGAATTCATCGGTTGTTCAGTTATTCTTGTATCCTTGTGGTAAATTAGTGGAATGGATATTACCAAAATGGAAGTTTAAGATTTGGAGGTACGAAATTGATTTGAATCCTGGGCCATGGAATCATAAAGAACAGATGCTTGCAACACTTTTTTATTCCGTCTCAGGGGGGGCACTTTACGTCCAATCAAATATTACCGCTCAAAAAATGAAGATGTACTACAATAATGAATGGGTCACTTACGGTTATCAAATACTTCTAGTACTATCCACGCAATTCATGGGGTTTGGAATTTCTGGAATAATAAGAAAGTTCAGTGTCTATCCAACCAAATCAGTTTGGCCTTCAGTTCTTCCAACATTGGCATTGAATAAGGCATTAATGCAAAAAGAAAGCAAGCAAAATATTAATGGATGGACCATTTCCAGATACAATTTTTTCTTTGTTGTGTTTGCCTCGTCGTTCGTTTACTTTTGGTTTCCCAGTTATCTTTTTCAAGCACTTTCAACCTTCAGTTGGTTAGCATGGATTAAGCCTGATAACTTTGATCTTGCAGCTATTACAGGGACTCAATCAGGTTTGGGTTTTAATCCATTGCCTACTTTTGATTGGAATGTAATTAATTACAATACACCGTTAGTGCTCCCCTTTGCAACAACCGTTAGACTGTTTCTGGGTTCCCTTGTTGCAATGTTTGCAATTATTGGTATTTACTACACCAATACTAAGTGGACCGCATATTTACCAATTAATTCAAACTTGTTGTTCACCAACACTGGTGAACCATACAATGTCAAAAAAATTTTGAATGAAAACAGTATTTTTGATAATGAAGCATACCAGAAATACGGTCCACCATTTTATACCGCAGCTAATATGGTAAGTTATGGTGCTTTCTTTGCCATCTACCCATTTTCCTTTGTTTACGAATGCTTTATTAATCGCAAGCAACTTTGGTACGCGATCAAGCAGGTTGGAAACTTCCGCAAAAGCTTCAAACAATCAACTTATGAAGGGTTCAATGATCCGTATTCAAGACTGATGGCTCGTTACAAGGAGGTTCCTGACTGGGTTTTTATTGTAGTATTACTTTTGTCCATTATGTGTGCTATCTTATGTGTTAAACTCTATCCAGCTGAAAGTCCTGTTTGGATCATTTTCTTTACTCTTGGACTCAATCTCGTTTTCTTGATGCCATTCACTATCCTTTATTCAGTCACGGGTCAAACACCAGCACTCAATGTGTTGGTTGAATTAATTTGTGGGTATGCACTTCCTGGAAATGGTTTAGCTTTAATGATGATTAAGGCACTTGGTGTTCAGATCGATGGTCAAGCTCAAAATTATATTTCCAATCAGAAAATGGCTCATTATCTTAGGATCCCGCCTAGATCGATGTTCCGTTGTCAAATTGTATCCGTGTTTGTCAATAGTTTTGTCAGTCAGGCAGTCATCAACTTTGTAATCACTAATATTAAGGATTACTGTATGCCTCACAACCCTCAGAAGTTTTCGTGTCCAAATTCATCTACCTTCTTTACTTCATCAGTTATTTGGGGTGTGATTGGACCCAAGAAGGTATTCAGCGGATTGTATCCAATTTTGCAATACAGTTTCTTAATAGGATTCTTATTTGCACTTCTTTGTATTGCATACAAGGTGTGGGCGCCTAAACGGTACACTAAGCATTTTCAACCAACAATATTTATCTATGGAATGCCTACTGCTTTTGCTCCCTACAATTTGTCGTATTTTACTATAGGGTTTTACCTTTCAATTGCGTCTATGTGGTACTTGAAGACTCGGTACACTGCATTCTGGGCCAAGTACAATTATGTTTTCGCAGCTGCTATGGAATCAGGCGTTGCTTTTAGTGCAATTATCATCTTCTTTGCAGTCCAATATCATCCAAAAAATATCTCTTGGTGGGGTAATGATGTCAATGACAAAGGATACGATGCTATGCAGGCATCCAGATTGAATGCAACAGAATTGGCTCCGGATGGTTATTTTGGACCAAGAATTGGTAATTTTCCGTAATTGCAGTTTACAGTTGAATAATAAAAATGTTTCAATTATTTTGGTATCCAGTGTACGCAATTGGTACAATCAAGTCTAAAAACTGTATTGTATTGATCAACTGTTTGAGTTTGTTCTGTATTTTTTACGATGGTCGCTGTTTTCTTTTCTCTCTGTGGACCATGATACACAACATGCAAGAAACTCAAATATATGTTACGAGATTAGGATTTTCTAGTTCAACGTTCAAGTTGAGGGAGGATGGGCATATTCGTTGGATTCAAGTAAGTACTTTTCATCGAGAAACATCATCAAACTATTCTGCGTGTTATTCATAATACGTAAGCACTTCTGAATGTAAGAATTAAAGGCAGGCTGCTTCAAGAAGTCCCAGTTGAAGCCAAGGAGCTTTTTTGGTTAACCCTTCAAGTCTCTGAAAGGCAATTATTGGCTCACCACAATAAAAGAAAGTACTTGTCGTTCACTAATTTGATGTGACCAAGTTACCGAAAAATAAAAAATTATCATGCTTCTATGATTATTATTTAATCCGATTAAGGTTGGGTGTGCTAAGCCTTAAGAATAGTGTCTGTGGTAGTTAATCAATAGAGGTTGCTGTGGTGTTTCACGTTAAGCCCCGCAGAAGAGTCTCCAATCCAAATCAGCATCCTCCTCACCAATGATTTCTTGGACAGTTTTGTATAAAAAGCAACTTTAAACGATTTTTTTCTCTTTTTGGACTTGAAATGTGCCTCAAACAATATAAATGTGTTCTGTTACAACTTTAAAAGCGCCATTCAGATGCAAGAGGTTGAAATAGTTATTTGGTATAACTGTGCATGAGTACTACAACAAGTAGTCGCTTGTGGTTACTTTCTCCTATCTGGTTGTCTCTAGTATAAAAATAAAGAAGAAACGTTGCATTGGGACAATAATAAATCTGGTTAAGTTTTTCTACTCAATCCCAATTAATTTTACCCTCACATCTCTACTGTGGCACAGGACCTTTCCATTATCATTCCCTTCCCATCCCCGTTTTACACCCTAATGTCCACCCTACCATCGCCTACTACCTCCTCTATCATTCTTTGCATTTATTCTACCTTAATCTTCTCTCTTAATCTTCTTTCTTACCCATTTTATCCCTCTTTTTTTCATCTTTTCTTTGTTTCCTTGTTTCCTTTTTTCTAGCAATTTTCTCTATTCTTCAAAATTATTTAAACCCTGAGTCCCTATCTTAATTTCCTCCAGCATCCGTACCTTGACTCTTGATACATATGCCATATGGTACATTGTATCACTGCGCCAGGTAGAGTATACCTTATTAGAATTATATTTATTGAATACATTATAAAACCCCTGGTTCCCGTATAGTGCGGGTTAAAAGTTCACTACTGGAATCCCTGTTCTTATGCATTTTTTTTTGGTGTTTTTGTTGAATTCTAGTTTCCAATCACTCTAGGTACACTATTCTTCTATGTTAAATTGGGTAGACATAGTATTATCTTGATAATTACAGAAATTCTAACTAATTCTCAAATAATACGATTGTTCCTCCTTATTTGATATCCGAGCCCACCAAACCATAACTTACCCGGCATCACCTTATTTAGGATAAATCCTGCCTGTTACTGGTCAGGGCTCGTTTATCGGAGTAACCGCGTTTAATATTCGCAACTCCGCGTATTCCCGGGACTCCTCTGTTTGGATTATCACGTGCACTACCAAAATGCAACAGTTTTTGATACACGGCTTCAGAAAGTTATTGTTTTGAAAATCAAATCAATTTTATGTGAAGGCTTACCTTGCTACGGCTTGACTCTTTGTTGCAATAGCAAATTGGTAAGCAAGAGGTAGAAAGTCAACTGAGCCATTGACGACATTTGAAAATCTAGAGAATCGTACTATAACAACTAACGGGAAGCTATAGGCGAACTATGATAAATATGTGCAAGCAAACGAACCTTGATATCTGGTATTAGAAGAAGACTAGAGCGTTCTATCAGATTCTGCAGCTTAAATACGACAGTGATTCGGTTCTACGCCTTTAAGTTGCTCCACCACTCTAATTGCATGAATAAGTTAGGAGGTATACTTTGCTTGGTTAATTCAAAAGTCTATGGATCAGGCTGTTACTGAAATTGACAAGTGCAAAGTTTTCTATATTTTATCATCATTTATCGCAAACTAGGAAAAGTACTAATTGAAACAAGACAGAAACTCGAACAGTTAAAATTTAGCAAACAAAGTAACTGGTAAGTTTACTATCTTGAAACCGTTTCAACTGATTATATGTATCAAAATCATCAAATTAACTTATTCATTAACTGATACTGAAATTATTTGTCAAAAAGAACAAGGACATTTGAATCCATCGTTATAAATTTTGACTCAGGATGGAAGCCACCTTACCTCGAATTCAAGGCCACTACCTACTTAATTGATAATCATTCCAGTGAAAATGTTGATGTGTACTTCAGAAGTTCCCTTGAAAACCTAAGCATATTATTCACCTAATTTTTAAATTGTGAGCTATTTGAAATTAGTCCTCTAATGCGCTCAATTACAATCACACCAAGTGGCAAGAATTCAAAATGGAATTTATTCTATCGAATTACACAATTAGAGGTATTATAATCTTCTGAATATTCAATTTCAAACTGTGAGAAACAACTATTTGGCCTTTTGCACTGCTCTTTGTAATGTGCCTCTTATTCAATTTGATTTCGCAAATCAACATTCGTATGGAACAGTGGAATGCAACCACTATCCTTCCATTTATTCAAGATAGGTGAACCTCATTTAATATATGTCAGCTTGTAAACCAGTCTATTTTATGTTTCTTTGGCAGTAGGCATACCTTACATTCTGAAAACTCATACATGTCAGTTCCTTTGTAATGAACCTTGTTCATTGCGTACTTCGATACCTCATCATTACCCAAGTAGGTTATGCTAACGAACGGAAGCTTCCTATGTAAGTACACATGTAAGTGAAACATCAAGTGAATGGTTTTTAAAGCATGAAATTTGGGATAGATTTATAGTCTTAAATCGGACATGTGGTTCCTGAATACAAGAAATTTTTTAAGCATCCCATTTCCCTTAAACTGATGTTACAAACCACGAGAATTAATTGCCATTTTAGGAAGCGCATCAAATTTTTAATAAATCTGTGTTTGTCCAATTCAATTCGTCACTCAGTTTACTTAAAATAAACTACCTCTTTAATCTAACCGATTGGCCCGATTCTTGACTTACGAAACTTTACCAAATATTTATTATGAGGCATAGACACGCTTCTGAATTTTCTTCGAAAGAGATAAGAAAAATCAAAATGCGTGCCTAAACGATACTGTAGCGTTCATTGGCATTAGACAGTCATTTAAAATTGTTCGTGCGCAAATCTCTCCATATGGAATATGTCATCAGTTTATGAGAGGTGCAACAACAATTAATCAGAAGCTTACTGTGCATATTATTTATTACAATTGCTAGTAGCCCTGGACTATAGATAAGGCGAGTCCCATGCTTTCTGGTATCTTACACCGAAGAACTACTAAGCATGTACTTGTTTCACAATTGGACGCTTAGTGCACGAAATATATTTTTGTTATATCAGATAAAGTACTTTTTGACTTCTGTGAAGCATTCCCGAGATAAAGAACATACAAAGTGTAGTATCAAACCAAATAGACTCATATGTGACAATGATTCAAACATAACTCTTTTTGCATTATAAATAACAAGAAACAAGTATACACGGGTCTTCGAAAATCTGCATGCCATGGTCGTAAAAAATAATCCTGAAGCGAGTAAGGTATTACTGCTACAAGCTTGACTCTTGAATTAGCAAGTTTCAATGTTTACCAATAAGTCAAAAAAAACTATATAAAGGGCTATTGCTCTCTGTATTTGTTTTGCAAATCAGTAAAAAGATAATATAGTATATTGTCATTTGTTACTTTACCATCAGAAAATTCCACTAGCTGCTGTTATTTGAAAAAATGCAAATCAAGAAAATTATTAGTGCTGCTCTCGTTGCTGGGTCTGCCAACGCCCACTATGCTAACATGGCACTTGACGGTGTGACTTGCTATATTTATAATGGGATCAAAGGAACAGAAGAAGGCCATATGATTGTTCGGTTGTCCAATGGCACTTGGTTCGATAATGATGACAAATCTAATTTTGGTAATATTACTGTGATTAAGCTGCAAGCTGATTATGATGCTTTGCCTGTCAAGACGAAAATCGGTATTGTTTGTGCTCCAGACAACACCGATAGTACTGAAATTGGAATTCCATACGTTGAAATGGAACCAAGCGACGAGGAGTTCTACAGCGGTCCTGCCTCTGTTTACCAAGAAACCAAAAGAGCTGAAGGTATGTTGACTAGGCTCGCCAAAAGGTTTGAAATGATGTGCTTCATTAGATTCTGCAGAAGTACCAACTGAATTTTTTGAATTATTATTACTGAGTCCGAATATCAGCAATGTTTCAACTTCAAACTTACAGTGATTTAGAATGTAATTTAAATACAAGATAAAGTGGACTCTCGCTCTTTTTTTCTTTTTAATACATTTGATGTTCGTTTTCTCCAATTTTGATTAATGTAAAATTTTGGACATCAAGTGAATGGTTTTTAAAGCATGAAATTTGGGATAGATTTATAGTCTTAAATCGGACATGTGGTTCCTGAATACAAGAAATTTTTTAAGCATCCTGATGGAATACGGTGGTGAGTGTTGTCGAGAAGGATCCGAGGATAAATCTTTCCAATCTTCAAGCTGAGCTCTGCGGCGTAAGCTTAATAATTCTTCGATGAGTTCTAGGTCTAAGCCAAAAAGTTCAGCTTGAAGATTGGAAAGATTTATCCTCTGATCCTTCTCGACAACACTCACCACCGTATTCCATCAGATTAAGAGTCATTTTTAGCGCTTAGAACCGCTGATCACGTGCGTTTCCTTTACCGCTAAAACACATCCTGTTGGAATAATATGTAGTGCGAATTGGAAATGCAGAACTTCTAACTGTTGATTCTGCATAGGATTTCACGTGAGCAAAATCCTTCTGAAGAATTTTCTAGTCACGTTACTCAAGTGACTGATCGGGAAGTTTGTTTAGAAAGTGGCTTGGCGACAAGTATTGAGTGGACGTATAAATACGGCCGTGAAAACTTTTCCGTCTAAAAGTCGATCCAATTAGTTCTAGTTTTGTATAGCAAAATCATACTTTCTATTAACTAATCTTCCCTCCAACTAAGCTGTGTAAATTCACGTGCCGAGACCTACTGCAGATTAACGCTCAGTGAATTGCACATCGAACACTAACTCTCACTAGATACAGTCGTTCCAACGAAAAATCTCCACCCCTCTTAATTGGATATTTCGCGTGCGACATTCTAAATTTCCATTTTAGAATGCGAGATTACCATTCGAGAAATTGAGAATTACCGCTCCCTAAAAAGTCTTACCTACCCCTTGAAAGAATTATTGCCGTCTAAAAACAATTACCATAGTAAATTTATCAAAACCATGTATTCCCTAAAATTCCAATTTTTAAAAATAGTCACCATAACTACTCATCAAATTAACATCACTTATCATGAGCACTAATGCATTCGTGTATGACAGAGGTGATGGTATATTAGTAGACGAAGAAGGTTCACCAACTCTTGATGAGGGTGATTTGTTAGGGGTGGTTCCTCTAACAGATATTACAGAACTTGATTTATATGAAACAAGAAAAGTGGTTATGGAAGTGGACGAGAATCCTATCCAAATTCAGAGATCCATTGACAGGCAAACACAGGATGACAATCCCCAATATACGGCATCTAAACGACCATACCGAACTTACAAACCCAATGAAAAAGAGCGTTTCTTTGCAATAAGAAAATCACATTTTGGTTGCTCAACAGCAGAATGCGCTCGTATGTGTAACATTCACCCTAAGACAGCTCAGAAGTGGGTTCGGGAACTGCAAGAAGTTGAGCCTGGTGTTATTGTTCTTCCTGGTAAGGAGAAACGAGAAACTATTTTACTAGATGAGAATAAGAAATTTATTATGGATATGGTCAACAATAACGTTACTGCTACACTTAACGAGATGTTAGATGGTTTAACAAAGGAGTTTGAGGGTTTAACTGTTTCTACATCAACCCTTCACAATTTTATTACAAATGAATGTGCTCTCTCATTCAAACAGATATGAAAAGATTCCATACATCGAAATTCGTCCCGAAGTATTGAAGCCCGACATAAATTTGTTGTCAATATACAAAAATCCGAGGTTGACTACTTGTCAAATTGTATTTCTATTGACGAAGCTGGCTTCAACCTTAGTATGACAAAGAATAGAGGCTGGTCTACTAAAGGCAAAATACCAGTTCTAAAAGTACCTGTAGTAAAGTCGGAAAATTACTCAGTTTTAGGGGCAATATGCTCTCGTGGTATACTTAAACTTAGTATGAGAGATCCAAAAATTGAATACCAACTGAAGAAAAGAAAATCAAATCATGATGACTCATTTCCTAGCTCAAAAGGGACTATTACAGGTCATTTCAAAGGGTTTATATTGAGCATTCTTAATATCCTTGATAAGCATTCCGAGCTAGGGAGTAATTACTTTGTGATGGACAACGCTAGCATTCATAAAAATGCTAGCATTGAAAGGATTATAACAAGCCGTGGTCATAAATTACTATACTTGCCTCCTTATTCTCTGGAACTCAACCCTATTGAACAATTCTGGTCAGTAGTTAAAAACAACTTTAAACGCGGCATCTTTCGTGGGAAAGAAACCATTAACAAAAGACTCATTGAAGCTGCCCATCAGGTTCCGGAGCAACATATTCAAAGCTTCATTTTACACTCAACACATTGTTTTGAGACCTGTCTAAACAGAAAGGAATTGTAACACCGCTTGTAAAAAAAAACTTGGTATAGCTTGCATTTTGGACTTAGATCAAGACGACTAAATTACTAGGAGAATGTATCATAAGCAGTACTGGATGGAATGCTCCTAGAGAGGCAATTCACCCAAACCATGGATATCTACATGTGCGACAGGTAATAGTTTTTAGGTCATGGTAAGTTTATATCTTGAATTGGAATTGAAATTTTTGTTTGGTAATATTAATTTTCGAGTGGTAATTTCAAAAGGTAGCACCAGTAATTCTCAATTGTTTTGTGTTCACTTCAAAATTCGAATTTGCGACATTCGAATAAGAGGGGTGGGTATTTTTCGTTGGAACGACTGTAGGTCCAAATCCATTGGTACTGTATGTAATATAATATAATGTTCAGCTGACCTAAGCAATGACATTGGGCTCGTGAGTCTCCTAGGCAGTAGATGCAGGTATCTTCGGAAATTATTGATTGCAAAATCGGTTTTGACAACGAACATCCTAGAACCATGAAATCTGTTGCAGCTGGGTCTGCATGGAGTAACCCAATCAGTCCTGCAGGTGATATGCAGGGTTTGAGCGTCGTGCACTTGATAGAGAGAAGAGTCGGAGAAGGTACTCGAAGGTTCTAGAAGACGAAATTAGTCACCGGTGGCAAATGGCAGTAAGCAGGTACGGTGGCGTTGAGTCTGGAAATGAGAGTATAAATATGTCCTAAAAGTCCGTAAGTCAAGTAAGAAAAAAAGAAATCTACAATTATCTAAAATGTCTACAGAATCTACAGAATTACCAATGGACAAACAACTCCCTTATCTGGAGAGATTAGAAACAAGGATGCAACAAAATCAGAATTCAGAGCTGTAGATGTGAAACAGGGATAGTCGCTGTCGATGAATTATGATGTGATAATTGGAATAAATGAGAAAGATGAAACGATGGCTGTCGAACCAATGTCCACGGGGATTATAAATATGGCTATGTTTCGCCGGGAATTGTACAGGTTAAGGTAAACCAACTTATAACTATAGTTTTACATTTTATATCTAGGACTGAAATAGTAAACTCGCTTTTGTACTTAAAGAAGCAGTCCCCTCCGATGCCACAACCTATTAATACTATATCATTATCAGCTACTCAGGCTAAGCTTGTAGTTTCTTCATATCTTTTGGGAAGAACACTACCTTCATCTTAACAGAATTTGTTGACATTATTGTCACGTGTCACTGACTAGCGACCGTTGACTGTAGGCAGGACTACTAACTCTAGCTTAATCGTTTGACTCTGTAGGTAATTCTGTTTACACGAGCGTTGAGCATAAGGGGGCGCTTCTGTAATTTGATCACAAAAGCAACTTCACTATATCAGTTATAAAGATGTAAACAAATGAGATAAGTATTGGATTTTCCGTTACTTTTCTCAGAAGGTTTGGCGAAGCCCTCCCATATAAATATTCCCCCGTGGATGGCAGCCCCGCATCCTTTTTCTCTAACTAAGCAACCAGAGCCATCCAAAATCATGCAATGGGCCAGCAGAGGTTTCCAGTATCTGGCGGATTCCCACTTCTTTTGGACTTTTGCAATCGGTTTTTCGGTTATATCCTGCATGTCAATAGAGAGCATTTCTTCATGTCTCTATTACTAGCTCTTTAGGTTAGCGGAACATTAACAACTCATTTTGGATTATGCTAATTGGTTTGTTCTTTAAAATACTGTATAGCATAAGATCGATGTATACGTATCTATTAATTGGACATATGTGGTACTTGGCTATCAAAAATGCTGGGATCTAAGCAAAAGCATGATTAGAATTTTCGATTATAATAGATAAAATTTCATTTTATGCAACACTTATCTTCACTAATGTATGATAACAACCGAGGATTACTTCAATGTAATAATTGGCAACCAGGATTATAAAACGGATTTACTAAAGTTTAAATATCTGATATTTGTCCTCAGCCCAGTATTCAACGTTTTTTTTTTTTTGAATTTTGAGATCTAGTTATCTTATCTGTTCCCAAGTATTGTAGTATCCTTGCTAAAAAATCGTATTATATATCGGTAAATCAAATTGAAGTTCATTTTTGCTACTCTTAACATTTCCAAAAATGCAATAATGTGTATTTTGGTTTATTATTGTTTTTTTTTTTTTTTGAATAATCATCACTACCAGAAAACTTTTGCCCTTTATGAGATTAGGGTTGTCATAAAAACCAAAGCACGTAAAGGGACTATATTGTTTAAGCAGAATCATATCCCAGATAGAAAAATATTCTTTGATTGGGAAATAGCGAACTATGGGCTTTATAAAATTACCGCATTTTATTGTTTCAACAGGCTTAGTAGAAAAACCAATATTTTCAAAATTTTGCAGTCACACATTGCAGGGTTCCTGTGCAACGGGATTCCTACCAAGTAGTACAATTCTTAACTGGATTCAAAGTGGATTAGACATAGTTACATAACTCTAAAAAATCTACAATAAACATACTGTATGTGATTTTAGGCTTATTTAAAGAATGGGGAGACTTCTGATGCATGCCGAGAAAAGTGAGGCTCACACCTAATAAAGTTTAAGATTTCTGAGGTCGGTCATCTCGACCAAAATATACTTTCTGATGGAATTATTTGAACAATATCATCCCCTATATTCTAATAATATTTCTTTTGATCGCTTATGTTGTTTGGTTGTTCAAAGCCTTTTTTACATATTTACCTACTGATACAACTGTAATCTGTAGTTGTTTTTTTTTGGTTCGGAAGTTGGCTTCAATTAGCAACCGGTCCATTTCAGGACACCAAAATTATCTTAATTGTGCCGTATATACCACGGAAAGAACCCACACTTTTATATATTTAAATACCTACATTGATTCAAGTTGTGTTTTGAAAATTAATAACAATTATGACTACTGAAAAGGAAGCTGTTCCTATTCACACCATTACAAGTATCACAAGTACAGGAAACCATTTAGATGTTGAAGATCATAAGATTAATTTAGCAGCAATTACTTCGGCTCCGATTTCTATTGGAAATGTTGGTCGTAGCTTGACAGCTAATCAAAAATTTGCAATTTTGAAAAGATTGGACTTGGATAGTTTGGTTTCATTAGAAAGCCTACCACCTACTGCCACATTTATGATTGAGAAAGTTGAGCTTTTGAGCGAAGCTGAAGCGTTCAAAATATTACAAGAAGCCGTTGTCGAATTAGATGATGACTATAATCTTTCAACAAAACATTATGAATATATAAAATCTTTGGTGAACAATGCACCTGAACACATTAATTCAAATAGTGATATGGTTAACTTGAATATGATTATCGATAAAAAGTCATCTATCAATACGAACGTCGAACATGTTGACAAAGATACTGACTCTTTTATTAATAGTGAGAAAGAGCTCGGTGACTCATTTGAAGGTATCTACGATTGGGGATTTCAGGCTAAACTTGAAGCTGCATTGATTGCATACTACTCACCATATCCTGAAGTTAGAGCTGTCACCGATCCATTTGATGATCCAACCATGCCAGTGGAAACAATTAGAGTGTACATTCTAGGATTGATCTGGACTGCTATTGGTACATTTATTAACGTGTTTTTTGCAGACAGACAACCAGGGATCGGATTGGGTGCATCTGTGGTTCAGTTATTTTTGTATCCTTGTGGTAAATTATTGGAGTGGATCTTACCAAAATGGAAATTCAAGATTTGGAGATATGAAATTGATTTGAATCCTGGACCTTGGAATCATAAGGAGCAAATGCTTGCAACACTTTTCTTTGCTGTTTCTGGTGGTGCTCCTTATGTCCAATACAATATTACGACTCAAAAAATGGCGAGGTTCTACAACAATCAATGGGTTGATTATGGCTATGAAATCCTTTTGATCTTGTCTACACAATTCATGGGGTTTGGATTTGCAGGTATTATTAGAAAATTCTGTGTTTATCCAACTAAGTCAGTTTGGCCCACACTTCTTCCAACATTAGCCTTGAACAAAGCATTAATGCAACCAGAGAAAAAGCAGAATATCAATGGGTGGACTATTTCCAGATACAATTTTTTCTTTATTGTGTTTGCTTCGTCATTCGTTTACTTTTGGATTCCCAATTATCTTTTCCAAGCACTTTCCACTTTCAACTGGCTTGCATGAATCACACCGGACAACTTCAACCTTGTTACAATAACTGGATCTACAACTGGTTTGGAGTTGTTGAACCCTTGGCCAACATTTGACGTGTCCAAGTTCATCTACCTTCTTCACATCATCAGTTATTTGGGGTGTAATTGGACCCAAGAAAGTATTCAGCGGATTGTATCCAATATTGCAATACGGTTTCTTAATTGGATTTCTTTTATCCCTACTCTGTATTGCATTCAAGACATTGGCACCCCAACGTTACACGAAAAACTTTCAGCCAACCCTTTATTTCTATGGCATTTTGAATTCCTTTGCTCCATTTAATTTGTCATATACTACAACTGGGTTGTACTTTTCAATTGCTTCCACGTGGTACTTGAAATCTCGGTACAATTCGTTTTGGTCAAAGTACAATTTTATTTTCTCAGCAGGTATGAGTTCAGGTGTTGCCCTTAGCGGAATTATCATCTTCTTTGCAGTTCAACATCATGCCAAGGATCTCTCATGGTGGGGTATTGATGTTAACAGTAAAGGATATGATTTCACGGGAGGATCCAGATTAAATGCAACTGAATTGGCCCCTGATGGATATTTTGGACCAAGAATTGGTGATTACCCATAGTTCTATTTAGTAGTTTAGTGTCTAGAAATTGTACGTTTTCTTCTTTTGAATACCTTGAATTGTATTGCGTATTCGGTTGTGTGAATAGGTCAGTTGTGTCTACTGTATTATTGTGGAAATTTTATATATGAGTATGGTCAAGATAGAATTAAAGGAAATAAATAGTGTAACTTATCGATGAAAATGGCAAGATTTTAAAGAATATATCTTTGATTTTATTACTCAATTTCTCTCAGACCGTCAACAAAAATGATGTACATTAAACAAGTTTGATGTAAAAGTGCTAATTTAATCTTACTATAGAGAATGTAGCCTAAATATGTGATTTATTGAATACTACACAAACAGCTATTAGGCAGTCAAGACCACTTGAAATAATAGTACTGCTGTGACCAAAACGTCTCTATTCTTGGGAACTTCTCTTCTCAATTTCTCTAGCAAAAGATTCAGCGTCTTCTCTCTTGCGAAATTGAATTACGGTCTTGCTTCCATTGTCGTGGAACTTCGTTACGATATTGCCCGTATCAGAAGAATCATCATCATCATAGCCAACTGCAATATTGCACAGAAAGTTGTGCATCGTATCATCGGTTGGATTGCAGAAAAAATATCCAAGAGCCATGGGAAAGTCTCGAGGAGTTAACAATTCATCGATTCCATATTATCTAGCAATAACACTGGATAAAACGATTTGAGAACTAGCAAAAATAAGTAGGAATTGAGAAAGCATTGTCAAAAATGTATGTTTTTTTTCTAAAAGAAGCGGCAGCTATTTCTTCTTATACTAAATATTTGGTTAGCAACCATAAGAGTCATGTATCGACAAAGATAACATCCCCTCTCTCCTATCTAAGATTCTAACGCGAGCAATATTATTTTCTCACACTTTAGATAATACTGAAAGCCATTTGTTCATTCGGCATTGCACTTTTCGGCTATCTTTTCTCAATCAATCAGCCCCTTTGTTCTATTCAGGGTTCAAAACAATATTAGAAGGTTGGGCGAGCGCAATATTATATTTTTGTTAATTGAAAATATGCATACATATTGCAAATATGACTATCCTTCCGGGGTGGGGTTTAAAAAAGCTAGATTGAAGAGTATGGAAATGGGTATCCACGATCGTGAATAAAAACCTTGAAAGTATTCGAAAGGAAGCTGCTAAGTATTGATTGAGCACTTTGTCCAATACAAATGTTTTATTTAAAAATCTACCAAACAAGCGGACCATATTGAAGTAGAACAAGAATAGATCAGTCACGTAAGCGACAATGTCCAACACATTTTTATCTTTGGTATAAATCCGCCTCTTTTACGTTATAAGATACAAGAGATATTTGAATTAATTGACCAACACCAAAAGTTTTTAGTTCAACTGAGCGATCGGTTGATTTCTCTATGTTTGTGCTATTCAACTTGTTGTTATAATACTAAATTATTTTTGTTTTATGTTACTTATCGTTCTGAGAGATTGTAGGAATCTATAATCGCACCAATACGCAATCAAGGAATTTATAGCAATTTTGATAAGAACTTTTATTTTTCTAAAAAGTAGTCTGTTTACAAGTATATATTTAGGATCAAGTTGAGTATAAATCCGACCATTATAATATAAGGAAAAGTTAATACTAGTCAACATCCAGAGAAAATTGAACTACAAAATGATAACTCAATCCATGAGATATTTGAAAAATCGTCCTTAATAGACAGTCAGTAGGTTAAAACCTATTTCCAATTCACGTTACAATGGTTCAAGAAAACCATACATTATTTGCTCGTAGGGTTTCACTTGTCAATCTTTCGTAAAACTATCTCTTGTTATAATTGTAGTAGACACGGAAATTATGTAATGTATTAGATAATACTTTACTTAACTTCATGAATATGAGATTATAGCCTGGTAACGTATATCTATCCTCTGTTACGAATTCTGGAGTAATGGAGGGGGACTTCCTTATTCGATGTGAATAGTAGAAGCGGGTTGTAACTAACTATAGGTAACTAGTAACGCAAATCTCGTCTAAATTATACATTTATTCTCAATCCTTGTTCGTCTAATATCTCTCCCCTGTGCTCGTTCGTTACTCGTGAGGCAGAGTTTTCCCTACAGACTCAGACTATCTGGTCTGCCTGCAGACAGCGGTCGCTAGTCAGTTCCACGGGACAATAATGTCAACATCTCTTGGTTATCTTTTGTCCTTTTATCCGGTATATACTCCGATTTTTCAAACCTGCATATACCCACTGATCTAATACCGCGCTTAGAAATTTTGAATTACCAGAAAAAGTATGAGTCAGTAATCTAAAAAAACTTTTCACTACTCTTTTCTTTCTGAATCCAGCTGTAACTTAGTCAAGTTCATCTATTCATTATGCTTAGACAAGTATCCAGAAGAGTAACGGCGTCCATCAAGACACCAGCGACTCCCGTTTCACTTGCAAGAACCGCGTTCGCCGTGGCGGGCCGCCTTGCGTTTGCCCAACACCACGGCAGAAACTACTCCACCAGATCGACAGTGGTTCAGTTATTGAACAACATTGGGTCTAAGCGTGAGGTTGAGCAGTACTTGAAGTATTTCACGTCTGTTTCGCAGCAGCAGTTTGCGGTCATCAAGGTCGGCGGAGCTATCATCACTCAGCAACTTCCTGAGTTGGCCTCGTGTCTCGCCTTTCTTTATCACGTCGGGCTTTATCCCATTGTGTTACACGGTACTGGTCCCCAGATCAACGAATTGTTGGAACACGAAGGAGTGGAACCGGAATATATCGACGGAATTCGTGTCACCAACCCCAAAACCATGGAAGTGGTTCGAAAATGTTTCCTTGAACAGAACTTGAGATTGGTCACTGCTCTTGAAAAGATGGGCGTTCATGCCAGACCCATCACCGCCGGTGTGTTTGGTGCCGAGTACTTGGACCAGGAAAAGTATCAGTTGGTCGGCAGAGTCAACTCCGTCAACAAGTCGCCCGTGGAGTCTGCGATTGAGGCGGGCTATTTGCCGATTTTGACCTCGTTGGCCGAAACACCTTCTGGTCAGTTGTTGAACGTGAATGCTGATGTTGCTGCTGGTGAATTAGCCAGAGAATTTGAACCATTGAAGATTGTGTACTTGAACGAAAAGGGTGGGATCATCAACGGAAACACTGGCGAAAAGGTTAGTGTCATCAACTTGGACGAGGAATACGAAGACTTATTACAGCAGAGCTGGGTCAAGTACGGTACCAAGTTGAAGATCAGGGAGATCCACGACTTGTTACAACACTTGCCTAGATCGTCTTCGGTGGCCATTATCGACGTTAACGATTTACAAAAAGAATTGTTTACTGATTCTGGTGCTGGTACTTTAATCAGAAGAGGCTACAAGTTGATCAACCGTAATTCTTTGAAAGAGTTTGGTAACCCTGATTTGTTGAGAAATGCTTTGTTGAGAGATCCCGAGATCAAGGCTGGCAAGTTGTCCGTTGCTTCTTATTTGAAGACGTTGGAAACTGTCAAGTTCAAGAGTTATGGTGATGAACCTTTGGAAGTTTTGGCCATTGTCATTGATGACGACACCAAGATTCCTAAATTGGACAAGTTCTTGTCGTCGAAGAACGGATGGTTGAACAACGTCACCGATAACATCTTCAACTCCATCAAAAAAGATTTTGAGTCGTTATGTTGGATTGTCAACGAAAACGATTCCAATATATCGTGGTACTTTTCCAAGTCCGACGGTTCGTTTGCCAAGAATGGCGAGATACTATTCTGGTACGGATTGAAGACCGAACAAGTTTCTGCATTGATTAAAGAATTTGATTCTTCTGCCATTGGTGCGTCATTATCGTCAGCCAAAGAGTCCGGTGTCTTTAGTTCTCCAACGCAAAAGAGAGGTTTCCATTCGTCTGCTCCCAGATTCTCCAACCCAAACCCACCTATTCGTGAAGGTAAGAGTACCAAGAAGGCCAGAGTTGCGTTGATTGGTGCTAGAGGATACACGGGCCAGAACTTGATCAGTATGATTGATAACCACAAATATTTTGAGTTATCGCATGTATCGTCGCGTGAATTGAACGGACAGAAGTTGCAGGGCTACAACAAGGCCAACATTGTGTACTCGAACTTGCAGATTGAAGATATCAAGCAATTGGAAGAGAACGGTGAGGTCGATGTCTGGGTGATGGCGTTGCCCAATGGAGTGTGCAAGCCATTCGTAGATGCCATTGATTCAGTTGCCAACTCAAAGTCCAAGATCATTGACTTGTCTGCTGATTACAGATTTGACCCGAGCGGAGATTGGGTGTATGGATTACCTGAATTGGTTGATCGGTCAACGATTGCTGGTGCCAGAAAGATCTCTAACCCTGGATGTTATGCTACTGCTGCTCAGTGTGCCATTGCTCCCTTGAAAGAGTATATTACAGGTACGCCTACTGTATTTGGGGTGTCTGGGTATTCTGGAGCTGGAACCAAGCCATCGCCCAAGAACGACGTCAAGTTTCTTGAGAACAACTTGATTCCATACTCATTGACGGACCATATTCACGAGCGTGAGATCAGTGCACAATTGGGGTTGGATGTTGCGTTTACGCCGCATGTAGCACAGTGGTTCCAAGGGATTTCACATACGATTTCGATTCCGATCAAAAAAGGATCGATTTCGTCGAGAGATATCCGGAACATTTACCAGGACCGGTACGCGGGTGAGCAGTTGATCACGGTGAGCGGTGAGGCACCATTGGTGAGAGATATTAGTGGTAAGCACGGGGTGGTGATTGGAGGTTTCGCAGTCAATTCAAAAGAAGACCGTGTGGTTATTGTTGCAACTATTGATAACTTATTGAAAGGAGCATCGACACAATGTTTGCAGAACATCAACTTGGCGATGGGATACGGTGAATACGAAGGGATTCCCGACGATTTAGTCATTAGAGGATAGTTTTTATAAGATAAAAAAAGAACGACTGCAAAATGCGAAATTTAATTTAATTTAATTCAAAAAAAAAAATTTTGATAATCATGTTGGTTTCACCGGAGAACTTTGGGCTTGTGGAGCCGGGCATTTTCCGGTGTACGAAGCTTGAATCAGAACACTTTGCGTTTCTTGAAACACTCAAGTTGAAAAGTATCATTGTTTTGGATGCCGAAAAGCCGCCACGGCTCCTCAATCTGTTTGTTGATGCTAATCATATCGAGTTATTCAATCTTGGCGGGCTCAAGATCTCGAACCATCATCATCATCATCATCAGAAGAAGAAGAATGATGGCGATGAAGATGAACGGTCATCGACCACGTCTGATAAAACAGAAGATCTTGTGGAAGAACAACGCAATACGATCGATGTGATCAACCTCAATCTCCGGAACTCAAAGAGTGACCAGTGGATGTTGATTGAAAAGAACTTGGTACGCAGTGCGTTCGAGTTATTGTTGAACAAGACAAAGCATAATGTGTTGTTGATCGATAGCACATCGACATTGGTGGGGATTTTGCGTAAGATCCAGAAATGGAACTTCAACTCCATCATCAACGAGTACCGTATATACACGGGAAACTCGTCCAAGAACAACTATTCTGCGGCCAATTTCTTAGAGTTGGTGCAGGTAGAGTTGGTTCCGTACGAAATCGACCATATGAACCAGCAGCTCAAGCGACAGCAGGAAGCAGCAGCAGAGAAACCACACGACAAGAACCAATGGCTCGATCCCGACACGGTTGTATCGCGATCTCCGCGAGGATTTGGCCGACGGTTATCACGACACAACTCTGTGGATCTGGAGCTGATATGGGATGACGAAGAAACGATTGATGATGAAGATATGGACGACGAGATGCTCTCGGCATCACCACAGATCCCTGCTAACTTACTCAAGCTCGTGGAGCAGCGCAAACAAGAAAAGAGCCGTGAGATCGATTCTGATGCCGATACGCCGCCTCTGACATCGCCAAAAGTCAGTGCATTCAACAGTCGTCACAATAGTTTCAACAACGATTTCTTCCAAGCAGCCCGTGCCAACCTCGAGCGGCGACGCAGTTCTATCGACTCCAAGTTCTTACGGCAGAGCAACAGTAAGTTCCGCAACAATTCACGCACGGGTCTTGACGAGATGACGACGAAACGAGCAGCCAAAGAACCCAAGTTTCTTGCTCCGCACGAGATCGAAGCTATCAAAGAAAAGTATGATTACAAGTACTATAAGAATCTAAATAAGTACCCGGTGGAGTATGAGAACGTGAGTGTGATCAAGATGAAGTTGCCTCCCGATGCCAAGTTGCCTGACTGGTTCATCCACGGCCGCAATTTCTGGGAGGACTCGTCTCGGAGACTAAATAGCTCAACAAAATGACTTTAGCGTCTTCCCCAGGTGGCTTTTGTAGATGACGATGGTGCTTGTTGCTGTTGATGCTGCTGTTGATGTTGCTGCTGTTGCTGCTGCTGTTGATGCTGGTACTGGTTCAAGTGGCCGGTACTGGCCGAGTTGAGCATACGTTCCCGTAACCGTGAGCCCGTCGAGTAACTGTTGCTGCGTCCAGGTGCCGAGGGTGCTGCAGGCTGGCTGTGGTATCCAGCACCAGGAACCGCCTGTTGTCGTGACCGGTTGTACATGTCCTGCAATCGACTCGACAGCCGAGGATGGTAGCCTTGCGTATCGAACTGCTGGGGATTCGACGAACTGATGGCAGACATCAGATTATACTTGGCCCGTACCGGCTGGTACTGTGAGCTGCTCTGTGTTCCCTGTCCATTGTACTGCCGGTACGGCGAGCCTTGCTGCTGCTGCTGCTGCATGTTAACCCCGAGCCACTCGGGAAACGGCTCGCCTTTCGTCGTGTAGTACTTTACAAATGCAAGATGGATCAACGTATCGTCATCAGCAGCACCGTCTTTTTCTGTGTTTGAAATCGAAAGGTTCGAGAACTTGTTACTATAGTTATCTTTGATTTTGGCAAAGAAGCCACTGGATGCTGTCATTTAAGCTGACGGTGGTGGGGTTGGGGTTGGAGAAGCTGAAAATTATGTCATTATATATGTCACGAGTCACGTGCGAAAATCACGTGAATGATACGTGATATTAAGAATAAAAGTCACATGATGAGGTCAAGGGTGAGGTGAGTCCCTATGTCTAGGGACATGTTATTTGTAGTAAGCTTTTTCTCTGTAAACTCACGTAATTTACCCAGTTATCTCTACCATCACCATTGGATCGTGCAGGTATTATGAGTTTCTTTATTGTTTCTTATTTTCCGCCTTTCATTTATTCGCAGCTCATCTTGAAAAATTAATCCAGCACCATGTTTTCCACTTTATTAAGAACCCAATGGCGACTCGTGCGTGGGTTCAGCAGTCTGTCGAGATGGCTTGATGGTGGTGGTGTGAGTCCCATTACCAACCTTGCTCTGATGAAAGCGCTGAATCTCTTCAATAAGCAGCTTGTAGCTGCTGTTGAAAAAGCCAAGTTCCAGGACTTCACTCCTGTCCAAACAGAATCGATGCTTCCTATTCTTCAAGAGGAAAAGGGTGTGGTGGTGAGAGCTAAAACAGGGACAGGTAAGACGTTGGCGTTTGTGATTCCCACTCTTCAACGTATCTTTGATGCCAGCAGTGGCAAAAAGGTATCGGTGTTGGTCATCGCTCCCACCAGAGACTTGGCGTTGCAGATCGAAACCGAGTACAAGCGCATCATTGGCCATATGCCACGGACCATGAAAGATAGAGCCAGTATCCAGCTCTTGATTGGAGGTACCAAGTCGCAGATCAACACGAGATACCCTTCGCTGATCATGGTGGGTACACCTGGCCGTCTTAAGGATATCCTTTCGCGTCCACAGTACGCTCGTCTCTTCTCTCAGCTTGACTACCGTGTGTACGATGAAGCAGACCGTCTTTTGGACGTGGGGTTCAAGGATGAGTTGGACGAAATCGATCTGATCTTGAAGGAAACCCGTCAACGGCTCCATCCCGAAGCTCCGATGTTCAAGTCGGTCTTGTTCAGTGCTACGGTTGACGAAGCAGTTGAAGAGTTTGCTACGGACCAAATTGGATCGAACTACAAGTACATCGACTGTGTGGACGAATCTGAAGGCGAAGCACACGAAAACATCCACCAGACACTTGTCACGACCAGAGACGTCTCGGACACGTTCCAGGCCTCGTTGTCATACTTGGTCAACCATATCAACGACAAGAAGTTCAAGACGATTGTCTTTTTGCCCACAGTCACTGGAGTTGAATGGTTTGCATCGGCGTTGTTTGCTGCTCGCAAACACTTTGCTCCCGACAGTTCTTTCTCCAAGATCCTTAAGCTCAACGGGAAAATGAGCCAGGCTGCCAGAGACCGTGCGGTGCGCTTCTTTCGTCGTGCAGACCACGGTATCTTGGTCTGTACCGATGTTGCTGCCCGTGGTTTGGATTTCAGCGATGTTTCGCATGTTGTCCAGCTTTCTCCATCGCCTGCGGTGGCTGACTATATCCATAAGGTGGGAAGAACAGCCAGAGCCGGAGCCAAGGGTCAGGCATTGTTGTTTCTTACTAAAAACGAACTTAAATACAAGAACGTGTTGCAGAAACAAAGAGGAATCAAGTTTGCCGAAGAGATTGCGTCTCTGGACTTGGAACAGCACGAAGATATGTTTGCCCAGCTTAGATTGGACGAGGAAGAGATCGAAAACTTCTTGAACACCTACCTCAGTTTCCAGAAACAAGTAGCTTCGATTTTCAGATTGAACTTTGACCGTTCTGCCATCGAAACAATCGACTTGTACCGTAAGTTGATCAATGATCCTCAAGCCAAGTTCCATGTTTCAAGAAACTATGCCGAAAAGATCTTAAATCTCGACTACGCCGTGGCTGACCAGATCTTCACCACGCCTGGTGGGTTCACAAGGAAACCTTCCAACAACCGGGCGTCCAAGAGAGGTACGTTTGGTAGAAGAAGCGGTCCTATTGATAGAAACGTTAGAGGAAGCTACAAAAAACGTTTTGATCGGTCAAGATCAGAAGGAGGATACTCCCACCGGTCAACAGGCAACAATTACAAGCGTCATAATAACGATTGGTAATATATTATGTAAATAGTTTGATTCCGCGTATATACTAAAAGACTTTACGATTTCTTTTCTTACCCATGCCCTGGTGGTTGCGTCGGTACCGACTCGATAATGCTGTTGGATACGGTTTCTTTGGCTGCTGCACATCTTCGAGGTGGCCCACGTATGCATCACGGGTCAAAATCACATACACCAACAAACATATGATAATGATAGTGTTGAAAATCGATACTTTCTTTTGGAAATCGAGATTCAGCGAGATACTGGCGATCTGTTTGCGGGATTCCGTCAACATCGAACGCTGGCGCACCTCCTGGCCATGGAAAAGACGGGCGTAGTCATCGTGCATCTTGGTATAAGAATCTTTAAAGCTAAGAAGCTGGTGGATAAAGGTAGAATTGAAAGACTCTATTAGGGTATCAAAATTGAGCGATTGTCTTCGTTCCAAGTTGGTAAATGCAGTGGAGAGGAGCTTGCTTTGCTCCTCAATGTATAGTAATGATAAAGTGGCGTTTGATTCCAATAAACTCAAACGTTTCATGATATTTTTGTAAATCGATTCCTGAGTCGTTTTGGTTTCTATAGCAGGTGGTGATACTTCGGGTTCCACGAGCGTGGCATCACAGTAATCTAGATCCTTCAAGAACTCGTTGAGACCCAAGTGTGGAAGCACCACACGACACTCGGTGATGTTGGTTACCAACAGGTTTATATTGACCGGTGATTCGAGCGGAGTCTCCGACGGTGTTTCCACCACGTTTTCTTTAAACTCCTCCATCATTGTCTTGCCATGTACACGAACCACCGAAATCGGACAATAGAACTCGTTGCCGTAGTGGCTCAAGATCTCGAGTTTCAAGTACCGGGCCCAAATCAACGGGTTTTCCACCCGAAAAGTCTGCGTATCTCGAATGTTTTCCGCCTGAAAGTCACCCAATACCTGCCACTTGGTGGAGGGAAACCGGTCGCTCACCGAGATCTTGACATCCTTGAACATGGACGAAAAGAACTCAAAGTTTCCCACGACAACCGAATCCACCAAAATATCCTGACACAACTCGATAATCACAAACTTGTTCGGATCCGAACACTGGTTAAGAAGATACGAGTCCTTGTTCTCCACAAGAATCGCCGACGCTCCCTTAGCATGCTCATTGGACTCAATCACAGTGGCAGCACACCCCACAGATGCATAGTTGAACTTATCTTTATACACCTTTCCAGCAGATATCGTTGTGTTGGTAATGATTGAGGTATTGTCAGAAATCAGATCAGTGATGTTTCCCGCCGTAATGGCCGGCTCGGGCTCCTCGTGGCTCTTGGTATCGTTCTCCTTATGTTTCTTCCATTCTTCAAACGACATGAAATGACATTCAGACGTGTTTGTCACGTTAGAAATCTCTTTGGCAAGCTGAATTTCAGCCAATTCTGTGCTTTCGCTCATCTCCATCGATTCTGTAAGCTCAAAAGCAGCTGTCTGTGCTGTGGTCGATAGTGACAGCGTAGATGTGGTGGCTGGGTTGGCAACATTGGGACTAAAATAGTTGCTAGAACGGCACTTTGCACAGAGAAATTCGTCAGCAGATAACAGTGTAATGTTAAGTGCTGTCTGAGCATCCAGCAAAGGGCCTGCTATACTGGAAACTGTCGCTGATAGTAGTGCTAGCACTAAGAAATAGACCATTAGTTCATTAAAATTTTTTTGCTGATAAGATTTTGCGACATTATTGGGGGAGAAAGTGCCAGCAAAAAAAATGTGGCTTCTTTGATCGTTTCGTATTTTTATTTTTTGTTTCATAAACAAACTCTAAGACACGTTAATGTTGCAATATAAAACGACATACGACATTTTTGCAACTTGTTTGGATTTTTCTTTTTATATATAAAATGCTATTAATTATTATTAGTGTACTTTCATGTTATATCTTCTGTGAACCGAGATCGTGAGTTGTTTGATACACTATCGCTGCGGAAAATAGGATGGTCCAGGATCGGGTACTCAAGGTTGAGCTGTTGCTGCAGTCCGCCGGCTCCTGGAAGCGTATCGTGCTCGTAGTCGGACGGATTGAACTCAGACTCGCTCAGTTCTTCCTTTTCCTGGTTCTCTTGGTTCTCTTGGTTCTCGTTAAAATTGAACTGGTCCATCATTGCAAGTGGATGACCAAAAGAGTTCATTCTTGTGTGTCCCACTGACGAATGTGCCGTGTTTGAGTTGGAGTCCTTAAGTATGCTGTTCAGGCCCGAGGTGTTGGTGGCAGTTGATTTGAACACCGAGTCGAGGTTGTTATTGTTAGTCACACCACGATAAAAGAAATCGTCGTCGCCAGCACCGGCAACTGCCAGATTGCCGTAGCCAGGAGGAGATGCTACGCTGCCGTATGAGTCGTACTGGACGTTTCTTTCAAGATCGTTCGACGAAAGACCACCGTATTCGGGCTGCTTAGACCTGCTGGAGCCAAAAAGACGGGTCACACCGAATCCGGTCCGTTCCAGGGTTTCATTACGGTCGCTGTCCATCGAGCTATCGTTGAAATCGGGCGATTGGTTGGTCAAGTTGCGGCTTCTCTTTTTCATAAACAAAAAGAGAGCCACAAGCACTCCAATCACAATGGCACCGCCAACTCCACCCACAAGACCACCAATCAACTTTGAGTTACGTTCCCCGGTTGTTTCTTTGTTGTTGGGTGCAGGTGCAGAAGTTGCAACGGTCACAACCGTCGTGATGGTCGTATTTGGATCAGCAATCACTGACGTGTACGAGGTGGTGGACGACACCATCCTTGTAGTCCTAGAGGATGAGGAGCTCAGGGTGGTGGTGGAGGTGGTTGATGATGATGACGACAGCGATGTTTCGCTGGACAGAGACGTGGTGGACAGAGACGTGGTGGACAGAGACGTTTCGCTGGATGAAGTAGGAGTGGATGAAAATGTGCTTGAAGACGAGGGTGACGGCAGAAACGAGCTTGAGGTGGATCTTGTACTGGTGAAGCTCGATGAGCTGGAAATCAAAGACGAGCTGGAGGAAAAGGAAGAACTAGAGCTCGAACTGAAACTTGAGATTGAACTGGAGCTTGAGCTGAAACTGAAACTTGAGCTTGAGCTTGAGCTGAAGCTTGAACTTGAACTGAAACTGAAGCTTGAGGATGTGGTTGAACTTGAACTAAAGTCTGTTGTTGAAGTGGTGGAGAAATCGGAGCTGGGCGATGAAAATGCGGTGATGGAGCTCAGTAACGATGTTGGATCGGCAGATGGCAGCAACAGCAGCAGCAACAGGGTGTTATTGGAGGAAGGAGAATCGGCAAGAGCCGTTCCTCCAAAGGGAAAAGCAGGGAAGGACGAAATGGTGGGCAGTTGTGTGGATGAAGTTACTGATGTGTGAAGTGGTAACAGGGTCGGATTGGATGCAGAAAGGCTCGATGCAAAGTTTTCCAAGTTGAATGAAGAAGAAGAAGTTGTGGTCAGGGAAGAGTTATCGTCTCGCTCCGCCAGTAAGGACATTTTGCGATCGTGATGAAATTACACAAAGGGGGGATTGAAAAATGACACAAAAAAAACTTCCTAAATAAGCGAATGGGGCTAAATAAAAAAAAAAAAGAAGGTTGATAATGCGAGGAAGAACAGTGACAGTGACAGTGACAATGGTGTTGGTACTGGATGGAGATGATGGTGGTGGTAGTAGGAAAACGGAAAGGGATACGAATGTAAATATATTCTTTTCTTTTCTTGAATTCACGGCGCAACACCAGCGAGTTTGCTCTTTATATTGCTCATCCCTTCCGTAACCACATTCTATTAACTATACAACGGGAACTATAAGTGGGTGCGTCGTGCGTCGTGCGTGGTGCATCGGAGCGTTTCTGCAGGAACAAATGCCGAAAACTTGCTATTTATAGTGCGACATCGGAAACATAAACAAGAGCCGTACGCTGGAAAATCCACTAAACCTTGTTCGTTGTTGGGTAGTGGTGGGGGAAGAGGGGTGGAGAACAAGCCACCACCCACGTTATGTCCCTTGAAATTAACTCGTACCTCGATTCGTCAATCTCGCAGTCATTGACTTTTGGGGCCCTCATGACATCACAGTTTCATGTGCAGAATAAAAATAAATAAATAAATATAAAAAAAAGGAACACAAAAATAAACCTGTTGCTTCGCTTAAATATCACTTGCTCTGCCTCAAGTTAACTTATTAACATATTATTAGCTATACATAATCATAAAAACAAAGGTATTATTAAAAATTAAAATTAGGCTTGGTACGTGGAACCAGTAGTAGAAGGAGTGTTTTTGGTTTTTATCCAGTCCTTCAATGCAAATATTAACATCTCCCACGCCATAAATATCGTGACAAGCCCTAACGAAACATTGAGCGTAAACATCGACGTGTAGCCGTAGTACTCAAACAACAACACCACAGGGTCCGTCAGCTCCATAAATATCATTCCCCCGCACAACAATGCAAAACTCACAACCAATTCAGTCATGGGTCTCAGGGCATCCCTGCTTGGCTTCTGAAACAACATCACGAGGTACGTCACCACTCTAAACGCACACGCAAATACAAGCATGTTGCCCCATTGCACATGGATCTCGGTAGATAAGGGCAGTGCTTGGTCATGTTTCGACATCAAGATCCCCGTACACAAGATCGTCAAGAGCGGGAACGGATTGGGACTGAACCCAGGAGTCGCTTTGCGTGGCAGTTGGTCCTCAAAACCTTCCAAGGCACGCTCGAGTCTCCATTGGCTCAACTTAATCTCGGTGATCAAACCACTAAGCCCAAATCCCAAAAAAATAAACGCAATCGAAACATGCTGCAAATCCTTTGCACTCCATGTTCCTCCAGGGTTGGCCAAATGTTCCATAAATACATTGGTCGAGCCGTAGAATAAAATCAACGATGTTTCAATCATTTCCATCGTGATCAATCCCGTTGGTTGCCATTTCTTCTCGGAAGACCTCACGTTCCAGGCCCAGCCCTTTTGCGAGTATGCTCCACAGTACCTGGCCAACGACAAAATACCGTAGCAGAAAAATACACCACCCTTGATAAAATGTGCCAACAAGTTGAACACCTTCGAGCCTTGACCCAAAACTAAAAAGGTGGCAACTCCCGTAGGTACATATACGGCATAAAACACAAAGAACGACCAGTTCAACACTTGCTGCACTCTAGTGAGCAGTTGCTTGATGTGGTACATGGCTGTTCTGGTTTCAATCATGGACTCAGACGAGGTTTTGGGTTCGGGCAGCAATCCAGGAAATTTGGGAAGAGGCGTGGTGGTTGGCGAACCATAGTCATACAAGGTGGCCAGTGGCGATTCCATATCGTCAAAATAGTCTGAGTGGGACATCAAGTAGCCCTGGCCGGCTTGTTCACGGTGGTAAAAGCGGATGAGCAACCCGATGGTCAAGTGGACAATTGACAAGGCAAAAAGGATCCATGACATTTTGTTGTATGCGTTTCCTGGGTATAATACTGGAGTGTGGGTGACAAACACCGAGTAGTTGAACAAACTCAAGGCATTGACAATGGTGTGACCCACAAGCGTCACCACGTACAAGTTGGACAAGTGAAGGTTGCTAAAGATAAGCAACATTGGATAAAAGACAAATATAGCAATGCCCAAGAAACTGAGGTGGAAGTAGAGAGACAGTCTGTACTCGGTTTCGACATTGAAGTAGTTGGTGGTGTTGAATGCTTCCCAAAACGCCTTTTCCTCCGGCAAGAGGTTTGTCTGTAGGATGGGAACTCCGTGCATGTGGTGGGAAACATGAGCTACCGGTACTAACAGTTCTGATGGCAATGAATTTGTTGCGGAAGGATTTTGTTGTTGTTGATGGTGGTCCATTTCCATTTCCATATCATGGGCAGCAACAATGGCAGCCACGGCTGCCATCCCTAATATCACTGATTTTTGCATTGCAGGAACAAACGTTCGTTGATAAAAGTTAATTGACGAGAAAAATGTAGGCCTTATATAGAATGTGGGTTTTTTTAAACGCTGAGACACGGCTTTCGGCTACTATTACTAATGTAGTAATTTCTATTAACATCCCAGGGTTGTAAATGCAGCCGGGTGTGAAATGGGTCATGTGATCGGAACCATCGGGATTTTGTTGTCTTATTATTATTATTCTTTGTGCTTAGTTATTTAGCTAAGCCAGCCGTGGCAAAGCATTCCAAGGTAGAGCGATACATTGGGGTGGAGAAACAGGAACGTTCGGTCCGGTCATATTGCTCGTGTTCCTATTCGTTCATATCTTAGCTCCGGGATAAAATTATGCGTGGCTGAAGTTATGGGTCATAACTCGGCCGCTTTTTTATCCCTAAAATCCTCATTGAGTATTGTAATTGGAACATCATGTACCAGAAAAAAAAGACTGAACTAAGTTTTACGCGGGGCACACAACACTTACCTATTCGGATCCTGGTTTATCTCCGAGTACTCAACATTCACTTACTTGATCGGGATCTTTTACCAGCTCAAACCAAAAATAATAGAAACACCGTCAAAGATCTCGTTTTCTCTACAAACTCCCAGTCCCCGTCCCCGTCCTCCCCCTGTTCGTTCCTTCTTCTTTTTTCATATCTTTTATGTATTTAATTTTGTTCTTCAAGTAAATAATCTTTTTTTGCTCATGAGCTATTTTTCTCTTACTGTTTCTGGCGGTGAAGTTTCTCATCTACTGTATCATCATTCGCAACACTTGTCCCACCTAAAAGCACTCTTCAAACTCCGCGCACGAACCGTTTTTATTACCATTCAATTTTTTTCTCTTTTCTTTTATTCTTTTTTTTTTATTTCCTTCGGCCAATGTGGCGCACGGACTCGGGAACGAGCTTTTAAAGCCGATGGAAACAAGATGCACTTCCTCCTTCAAAAGTCCCCAATTCTAGCCTTCTCTATAATGCATTCTTCTTGGTAAGATAATCAAACCGCGAGTACGTGTATCCGATAAACGGAAGGTCTTCCTTGACGTTCTTCTTACCATTGGCCCCTTCAGCTTCACGCTGCTCCATCGCCTTGGCCAACGCAGGCGATTCCGGCACATTCTCTAACTCATCGGTGGGGAAAAACCTAGTGTCGGTTATTGATCTTAACTTGGGAATAAAAGGAGCATCCACACGGCGAATAGTTTCCCAATCAACACCCTTGAAGAACGGATGCTTCTTGATTTCCTCGGCTCCTCCATATCTCCCCAATCTATTTTCGCTACTCGTCAACAATCTCCTGATCAAATCTTCACTCTCAGGTGATAAGTGAATATCTTCTGGAATCTGCAACGTTTCCGGCCAATTCAAAATCTTACGATACGTTTCATGTGGAGTTTCAGAACAAAATGGCGGCCATCCAATTAAACATTCAAACATAATTGCTCCAAGCGACCACCAATCACATTCTTGTCCATACCCTTGATGAATAAAGATTTCAGGCGCAATATAATCTGGTGTCCCAACAGTCGAATATGCCATCAAACGTCTCGATTTACGCCACGTTTGCATCTGTTGTCGGTTAGACATCGTCAAATGAATCGCATCCACCATCATTGAGTTCCGACTACTAGTTAACTGATTTGGCTGCAAATGCGTGGCAGGTGATCCTTCCTTCTCCAACAACTTCTTGTAGTAATTCAGATCGTGGGTCTTGTGAAACCCAGTCGACAACCCAAAGTCTGACAACTTGATGTGGCCCCGAATATCAATCAAAATATTGTCGGGCTTGATGTCACGATGAATAAATCCAAGCTTGTGGATCGCCTCAATTGCCAAGACACATTCAGCCATGTAGAAACGGGTAATATCTTCAGTAAAGATCTGCCATCTAATCAACATCGTCATTAAATCTCCTCCAGGCAAAAACTCCATGATCAAATACAAGTACTGAGAGTCCTGGAAGGAATAATACAATGAAACAACCCACGGAGAATCACTACCGGCCAAAACATCTCTTTCTGCTTTGACGTGAGCCAACTGGTCTTTCTTATACATTTCAGACTTCAATAATGTCTTCATAGCATAGATCTTACCAGTATCTCTCTTTTGAACCAATCTAACTTCTCCAAATGCACCTTTCCCAATGACTTTGACCGTTGTGAAATCTTCAAGCGAAAGTTTAGTTCTTCTCAACCGTAAGAACTGTGACTCTTTCTTACCCAAGCTCTGCAATTGTCTATTTTTACGTTCTTCACTTGCTCCAGATTCCTCTGTCATTAACTTGTGTTCCAGATCCAATCTTCTCTGGTTCCTTTCAATGGCATGGCTCACAGACATCTGGTAGTAGTTTTCTAGTTTGAGTTTGATCGATGCAGCTTTGTCTTGGGTGTTTTTGCTCAATAAATTTGGTTGCCTATTGAAGTAGACATAATTTGATGCTTTTATTGGAGAACTTTCCTGTAATTGAACCTGTGGTGTATGAAGTTTTGGTTGTGCTTGTATTTGTGCCTGTGCTTGTGCTTGTATTTGTGCTTGTGCTTGTATTTGTGCCTGTGCCTGTGCTTGTGCTTGTGCTTGTGCTTGTGCTTGTGCTTGTGCTTGTGCTTGTGCTTGTGCTTGTGCTTGTGCTTGTGCTTGTGCTTGTGCTTGTGCTTGTGCTTGTGCTTGTGCTTGTGCTTGTGTCTGCGCCTGCGCATCGGCCTGTGCATGGACGTGCGTCTGATCTAATCCGATGAATTCCTGAAAATGCTTCACATTTGGGCTCCCGCCATTGACTAAAATAGGGGAATTGCTGTGGTTGGATAACAAGGAGTTTGTTAACGAGTTGGAGTTACTGATCTCGGATAAATTTGTGTTGCTGTTGTTGTTGAGCTGCGTAAAATTCGTAGGAGGTTTAAAGTTTAATGAATCGATCGAAGTGAACTTATTGTTATTGTTGCCATTGTGGAAACTGGCGGTGTATTCGTCGATTCCACGATCTTCACTAAACTGATTTGAGCTGGAGAACTTGGGTGAACCGGCCATAAACATGTGTGTCTGTGGCTGCTGTTGTACATCCGGTTGTTTTCTGATGGGTGACAGGCTGTAGTTGAGGGTTGCCGGCGGCTCGTCCATCATTTGTGTGGTATCGTCGTCCATATAACTGTTTTCCGAGTCGTTATTGTTGTAGTGCTGCTGCTGTGAGTTCTGCTGTTGGAACTGCTGCATCTGTATCATGTAGAGCTGTTGCTTCTGTTCCTCTGTTAGATAATCGTAGTTCATGATGAACCTTTTGTTTCGAGACAACAGTGGTAAAGTTAGTTGTCTTGTTTTTTTTCCCGTTTGTCGTGAATGTCGAGTAACATGCGTGAAATCCCAACATGGAAGGAACAATTCGACAAACAAAAATGCGACAAACGAGAACAAAATTCGACATTTCCACCTACGACTTTTCAAGCTGGAACTTGAATGACAACAAATACCAATTCGTCAGATTGCAGTTGTATTATTTCTGAACTATACAAGTATATCCACAGAACAGAGTAAAGATGAGTCGCATTACATCTAGAATTGCAAAGCTTGACCCTTTTGCTTCTTGTCACCACCCAATTCGAAGTGCTTACATCTCTTCAAAGACAATTGAGCCTTGGTCTTGCAGACAACACATTCCAATCTCAAGACAACCTTCTTGGTAGTCTTAGCCTTCTTTTGGAAAACTGGCTTGGTTTGACCACCGAAACCGGATTGCTTACGGTCATATCTTCTCTTACCTTGGGCAAACAAAGAAGCCTTACCAGCCTTATATTGGGTAACCTTGTGTTGGGTGTGTTTACGACATTCCTTACCCTTGCAGTAGGTCTTTCTAGTCTTTGGAACGTTAACTAGAATGTTAGTATTTCATTTCATTTTCTGAGGAATGGTCACCATCTCCACGCTTCGTTCATCGTCATTTATTCTTCTCTTCTCTTCTCGAAACAGTCGTTCATTCTCAGTCAGTTCCCTCTCAGTACATGGACTTGAATGACTTGGTTCAGCGTTTTGATCATAAATTCTTCACATACCCATTATGTATAATATTCAAACTAAAGGTAGTAGTGAAAAAAAATTGATTTTTCAACTTGTATCTGTGTCTGTTACCAACGAAAAATTTTCGTCGATAGGGATCCTGATTATGTCATCAAGTCAATTTTAGTTGTGTGCAGGCAGTTAAATATGGGTGTGTATATTAACACTAGGGCTCAAACCCTAATTCACATCACCAGCACAAAAATCTAAATCTTTTCACGTGATTGAATAATTGCTGCTGCTGTTATAGTTGCAAAATCGCTACACTTAATCTCTTTTTACTATTATTGTACATTAACTAAACATTATCCCAAGATAAAGAAGCAGAACATGGTTATGCCAAGGTGACTGTGGTATAAATGGTTGATGTCGATGTCACTGTTTCGATATCGTTGGAGTCGTAGTAGTCGTAGTTGACTATGCAAACACCCGAAGATGTCGAGGTAGAAACATCGGTAATCAACCAGCCGTCAGTAGATGTGGGAATAACATCAATATTTGTGATAGTTGGTCCATCAGTTGAAGACGTAGTTGTGGAGGTGGGAGCCTGAGTAGTGGCTGGAGCAGAAGTAGAAGAAGCTTGAGTTGATTGAGTAGTTTGCTGAGCTTCAGAAGTTGGTTGAGCTTCAGTAGTAGCCTCAGTAGTTTGTGTGGTTTCTGGCAAAGCATCGGTTGAAAATGGACTTGAACCGTTTTTGCTGGTAGGTTGGGCGTCCTTGTCCACAATTGGAGTTGTAGCAACAGTAACGTAGGTACGTGGGGTACCAAACACGGTAGATGTGACAGTAGCGGTGTATCTAGTGACGGTTTCGGTGGAGGTATCGACAACGAGGTTGGTGGTGGTTGAGGTTGCGGCTGCGACGGTGTGGACGTTTGTTTGAACGTTCTGGACGGTCTTAGTCAAGTGAACAACCACTGGAGCATCGTCGTCGTTGTCGTCACGCTTCACAAGGGAAGGAGCAGCCAAGACACTGGCAATGGTGTGTAACGTGGCCAAAGAGAAAGATATTTTGGAGAATTGCATGGTAGTTAATTAAAAGAAAGACTGAAGTTTAGTAGTAAATGAATGACTGGAGGTAGGAAAATGAAAGACTGTAGTTAGAGGAGCGTCACTAGTAACACGTATCTGGGTATCTGAATTATGGCTTTTTGTTTTAATGAAGAAGAATGAAAGAACAGAGGGGGGAAAGGGTTGATTTATAGAGGTGGCTGTACGTTCAAATGAATCCCAATTGGGTAGGCATTGTGCCTAAACGGGCAAGTGACCAAGCACTGGTTGGTGACCTTAAAATGGTGATGCTGCTGGCTGCGAAATCCCAAAACGGAAAGTCAAACATCCGTGCCGCATCACACTATAATGAAAAACTTTGTGCTGGCAAAGAAATAGATGCCCCTCCGTGAAGTGACAACCTTTGCGAAGGGATGTCAGTTGAATTACGCGTCATGGTTGAATAATGGGACGATGTAAAGTGACGTAACTTGTAGACGAAGAATAGAAGAAAGAAGCAATAAGCAATAAGCAATAAAGCAATGAAGCAATGAAAGACGTGAAAGAATAGTAGTAATAGTGTAGTAGTAGTATTAGTAGTAATAGAGTAGTAATAGAGTAGTAGTAGAGTAGTAGTAGTAGTAATAATAGTAATAGTAATAGTAGTAATAGTGTAATGGTCTATATGCATTCCGGTCAAAAGAAAATTCCGGCAAAAGAAAATTCCGGCAAAAGAAAATTCCGGCAAAAACCGGTCGAGAACCGGTCATGAGTTACTATACGCCTGGGAATCCGTTACCATACGGAACGTATAATCCGATCCGAAGTATTCCTCTGCTTTCTGAGCGCACAGACGTTTCTACCAAACAGACACAACAAGATGTAACGGCAATGGATACGCCGTTGGATGCTACGCCGCTTGAGCTCGAACCCTCCAAGCCCAAGAAAGAACGTAAGAATCGGCCCGGGCAAAAGTTTGGAGCCAAAAAGAAGTCGTGGGTGTGGCTGTGGTTTGTTCAAGACACGTCTGATCCGAACATCGCCGCTTGTGACTACTGTGGCAAGATCATTGCGCGTCTTTCGTCCGATAAAGGTCTGCCCAAGAAGTTGAGCGAACATCTCAAGACACATAAACTCGCGAAAGATACCATCAATTACTCGCGAGCAGCACCAGTGGATGGATACGGTGTGACGTACACGACAGGAGGCGAACCGATCACGTATCCGGCGAATTTTGCGGCGCTGCTGGCCCTTGAAGATGAAAAGAAGAAAAAGTATAAGGATCAACAGCAGCAGCAGCAGCAACAGCAGCAACAGCAACAACAGTTTTTGGGCCGTCGGTTCCTTCTGGCAGAGTTTGATAACTCGCCTTACTCATCAATAAAATTCCATAAACACTTGATGAAGTTTCTTACCGAGAATAAGCTTCCTATCGGTGTGATCAAGAGCCATTCGTTCCAGCAGCTCATCTACGATTTCCGGTCGGACTCCGTGGCCGATTTACTCGAGCTTACCAACTTGTACAGCTCGCTCTTGGAGGTCAGTCGCTACAGTGAGCACGACAGCACCGATGCAGAACACCAGGCCGTACATGCGTTGGCGAATGTCGTGGAAAAACGCCTGACTTCTGAATAATTTCTGTATTTAGCTCAATGTAAGTTCCTCCAAGCCCACCAAGCCATCGATACTGCGCATATTCGGCGTATCGCCCATTCCCAAGATCACACTGGCAGGTGTGCTTGAGAGAACAGGCGTCGAGTCCTGGTACGTTGGCGGACTGAGGGTCCGTACATCGTTGTATGTTGGTGGCACCTCGTCGTCCCATGCAATGCCGAGTCCCGAACGTTCGGTCACAATAATCTTGAACTGCATCCGTAGCACACGAGCAGCACCCGTCGGTACGCCCATTTGGGGAGTGACCAGTGAGTTTGAGGCTATGGGAGTCAATGATGGTGAATCGGGTGAAACTTTCCGTTTCTCCATCGTATGGATCAACTCTTCTGCCACCACCACCTCTACAATGAGCGTATGGTTCACAAACACCCCTAGAGTTTTATCTTCAATGTCACACGCAACATTGGCTCCACTTCTTACCTCTTCTTCAACGCGATCGTCGCTGCTCCGTCGACTGACATACTTTGTGTATCCAGTACTGAAGTTAGAAGCGTTGATTTCGGCCACCATCTCGATCCTTCCTCGGCCTGTAAAGTCCGATTTCCAGCCCGACTTGATCTCGCCATGGTTCACAGTACGGATTTCTTCGAGATAAAGATGTTCTTCGGTCGCAACGGGCCCAGCTACGGGCTCAGCCACCGTCAGGAAAGTTGTCTGTGGTTCTATCAACTCGTCAAACGTATCACGAACATTAGTGGTTTCTGTATTGTCTTCAGTTGTTTCTTCGGCAGCAGGTTCTGCTACTGGGTTTGCCATGAGCATCATGTTGGTTTGAACGGTGCTGTGATGAAGATTCGAGTTCTTACGTGTACCTCCCAGAGCCAACTCCTTGTGAAGATCGATCTTACGCTGCGATTCCTCCAACAGCTTCAACTTGGTTCCGTGCTTGTCGCAGACATGGGCCCGAATCCTGGTAGTTTCTTCAATTCTCCACGCCAACTTGCGCATCCGCCAACGACGATCGTTCTGGCTGCTGACCACGTTATCGAGCTTGAGCTCAACAGGGAATGTTGATTTCGGATACACGACGTTTGGAAGCACGGCCAGCGCCGTGACTTCGGTGGGAGGGAACACACGAAGCGAGTTGCGGTCAGGTCCACGCAAGATCAGTCGTGTGATACGGAGCGGAAGCGTCACGGTGGTATCGCGGTCGTGGGCCACGCCATGGGCAATAAGCTCGTACTTGATATGAGTGTGCAGCAGGGTGTGTCCAAGCTTGCACAGCGCTGGAAGCGAGCCAGGAAGAAGATGCAGAAACGGATACGCATGTGACCCAATCAGAAACAGGGCTGGCGACGTAAGAACGTCCCATCGTGCAAGCGTGGTGCGCTTCGTGCCACAGTCCTTGCATCCTGCTATCGAGTTGCTGGGCACGGTGAATGTTTTTGAGTATCTGATGGTTTGTACCAACGAAAGTGTCACGCAAGAAAGCTCGAGTTCCTGGAACGGCGGCGGGTCCTGCGACGCCATGGACGCCACAGACGATACAGGCACCAAGTCAGGCGTACCGTGATGTCCATGGTGCTGTATCCTGCGCTTGTCACGAGGTTTGATGGCCAAGGTAAGTATCCCCAGAATAATCAGGCCCGTCAGCTCGTTGGCCTGGCCATAAAGCACCACCGGCGGCGATTCGAGCGCTATAGTAAGTGAATACGTAAGTCCTGCACCGCCATTGGACGATACGACGGTCAGATTCGAGCCGATGGGTGTAAGCAGTCCTGAACCTGGCTGCTTCTCCATCGCTTTCTCCTTATCGTGCCCATGAAGAACGCGCGATAAAAGTGCCATTTTTACACGGATCTTTTTGCTGGTTTCAAAATTTGTCTTCTTTTCTCACGTAATGTAAAGGAAACTCCACAACTTCGGTGCTTCGTGGTATGTTATCTGTTAAAGATTAGTGGTTTCAAGGGCCATCGGGGACTTTTAGGCGAGAAGATTTAACGATCGCGCGCGCAGCAGCAGTGCTGCGTGAACCGGAAGCGGAAGCGCACCACAACGGTGTATAGTCACGTGATTTCGGCATACGCCGAGTTTCGGTGATACCCGGAGCGGTCCTGGTTCATAAATCCGTCATTATGCACGACCTTGCACCTCTTTCAAACTCGTCAAACTCATCTTCTTAAAGTATCATGAATCTCATTATAGATAACGGGTCGTATAATATAAAAGCAGGATTTGCTTCTGAATCTGTTCCTCTTAAGGTCCTGAATGCTATAGTCAAAACAAAAGATGGCCAGATCCATATTGGCAACGAGTATACCAAGCAAACCAACAATTATTCAGGCATCATATTCAAGCGGCCGTTTGAGCAAGGACATCTAACATCGTGGGAGACCGAGAAACCCGTGTGGGACTATACATTGGACCAATTGAGTACGGAGGTTGATCCTGCGTCGGTTCGTCTTACATTAACGGAAACTCCGTTCCAGTTACCGCAGCTCTCTACACATACAGACCAGATTGTGTTTGAAGAATATGGATTTGGAGACTACTATCGCTGTATCCCCGGATCGCTTGTGCCGTGGGTGCCGTTTGTCGATACCAAGACCAACAACGACTTTATGTTGGTCATCGACTCGGGGTTCAACTGTACATGGATCGTGCCTGTCATCTTCCAGAGCGTGCATTGGCAGGGTGTGCGAAAGCTTCCGGTGGGAGGACGCCTTCTCAACGGATTGCTCAAGGAACTAGTTTCGTTCCGCCACTACGACGTCGCCGATGAGCCGGTGCTCATCAACAATATCAAGGAACAGACCTGTTTCGTTGCTCGTGACTTCCAGCAGGCCCTCAACCACCGACAAACGCATCAATGCGAGTTCGTGTTACCTGACTTCAAGACCACCACCACAGGCTTCTTAAAGACTGCCAGCACGCCCATTGCACCCGATACTCAGACCCTCAAGCTTGCAGACGAACGGTTTGCGGTGCCTGAAGCATACTACCATCCCGAAATCATCTTTGATAACAATTCGGCCACCGCATCCAACTCGTTGGTGCAGAACACGGCGATCAAGAACTTGACGGACTTGGTGGTGGACTCGATCATGGACTGTCCCGAATCTGCCCGGCCGTTGTTGCTGGCCAACCTCACGGTATCAGGTGGACTGGCGTATTTACCCAACTTCAAGGAACGGTTGTTGCTGGAACTCACCAAGGAACTTCCCTTGGACTGGTTTGTACGGTTCCGAGACACAGCTCCTGACTTGAATCTCGACGAATTGGCATGGCATGGAGCGTGTCGCCTTGCTGGAGAAGACGTGATGAACGATATAGTTGTTTCTAAACAGGAGTACTTTGAGCATGGGTCGAATTGGTGTCAGAAACAGTTTGGGTTCAAGAACCGAGCGTTGTAATAATTCTTATATCTGGATCAAATGATTGAATGTCAAGTATCTGCTCAACACCAACCAGCCGTACCTAAACCAGACCATCTGGCTGAAATGGCCGTACGACATGGCAGCGTAACTGACACTGAGCATATTAAGATCGGAGTAGAATTTCATAGATGAAGTATTAATGTTCTGGTTAAAGAAACTGATGTTGATGTTGATCTTGAGGAAGTTACGGTTCATGATCTTGGATAAGTGATCAACAAAGAGCTCGACGTTGGTGAGGAGCGTGAAACTGTATTTCTCCCAGAAGTTGAGTGTTTTGAGCACAAAGAGCTTACTTTTCTTCATCGACGTAGCAAACAACTTGGTGCCGTAGTAGAGCGAGATGTGGTTTGGGTGGTGCGAGACGCCGTTTTCATCAAACGTCACAAGGACCAAATTGTGTTTCTCGGTGACGATGCGGGCGAGAGTGTGTTTGATCTCGGTAGCATCCCACGTTTCGTTCATTCCGTCCTTGAACTTGGTGAGTACCGAGACGTTTTCTGGTTCTACGCCCAAGATCCGGGCCGAATGGTACAATTCCTGGGTTCTGATGGCTCCCATTGATTCATGGACCGAGTCGCCGTTCAGAAAACACACGAGTTTGACGTGGTTGTTGTGTTTTGTCTTGGTGAGTTCAAGAAGCGATGGAGAAAAGAACATCACTTCATCGTCCGGATGGCCCACCACAAAGTAAACGGTACTGTTCTGGATCGGCATGGGTGTGGGAGAAGTAATTGAGTTGTAAGGATACGTCAGTTTATGGAAATGGTTGGTTTGGATCTGGGGCTCGGTATGTTTAAGTAAAAGTTGAGGAATCACAGTGGAAAGCACAACCCAAACCATAAACGAAACACCAATCGTCTTGAAGATATAGCCAGGAAGGCGGAACATGTTGTGTGTGTGAAAAGACAGCAAAAACACGGCTATTTATGATCACTAAAAGTAACACGAAACACGGTAACCAAATTCGTTTGTTGGATTTTCTGACCCCACCAAAAAAAGTTGCGAAATTTGGGCCTCCGCAGCACGAGGTGGTGCCAAACTTTTTAATGACCTTATTTCTTAGCTATTGACAGTTAACGGCCGAATTTAAACTTATTTCGCCCTGGCTTTTTTATGTCTATTTTATGTCTATTTTATGCCCCCTTTTGTCTTTTTGTCTTTTTGTCTTTTTGTCTTTTTGTCTGTTTGTCTTTGTATCTTTTATTTAATTTCTTTGTCTTTTTCTGTATTTCTAGAATTCTACTTTTTTCTAATAAATGTATACCCCGCGTTCCATACCAAGTCAATCACCGTGGTTTCACGGTTCCAGCCAAGTTCTGTCTCCAACTCATTCAAAAACAATTCACTGAGATTTTCAGTATCTCCCGTAGCTTCTTTGTAATTATGGTATCCACTATACGTGTGTAAGTAGTTGATGAAATCCGCCAACGAGATCTGTTCTTTCTTCAAGTCAAGCTGCGTTTCGGGATCGGCCGTCTTGGCACCTCCATCAAAATCAGGCTTGAATACATTAATCTCGATATCTTCATACAAATCTTGAGGAATATGCTCATTGACTTCTGTCAAAAAGTTCTTGATGATCCCACGGCCAGGCTGTTCCCAGTGCGGACCAATGTACCGTGGATCATCGTACACGTACTTGAAGTAGATATCCACCGCCTTCTGCAACACTTGAGCCCGTTCGCCACCGTTGCTGGGACCACTGAAATCAACAATCACCGGATCGTTATAGAAAAAGTACGCCAACGTTCCTCCTGGCTTCAACAACTGCGCCGTATTTCTGAAAAACAAATCGTAGTCCTTGAACCAATGGATACACTGAGCTGCAGTAATAAGATCAACCGTACCGTCTGCCACCTTTCGTGGCTCGTGGTTCAAGAAATCTTCTACAGCACCAACCTCAAAATCAATCCGTGACGTATCGCTGATCCCCAACTCCTGGGTCCGTTGTTCAACCAATGAAGTGGCGGTTTCCACCATCAGCGGCGATAAATCAAGACCAGTGACCCGATCCACAAACGAAAGCAACGGATACGTCGCCACGCCGGTCCCACACCCCAAATCAAGCGCACGGGCAACTGGTAACACTCCAGCATTATCCTGAGTCACATACTTGCTCAAGATCCGATAGAAACTTGGCGGATAATGCGGACGAAACGAGTTATAGTTCAATGTCTTAAAGTTCACTTTTGAAAAGGTAGCCATGATTGCTCAACAAGATTCGTACTTTTTCGTGTGTTTTTATATACTTTTCGGTACCTGATAATTTTTCATCCCCACAATTTCGGAGTTTTACCCCGGCTGAAAAAAATCGTGTCACTGACCCCGAGCTCGGGTCCGGATAAATAAATAATTACATACATACATACATAACAGGAGCTACAACCAGTCAAAAAGATTGTTTGTTCCAAGCTCTGGTGGCACAGGGACTTGATCATCAACACCTAAAAACGGTACCAACCCCAACGACCCGTCGGCCACAAACTCGTTCATGAACAACTCGCGGTTGATATTCATTTTCATCGGATCAAACTTGAACAATTCATCGAAATCTTGGTAATTTTCATCAATTTTCTCAACTTCTGTTGCTGTCAATGCTGTTGCTGTTGCTGTGGATGCTGCTGTTGCAGGACTGCTGACTCTTCCAAGTGGACTCTTGTTATATTCCTGTGACACTGTATCACGTGCAACAGGTGTTCTACTTAATGGCTGCGAAACCTTCTTCTTGATCAAGGCCTTTTCGATATCAAGACCAATAATACTCAAGATTGAAAGCTCAATGAGCTTGACAGAGTTTCGAGTCAAGCTGCTGGGAATATCGTAGCTGCTTTCCACACTCAAGTCACGGATTGTGTCCAACAAAAGCTGTTTCAGGTTCTGGTACAATGGCCCATTCTTGATATAATCAAGACTTCCCTTGGCCACCAAGAGAGCAAAACGAGCCTGTTCCCGAGCAATGTTCACGGGAATCGGCAACACGTACGCTCCAGAGTACTTGGAGATACTCCGCAATACCTCGAGGATTTGAATCGACGACTGTTTGATCATGTTGAGACTGGTGATCACCGTTGTCTGGTCATCCCTGCTCTTACTATTATTGTTGTTGAGCTGTTCTTTCATCGAGAGCCCAACATTGTGCTGGTTACCGTACTTTGACATGACTGGCAAGTATATCAAGATCTTGGCGTGGAGGTACAAAAAGATAAGCGTGATCTGTTGCTTGGTGTAGTCGTCCAAATTATCCTTGACAGAAAATCCCCCGTGGCTACTGATCTCAAACTTGAGCTCGTTGGGTAAGCTGCGTCTCCAGCTCTCCAACAACCGGTCCTGGTGCATCGATTTGCTCTGGACCTCTGCCGTATCAAACCGATTATACATCGAGTCCATGATATTTCCCAAGACCTTGCTATATGTAATGAATCCAAGAGCAAACTTGGAGACTTTCCCAACAATCGATAACTTCTGGTTATTGATGATCAAGATATTCTCGTTCTCGTCGTCCTCGTCATCGTTCTTTCCGGAGAAAGGCATGGCACATTCGATCTCAAAGTCCTTGAGAAGACGAGGAACTCCCAAGTTTAATGATGAATAGATGTCCAAGCAATAGACACACCAGAACAAAATACGTCTTTCTCCTTGCATGTAGTTCTGGAGGTTAACATCACCGTTATCGCTACTGATCCCAAGCACAGCCGCAGGACACCGGTGCAATCTAAGCTGCTGTGCCATGGTGATCACCCGGCCACGCAACTCGTAGCAGGTTGTGAAATCTCCAATAACAAGACAATACTGTAACGCAAGTGAAAGGATCTGGAGTGATTGGATCGAACAGTGTCTCGTGATAATACAGTGTGGCTTGATAAACTCGTGAATAAGTTTATCGTAATGTTTGAGGTACAGAGCGTACTTATCGACAATGATGTCTGCAGACTTCCTCGACAGCATATGGCTATGTTTGTTGCTGAGCAAGCTCAAACCCAAAACTATCACCATTATGGCACCAAACTTCTCAATCAGCTCATACGACAGTTCTTTGCTCTTCGGTAATTGACCCAGTTCCATGATACCCGTGAGCTTTTCGTAATGTTTCAAGAACGAATTCTTGTCGATGATCGGAAGAGCATTTCTCCAGTCCTGGAAATATACCGTGATCAAGTGGTCCAAGTCCATACGCGAAGTAGGAAGGTTGATGAACTGGTTGATGAACTGTACCGCTTCGTGTTCGTCCAACTTGATCTCGGTACGGTTCATGATGCTATGGAGCGAGTCTGGCCCAGCTTGTTGGACTCTTGAGGTATCGTTTGAGTTTTCCTTCAACGAAGCAAGGGCATTTGCCGTAAAGATTGCCGTTCTTGACTTGTAGCCGTGGATCTGGCATACATGGGCCAAAAGTGTTGGTATAAAGAGTGTTTCTTCGGTGCTGCGGGGCATTGATATTGCTACCAATGACGTGAGAGCCAGTTTCTTATCGTTGTCACTTTCGAGCTGCTGCTGCTGTTGCTGAAACACCTTGTTCTTTTGCATCTGAGCAATGGCTGTGGCAGCAGCAAACGCATCTGGAGCCGGTCTTTCTTGGTTCAAATACAGCAATTCGTGTACATCATCGATACTCATCAAACTGTCGCCATCTTCGTCACTGAGATTGATGGACTCGGCGATGGAGACGTTGTTTTCGGGATATACCGATCCAGCGAGCGAGACTGGGCGTTCATGGACGGTGTTGGGGTTGGAGCAGCCGCACGGACAGTTATCGTCGTGGTGCTGGTGGTTGCTTGTGGTTTCTAGCCGCGAGAGATTCGATTGTGTTACTGGCTGGAACGGTTCTGGTTCCTTCAAGTGGCTCAACTGTTCGTCTCTGATATCGAGCAACAGAGTCAACTTCTTGTTGTCAGCCTCCAATTGTCGTATTCTTTCCTCCAATGTCTCAGTATAACCCTTGGGAAACGCCCGTCTCGAGAGCTTATCGGAAACAATGCACTGCAAGCCAGCACTCGAGCACAGCGTACATGGATTTCTGCCATCACACTTGGTCTTTTTGGCCCGACACCGATCACAGGCCTGAGCGATCCGTTCGCTGGCAGTGCCTGGAGCTTTGATGGTTTTGGTGTTGGTAGTCACCGGTCTGAACTTTGGTTTCGGCAACGGCTCTGTCTTAACAAACATGGGTTAATGGTCAAAAAGAAGTTTTAAGTGAATTGAAAAGTTACTCCAGATTTCGGTTGACTCATTTTTCGGCACCGCGCACCAAATGACTCAGATGAACCGCGGAGAAAACGCATGCGATTTTTCACCGAATGAAACGAGAAGCACAAAACGACACTGAAAGACGAACACGGCGCCACGTAAAGGTGGAGATCGAGAGCGTTAGGGTGAAAGTAAAAGATGAACCAATCATAAAACACGAAGATCTAAAATTGGATCTGCTTGATCTCCCAAACTTGTTTTCAGCTGCGACAGAAACATCGCCGATGGCACCCAACAACTGGCAGCTGATCTATAACGAGGTTGTATGGATGAGACAACGGTTCATGGCTCCTGTCGATACCCAGGGCTGTGAACGGATGCCCAACACCATCGATCCGTACATAAAACAACGCAATCCACGTACGTTTCGGTTCCAGCTCTTGATCTCACTCATGCTTTCGTCTCAGACAAAGGACGAGGTCAATTTCCAGGCAATGACCAATTTACATCATGGCTTGAAACTGCGTGGCTTCACTGAAGGCTTAGCCCTCGAACCAACGCTCCTGCTCTCGGAATCAGACATCGACGCATATATCTGTAAAGTAGGATTCCATAACCGCAAGTCCCAGTACATCTCGAAAACTTGCATGCTTCTCCGAGACAAATTCGACGGAGATGTCCCACAAACCATCTCCGAGATTGTGTCTCTTCCTGGTGTCGGGCCGAAAATGGGCTACTTGCTTCTCCAAAACGGCTGGAACATCAATTCAGGCATCGGCGTCGATGTTCATCTCCATCGTCTCGCTCAAATGTGGGGCTGGGTCTCGAGAAGAGCCAAAACCCCTGAACTCACTCGTTTGGAACTCCAGGAATGGCTTCCTCAACAGTACTGGGGCGATATAAACCCACTTTTGGTGGGATTTGGCCAGGCAGTTTGTGTTCCTCGCGCTACAAACTGCGATGTATGTACTTTGTCCTCAAGGGGACTCTGCCCCGCAGCCAACAAGAAATTGAAGCTTCCTTTGACTCCTGAAAGATTAGCCAAACTCAAAAAACAACGTGCTGACTTGTCCCAGTTGATAAAAGAGTTCATGTAATAAATATATAAAATTTCTACTTATTTCGCTCTTAAATAACCACCTTCCTTGCAAAGAGAATAAAAGATCCCATCCTTATTGTTGAGCAAGTTGTCAGGCGTATCAAACTCACTGATGGCTCCCTTGTCCAACACCAACACCCGGTCACTATCCATAATCGTCTCCAAACGGTGCGCAATCGTCAAGATTGTCTTGTCCTTAAACTCGCTCCGGATCGTTTCCTGGATAATCTTATCGGTCTCAACGTCAACAGATGCAGTGGCTTCATCAAGAATCAAGATCTTGTTGCCCTCGTTCAACAACGCCCGAGCAAGACACACAAGTTGTTTCTGACCAGCAGACAAGTTCGACCCGCCTTCTTCGATTTTGGCATCCAATCCATACAAAGTCGGCAACTCGTCTGGCTTATCACTATTCTCTTTCTCGGTATCAGTAGGCTCAGTCTTCATCTTCTCAACGTGCTCCTTTAAGTGAGCCAATTCCAATGCTCTCCACAACTTCTCATCGGAATACTTGCCAAACGGATCCAAATTGTATCTGACAGAAGCCTTGTACGTGTGGGCTTCTTGGGGAATGATGGTCAACTTACTTCTCAAGTCAAGAAGACCAATGGTACTGGTATCAATGCCATCGATCTCAATGTGACCTCCAGTAGCTTCAATGATTCTAAACAACGCCAACGTCAACGATGACTTACCAGCACCAGTTCTACCAACAATACCAACTTTCTCGCTAGGCTTAATCTTGAAATCAATTCCCTTAAGAACAGGATCCAAGTTGGCTCTGTACTTGGTAGAATAGTTCTTGAACTCAATGCTACCTTGAGATGGCCAACTCTCCGACGGTCTCTTGTCCTCAATGATTTCAGGAGCTTCAGATTCAAGGTCACAGAATTCAATAATTCTTTCAAGAGCAACAGACAGGGTTTCCACTTGCGCCCATGTCTTGACAACAGCCGTCAAAACACCGGTAATGTTCAAGGCAAACGTCATAATTAAACCAAAAAACCCAGGCATCACAGGGTTCTCTCCAAACAACGAAAAGATCGAAAAGAGAGCCGTGGTGAACATGATAGTGGAAGAAATGAACTGCAATCTGATCGAAATCCATCTCAGACATGCTTGGATCACAGCACCAACAGTAATCTTATCATCAATCGACTTTCTGCTTCTGTAAGTGAATCTGTCACCTTGGTGGAATGCCTTGATGGTATCAACACCATTGATAGACTCTTGGATAATGGACAACACTGGACTCTTGGCAATCTTTTCCAATCTCTGCAATTCTCTGGTGGCTGGAACAAAGTATAACCTGAAGTTGTTGTAGAATACCAACAAAATTAAGATAACAACAAACATGATTGGAACATTGATCACAATAAGAGTAAATGTAATGATGGCTTGCAAACAGACCTCCAAGAAGTAGATGTAGTACCATGGCATTTCCATATCAATACTCCCAATATCGTCTGAGAATCTGTTCAAAATTCTTCCAATCGGAGTTGTTTCAAAGAAAGACATTGGGGCTCTCAAGACAGCCTTGGCCATCTTGTTATGGAAGAAGGCAGCACCCTTGATGATACATAAAGTCCAAACAATATAAGCAGACAACAAAACAAAACCAGCACCAACAACACCACACAGAGCATAGAGACTCAAGTATAACCTAGACTGGACATTGGTGTTCTCTCTCTGATTGGCCTCGGACCAGTAAGTCAAGATATACTTTTCCACAACACCAGTCAAGATAGTTCCAATAATCAAAATGATATAGATGACAATGTACTTGTAGTTACAAGCTTCAAAGTATTGCATAAATTTATCAAATGAAACTCTTCCCTTGAAAGTACCTTCTTCCGTATGTCCAGTCTTCTTAGCCTCTCCATCATCTTCAAATTCATAAACGTGGGAGTAAGAAACAGCACTAGCACGACGTTGAACAATCGAAGGATCTTGTGCAATGGCAACAGCATTGGCATCACTGGCAATAAAGTCAATAACTTCGTCATTCTCCACTGGTTCTGGAACAGCAACTGGGTTAGGTTCAATTGGTTCAGTGGGGAGTCCTGCAGCTTCAGCAGCTTCCTCTTCTTCTTCCTTATCATGTTCCTTGCGTCCAAATTCTTCAATCAACTTGGCCAAATCAGACTTTTTCGCCATAACTTCTTCGTAGTTACCACGTTCAGTAATAGAACCACCGGTCAACAAAAGAATTTGATCGGCTTCATGCAAAACAACAACAGAATTGGTAGCAAGGATCTTGGATTTGGTACTAATAATACCATCCTTACCCAAAACATCCAGAATAATCTTCTTTCCAACGTGAGAATCAACAGCAGATAAGATATCGTCAAATAAATAGATATCAGCACGAGAATACACAGCTCTGGCAAGAGAAATACGGGCCTTCTGACCCCCACTCAAAGAAATACCCTTCTCACCAACAACAGTTCTGTCACCATCAGGCAACGAGTCAAAATCAGAAAGCAATTGACATGCCTTGACAGTCTCTTTGTAGAAAGCAGGATCGTATCTGTAGCCAAACAAAATGTTTTCTCTCACAGTAGCATTCAATAACCAAGGAGACTGTGGACAGTAAGCAACACTACCGTTGATAGTAACCCTTGGAGAAGAAGAAGTGGTAGTGGTAGCATCATCAGAAAATTCGGTGTTAGAAATTGGAATTTCACCCAAAATCGCCTTAATCAAAGTGGACTTACCACTCCCGACCTTACCAACAAAACAAGTCAATTCACCAACCTTAGCATCCAAACTGATATCATGCAACGCAATATTGGACTTTGGAGCAGATTCTTCGACTGTATTCTCTTCATCGGTAAATGGGGTGGTTTCCTTTTTGTTTGACCACAAGAATGTCGTGTCCTTGATCGATACAGCACTCTTCAACGAGGCATCAGCAACAGGGAGACGAGTAATCAAGCCATTTTGATCCTCACTCAATTCTTCGAGCAAGAAGTAATCTCTTATTCTGTACAACGAACCTCTGGCTTCGATAAAGGAAGCAATGGCCTGAGGTAAAAGCAATATAGGTTCTGTCAAAAGATCAAACAATGTCAAAGCAGGGAAAATCGTGGCTGGAGTCAATGGATCATTATAAAGGAAGGTGTATGTGACGTAGGACGCACAACTAACAAAGAAAGGAATACAGGACCAACAGAAAGTCGAGATGGCATTGATAACACCCATCTTTTCAATCTGTTTAAGTTCCTTTTCCACTCTGATATCGGTCAACTTCCCAAGCATAGGGGCTTCCCATGCATACAACTTGATACTCTTGATAGTGGACAAGATTTCATTGGTCAATGATGTTCTGTTATCTTTGAATTCCATCATCTTTTGATACACTGGGGCAATAGACGCACTGATCTTGGCAACAATAGGGGCCATAAGAATGACAGTAACCACACCACCCCACGTAGCATTTCCAAGCAAATAGTACAAAGAAATCAAGGAGAAGATCAACTTGAGGAAAGCCGAGATAAAGGTTTGGATTTCCGTAAGGAACCACTTGACAGTATTGGTATCCATGGTGATGTGGTTGACAATGTCACCGGTAGTCTTGTTCTTTCTTGCTTGTGGAGATAACTTCAATGCCTTGTTGTAGATCAACGCAGTTAACGAGGCATCAACCGAGTAAAGGATACCGTACATGTTGGTGTAGGATTGGTTGAACGTCAAGAAGTTGGCACAGGAGCATGCGTACATGGAACCAGCAATAGCAAATGCCTTAATAATGGGAGGCTTTTCATCTGAAGGGGCCGATGTGTAGTCAGTAAAGAAGGTAATCAATTCTCTCAAAAGGAATGGCTGGGCGTATTTGAACAAGACTTCCAAGGATTCACAAAAGATTCCGCCAAAGAGGAATGGCTTGACTGAGACCAAAAGGGCCCAGAAGATGGAAGGTTTCATGTCAGTTTCCTTTTGTCTGTATCTGGCAAACCAACGGTGTTTTGCATTGCGTTTTTCCGAGTTTATTCTGTTGAGTTCGGAGTTCCAGGCATTCTGTAACTTTGTAGCAGTAACATCACAGTATAATTCGTCGGCAATAAGGGGTAATTCTTTCTGGGAGATTTCACCGGTGTTGTAGATCTTTGTGACCAAAGGTACGATCCAGGTGAAGGTGAAGTATGTGATGAAATCGACCTGGTATCTGAGATCGACGATATTGGACACGAACGAGGCTTCGTAGCAGTAGTATTCGAGAACATGGATGTAGAAGGCGTTGACCAACACCAATATTTCAACCACATAAGAAACTTTGGATGATCCGTAGATTGTGTGGGATGAAAAAGAGTCCTGGATGACGGTGGCCAAGGCCAAGACGATCGACAAGATCCAGTAGACCAAGATCGAGGCGACGGGGAACAACGATTGTTTGGGTTCAATGAGATGGAGAGGCAACACGACAGCGATCAAGATCACGGCATTGACCAAGAGCGTAGTGGAACCGGTCAATTGGTACCAAGTGGCAAAAAGAACAAACTGGAGCAAAACAAGTGTGCATTTGGCGACGTGGGTCCAGGGAGTTTTCTTGCCTGAGACAGCAAAGCGGTTGTGGTAGAGAGCAAGGCGTATGAGTTGACTAAGAGCAAATGCACCTGTGATTGAGTAGACAATCAAACTGGATGTTTGAACAAACAAAGGATTCAACGCATTGCCATGCTGGGAGTAGAGCGGCTGTGTCCAAGGAGCTGCGGTAGTATTTGTATGGAATGAGGCCATAGATAAGGCAGAAAACAGTGAGACCAGAGTACTTCCAGGTGAATGGCCTAGAAGCGACTCTGGTTTCAATAGCGACAATAACAGCGGTGAAAAGTTCGACGGCATTCAGTGGGCTACGGCTGGATTTTTTTGAGAGATGATTTGGATGAGAAATTACAACTATTTAAATAATGTGAGCCCTTTGGTCACAAAAATAAACGGAAGGGTGAAAAGTTTGCAACATCTTTAGATAAAAATAACCCTGAGATCAAACAGAAGCATTAAAAATAATAATAATGACAAGTTGCCATTGGACAGTACGGCTCAAAATTGGGAATTGGTTAGAGGATTCGCGAATTATCTCCGTCAAAAATGAGTCAGTTTTAGGCAGGACTAGCGTGGGGGCGCGGGTGCGGGAACGCGCGCGTGCCCGACCCAATCTCTAAACTCCGACGCATCGCACTTTTGTTTGAGTCACACCTAAACAAAATATATCCGAATTAGGCCATGAATCAAGCAACATGATTGGCTGTTGGATATGGTGGATGACGACTAATTTTTTGTTTTGGTTGCCTCACGTCTCTTAGTGTGAGCCCAGTTTCTTTGTTATCAAAACAAATAATAAAGTTTTCGACTATGCTTTCCTGTTTGGGGAAAAATAAGGAATCCAACGATATGATTGGATGAAAAGTTTTCATAGGTAATTTCAGGTTGTCACGTGCTTATTAAGCAAGAGAAATAAAAATATGGAATCACCAATAGGATTTGCAGGGGCCCTCAAAATTGTCATTCCCTTTTGGGAATATCAGGCGATTTGCACGATATGATTGGTTGATTTTATTAGCCCCAAAAAACCATAAAAAAGAATTTTTGAATTAATCAAAAGGAGATTACCCACAGTGATATGATTGGATAAATTAATGCCGTAATTTTCTTCCAAGAAGCCATGGGAATGTGAGAGAAGTCATCATCATTTGAGTTTGGTATGCTATTATTTTTGGGGCCAGGGTTCAGTTCCTGGTTTTCTGCAGGATAAATCGTAAACAGTAAAAATCCGTCAAGTATTATTAGCCATGACAGCTGTTGTTTGGCGAGGAGCACGTTCTCGTCGATGGAAAAGCACGCCACTGATTGCTCCCAGAAACTTCGATGCCACCAAGTATCGCCATTGGGTACAATTGGCACCCAAAAAAGCATCTTCTTTCTCGGTGATGACATACAACTTATTGTCGCGACACTACATGTGGAAACCGGTGTTTGGGTACTTGAACCAGGACTACTTGGACTGGACAAACTACCGGTTCCCACTCATTAACCGTACCGTCAAGCAGTTTCAGTGTGATATCATTTGTTTCCAGGAAATGGAGTACTTTATGTATGAGAACCATTGGCAGTCGCAGTTCCCTTCTCCAGACTACACGAGTGTCTACGTCAAGAAATCGTTGCCCAAGTACTGGGACAATGCTCCCACGGAGTTTGTTGATGGTGTGGGGGTGTTTATCAACACAAACCGGTTTGATTTGCTCGAGCTGCGCTCCATCCATTTCGGCCAGTATATCTTGGATAATCGGACCGAGTTCAATGTTACCGACGACTTGCTTCGACGCGTGGTGCCCCGTAACACGGTGGCGGTCCTTCTCAAACTCCATGACAAGCTCCACAACAAAACTATCTACGTCTCCAACACACACTTGTACTGGTCGCCCAAATTCAACGACGTTAAGGTTCTTCAGACAAAAATCCTCTTGAACGTGCTCCAGAAGTTCGTGGCGTGTGATCCAGACCCACACGTGGTTGTCTTGGGAGACTTCAACTCACATCCAGACTCGGCAGTCGTCCAGCTCTTGGGCAGGTCCCATTCTATCGACGTCGCCGCATGGCCCGAGTTCGAGGGCTTTGATTATGGCCGAGAAAACAACTTGATCGACCACAAAAATATCATCTCCAACCCATTCCACCTCTCCAACATCTACCAGCCCCTCATCGACGACGGGAAACTCCTGTTCACCACGTATACTCGCAGTCTCACCAGCGTGGTCGATCATATCTTTATCAATCTGCGCCAATTTACTCCACATCGCATCTTATCTCAGGTCAATACAAACTACTGTGCCTCCCAACCGATCCAGGGCTTCCCGAACGAACAGTTTCCTTCAGATCACATCCCGTTGGTCGCTGAATTATCATACACTTAATGTCTTGAGTCTTGTATATATCACGTGCATCCTGTATGTAATTTCCTGTATATAAGATATGTAGTGCGCTGCCACCAAAAAAAATGTCTCGGTTCAACAAGTAACGGAAAAAAATTTTGTGAAGGACCCACCAAGAGCTGTATGAAACCGGGTGTGAATGAATCTTTCCGTCGCCTTAGCCAGTTAAATTTATCTCTCAACGCCACAAAACCACCCAAATTTTAATTGTCTTGTTTTTTCACACAAAAACCACCCATTTCATCGAAAGTTTGCCCCCAACAACCATAAACATCCAGTGCTTCACGTAGCCACCAATGAACGTCAACAACAAGTACCAGCAAGGAGGCGGGCAGGTACAGGCTCAAGTACAACCCAATTTGCAAGCACAACAGATCTTATTGCAGCAGTTACTGCAAGTTCAATCGCAACAACAACCTCAACAACAACAAACACAACCTCTGCAATCTCTGCAGCCGTCTTCTTTGCTTGCTGCTGGCCAGTTTAACCAACCCTCTGATTCCTACAACGACTCCCTCAACCAAAGCATATATCAAAACAATTACCAAAGACCGCACCAATTGCAACAGCTGCAACAACAGCTGCAACAACAGTTCTTCCCGCAGTT